>CM034302.1:9914634-10514634 GCA_019925795.1 Dendrobium chrysotoxum
GATGTAATTGTGACTGCCAGATGCTTCGTAATAACAATCACAATATATTACGACCATTTTCTATTGCAAAGATCATTGCTCGTCCCTAGCCTCCGCTAAATTATTACGTGCGATCATCAGATGCCGTCCGGAGGCCAATCAGGATGCACCACATCACCAATATGATGTGTATCGTTACTATGTATCGCTGTGTATCGAGTAATGTGACGCTTCCTGATTGGCATCCGGATGGTTCGGTAACCGCACATAATAATCTCTCCTAACCTCCAACTGATTTCATCATTTACGACTAGTGCCAATCAAAATTTCATGCAATATTGGGATAAATTTATATAGAATGAATCTAAGATTATTATATTAATTACAAATACAATGAAATACAAAGATAATTAATTAAAATTTAAATAGCAATTATCTCAAAATAAATATAATAAATTAGAAACTCATTTTAGTAAAAAAAATGACCGCATGGCAATATAGCCCCTCCTCTCTGTGCGTTTGTCCACATAGTTAAAACTATAGGGGGATTCATCCAGACAGACAGCCCGAATTGAATACAGAGTCCTGTAGTCATACTAAGTTGTCGGTTGCTCAGGACTTTTACTGAAAAAAATACAAATCAATTGAAGACTATAAGTCGTATGTTCGACCAATTATGTACTTTCGCTTATTGTTCAGACGAATTTGATGGACCGAACTCACCGAAGATATTATTATTATTATTATTCGATGATAAATATATTCAGAATAAATTGACCAATAATATGTAGGAGTTAGGTAAGGTTCACATTATAGATTTAGTGAAGATTTTATTTTGGGAGTATGGAGAGTTACTGTCAACTTTAAATTAAAGTTTTGAAATCGGATTGATCATTGAATTGATTTGACAATTGGGGCCTCTGTTAATTGGTTTGATCTGTTCAACTAATCGAACCAACAAATCAATTATATAAATAGTAACATCTTAATTATGTTTAATTATTATAACATTTTAAATGGTTAAGAATTGATATATCGTCAAAAAAATTATCTTGATCGGGCATGAATCTCGAGATAAAATTAAGTTGGAAGCTTCCGAAATTAAATTCGGTAGCATATGAACTCCGATTTGTACAAACTTTTAGTCGAATTGAACGTCTCGAAAATACGAACCCAACGACATCAAATTCGACTCAATCTGAACCCAAATGGGTCCAAATCGAAGACCCGAAGCGCATTTGAAACGTTCAAACCATAAATTGGATGACCAAACGGTTTTCACATATGCTTATAGTCGAATCACGCAGCTCGACGAGACGAATCCAACGAGCCCAAAATTGTTGAATTCTAACATCATTAAGACACTCAAATATTCAATAAATGGTCCATGATCAAAAGAATCGATATTGGCCGTCCATTCAAACCACTCCCAACATGTCCATGATCTTCTCCTTATTTACTGGTCATGCCACTCTTAGAAAACTATAAATAGATCTCTCATTCCTCATAAAAGAGGGGAGAAGCAGGGGAGCAAGCAAGGAAGAGAAGGAAGAGAAGGAAGAAGAGAAACTTGAGTTCTCTTGCCACCAGACTCCTCGACCACCACTGGACTTCCACCCAGCAGCCGACTGATGCCAGACTTCTGCCCATCGCCAGACTTTTGTCGAACTTCTACCCGACGTTGAACTTCCATCCATCTTTGGACTTCCGCCCGTCGTCAGACTTCTGCCCATCTTCGGACATTTGTCGGACTTCTACCCGACGCCGAACTTCTGTCCATCTACAGACTTCCGCCTGTTGTCAGACTTCTGCCCATCGTCGGACTTTTATTGGACTTGCTTCCAATTCTTACTGGACTTCCACCAGACAACAGTTTTTCCTACCTTCATCGCCCACCAACTTCGATCCTTCTGACCTCCATCGCCAGAAAATGATCTTTATGACCTCCGTCGCCCGCCAACTACAGTCCTTCTGACCTCCATCACTTGATAATGGTCTTTTCGACCTTCGTCGCCTGCCAACTACGATTCTTCTGACCTCCGTCGCCAGACAACCTGACAATGGTCTTTTCGACCTCCGTCGCCAGACAACCTGACAATGGTCTTTTCGACCTCCGTCGACTATGGTCCTTCCAACCGCCGTCACCCGAATACGATCTTTTTGACCTCCATCGCTAGCCTATTATCGTCCTGCCGACCAAATGAACAAATCAATTCTGATTCTTCCAATTTCCACCATGTAATACAATCTGTATAATGTATATTTGCTACATCAAGCCAAGGCCTTTCCCCTAAGGAAAGGCCTCATTTGTAATCATTTGCAAACACTAGTGGACTCATTAAAATTGGGCTAGGCCCCTCTATTTTTTCCCTTTTCAGTGTTTTCCACTTTAAAACTTTGATGTCTCTTATGAATGTTACACCCTCTATTTTATCTTATTGTGTGCTGGATCTTCGTATAAAGCTAAGACATTAAACTATATATTTTTCTATCACCACAAATATTCCAGGATGCAACAAGAATAATTTCTTTCTAATTTTATTTAATTGTTAGTGATATATCTTTAAAAAAATCATTTGATCGACGTGAATTTTGATGCATGATTTTGTATTGAGATATTTTTAGAATTAAATTGAGGATTTTTTGTACTCTGATTTCTGCAAATTTTTATTTGAAATGAATGGCTTGATGATATGAACCTATTTATACTATAAGTGATCCGATTAGACTCCAAATGAGCTCAAATCGTACACTTGAAATATTATTGCAAACTCTAGATATTAATTGGATGACCAAATAATCTCCAAATCATGGATGATGTGATTAAATTGAGTGAATTGATTAAACAAATTTAATGAGCTCATGATTATTCAATTATGAGTTCATTAAGATACTCAAATATTGAATAAATGAACTATGATTAAGGGGATCAGTATGGGCTAGCTATTCCGTAGAGTGTTGTGGATTATGGCCAGATTTATTCAAATGACTCTCAAAAAGCTATAAATATGATATTATTTTCTACGTAAATGAGGTTTGAGAGCTTAGCGATTTGAATAACTCTATTGCATTGCCTGATAATCCCCGTCGTTGACCCTCATCAACAATCACGACCACTGTCACATGATTACTAACATCTAACCTTATCAATTGACTTCATTTTTCCAACTATAGATACCCAATCTCTATCACGTTGTCATTGATGACTAACCTTATATAATCATCCCATCATCTATTGGTTATTTTGTAATCCATATAATGAGAATTAGATAATTATTCTCGATTTTGTAAACTCGACTTCGTAACTTGTGAAGAAGAGCATACTCATATTTTTAATTATATATTGGACTATTACAATTGGGCTAGGCATCATGGTTTTTCCTAATTTTGATTTTTTAATGTAAGATTTTTTGGTGTTGTTTATAATTTTTAACTATATGTGCTTGCTAGATATTTATATAAAGCAAAGATATTAAACACTCCCTCTACCAACGTAAACTTTTTAGGACATAATAATTTAACACTTTCTGTGAAAAATATTTCTCAACATACTATAAATATTTTTTCAATAACTGATACGAGTCATATCAATGACAATGAATATTTTAGTTGTAAAAATTGACAAATAAGAAATATATTTGACAACCATCATACCAATAACATTGGATTTTCTAGTTGTAAGACTTTACAAATAAGAAATGTATTTGACAATCATAAATAGTCAAGCATAGTGCCTTTAGACATAACCTTGGAGGATCAGACATGTAGGATGGATGGAGGAACAACATGCCCAAATCCTTCAACTTTTGGAGGAGGCTAGCCAACATAGAGTATCATCATAGCATAATAGAGCTCATCGGCCACAAAATCAACAACATAATGAGGTTGAACAATTTGCAGATGCTCGCACAGCTCCCCATCCACATAAAGTATCTTGGACATTGCAAGTTCAACTTCTCATTCTTGTGTTGCTTGACCAATTTGTAACCCTATACCAACCATGGATGACTTACATCAACACCGCATTTTGACACTTCTCACAATACTATAAGAGATGAGTTTAGATACGTTGGTTAGGGGGAATTCCCTTTGAACAATTGAACCAATTTATTTGTCACCACAACATTCAAGAATCAAAAGACTTTATCACTGATTAATGTAATTATTCAGTATTCTATTCTAGTGGAGTTTAATTAACTTGAAAGTGATCAATATAATGAAACTTATGACCTCTATGAGCATGTTGATGACTACAAGACCAACATGCATATTCATTAAGCTTGATGTACACAATGTTAAGTTTTTTCTTGTAACTCTTACGGGAAAAGCTTGCACCTACTTCTACTTTGTCTCTGGAAGAACTATTCATACTTTTATTGATCTAACTATAGGCTTTTGTTGAATAATTTATTGCCCATCTAAAGATCATCAAGGACTCATCACATCTCTTTGGGATTTATCAAAATGTGTGTGTGTGTGTGAGAGAAGAGAGAGAGAGAGAGAGAGAGAGAGAGAGAGAGAGAGAGAGAGAAATTTAAGAAGTACTTCCATATATTTTATTCATAAGCACATCATATTATGGGAGTGGATATGGAATTACGTGGTATTTTTTTGGAGGTCTCAATCTTGAACCTTTCTACTCATTGTTAATATGAGAGATAATTTACTATTATGTTGATCTTATTCATTGAGTAGAAGTATAATAATTATTGATGAGGACATCTATGCTTATAAAAAATAATTTGAATAATTCTTAAATAAATATAGGAATTTATAATAAGAAATAAATTGGGCTCCTTAAGAAAAAGGTAGTTAAAAGTCCTATGACCTTATTCACATAAAATTCATCCTAGGTTTCTAATTTTACCCTATTAAGCACATCAAGAACAACATGCAGGTTGTCAGCCTCAAAATAATGAAGATAAGAAGAGTCATGGAAAATAATTATTGAATAGAAGTGCCATCACACTAAATTAGTCCATCACTAAAGCAACTCAAAGAAGTTTGAACTCCTTAGAATTTTTATAAGAATTTATATCTTGCCTTCTATTAGAGATAAAGATGTACTTTTCAAGTAATATATATTTAAATTATCAATAAAGACTTCTTTTTTATGAATAATATTACATCTAAAAAAACTAGAAGATACACACATGATATAGCCTCAATGAAAAGCTAGTAGTGGATAGTTTTCTTACAAGAAAGATTTCATGAGGGTAATGTATATAATGTTTTAACTCATAACCAATGAAATGCATGCCTATGAGGTAGCCTGGATGGAAAACAAGTAATGGATATGATCCTCACTAGAAAGATTTAATGAGTGTAAGTGATTAACAATATCTCTACTCATCCAAAAATCTTAAAAAATATAAGCTTTAGGAGGTATATATCTTAGAAGGCATGCACATTAGGTATATCAAATACCTTAAAAGGCTTAAAGCATTAGAAGGCACATGTTTCTTTGATTATCCAAGAATCTCACAAAATAAAAAGCCTGAAAAGATATAGTTTTTTTTTTATTTTTTTAAAAAATATTAGAAGGCTAAAATCTCAGAAGGTACATATTTCCTTGATTCTCTAAAAATTTAAGAAGGATAAAGGTCTCAAAAGGTATAAGTTCCTTCAATTCTATTAAAATTCTAGAAGGCTAAAATCTTTTGAAGGTACTTATTCCTCTAGTTCTCCAAATCTTAGGAGATTAGAAGTATAATAATTAAAATATGTGAAATAAATTTTCTTGAAAATTATAAAATTTTGAAGTAGAGAGCTTTGGCGCTGATCTGATGAGCACTGTGGTGCTAGGCCATGATATATATATATATATATATATATATATATATATATATATATATATTATGAGAGATAAAGACCTTTGGATCATATTTGTTAGCCATTTATGTTATAAATTTTATTCTATTCATTATAAGTGATTAATCTCTTACTTCTATTTTTAATGATTTTAATTTTTATAAATTTTATCTCACCTAAATCTGTCAAAAAATATTATATCCTAATTTCATAATCTTTTACTGTATAAGTTTGGATATATTATATATTTGATCATTCTGAATGATTTGATATGATTTTATTATATTTTAAATGAAGTATTGAATGAAATCAAATATATAATTTGATAACTCCACGTGATACCATACTTATCCATGTGATTCACTGATTGGGAGTCATAAAAAGCTGAAGATTAATTGAGAGTTATAAGGAGTCAGGGTGGTTGATTCACATGATACAAGGGGAGTTATATGGAGTACATTGATTAGGAGTTATAAGGGATGACTGATTGGGAGTCATAAGTACAGGAGATGAAAGTTTGATAGGGATGTTAAGCCCTGATGAACTAGTTCTGAGGCTAACCAAGAGGGGGGGGGGGTAAATTAGTTATTTAAAAAATTTGTGAGCAACAGAAAAAAATCTTTTTATAATTTACAGCGGAAACGAATTAAAACAACGATAAAAAGATTTATCACAGATTTCACCCAAGCAGATAATAACAGAAAAATAAAATGCAGAAAATAATCAGAAAGAGCACACCAGATTTTATAGTGGTTCGGTCAACTTGACCTACGTCTGCTCCCCGGAGCCTCCCCTCTGGGTATTGCACTAAAACAAAAGTGACTCTCCTTCTGCTCCCACAGCAAGGAAGAGAAGCATGTACAAAACTCCTTTCTACCAACCCGGTGAGGCAGAGAACCTGAACTCCTTTCGCTTCCTCCTGAAGCAGGCAGAGAACCCGAACTCCTTTCGCTTCGTCCTGAAGCAGGCAGAAAACCCGAATCTTCTTGCGAACGATCCTCCCACAAAAAACACTGACAAGACGAGAGACGATGAATGGTGAAGATGACTCTGATCCTTGCTTGGAGCAACCTTTGTGAATCCCTCACAAACTCCCCCTCATAAGATCCTCTCTCTCTCTCTCCCAAGCTCTCTCTCTCTCTCTCTCTCTCTCTCTCTCTCTCTCTCTCTCTCTCTCTCTCAAGTTTCTCTGGAAAGAAAGTGGCAAAAGATTTTTCTTGTTGAAAGAAAAAGATCTTTTATAGGAGGGCTCAAAATTTGCCCTAAATCTCAACTAGGAGGCAAATATCGTCCATGAAGATCGCTAGATCGTCCTGTACGATCAGTTCAAAATCACTTGTTCCAGCCTGGACGATCTGGCTCTTCTGGACGATTAGTAGAAAAAGTTGTTCAGATCGTCCCGTACGATTCTTCGATCGTCCGGGATGATTAGTGTAAATTCAAGAATTTTGTCCAGAAGACCGCTCTGGTCGTCCAGGGGAACTTGTGCTGGACGATCTAAAAATGACTTGATCGTCCAGGATAATATGTCTATCGTCCTGTACAATTAGTTCAAAAAGTGTCATAATCGTCCTGATCACCACTCTGGACGTACAGGTAAAACATATTGGACGGTCAGGATTTTTAACACATCGTCCCGTACGATTCTGCGATTGTCCGGGACGATATGATCGAATCAATCAGACCTTAATTACTTCCCTTAATCACCATACTAATTTAGGCATGATTGTAATAGATCGTCCATGATGATACACGTATCGTCTGGGACGATCAGATCAAATCTCTAAAAATAAAACTTGCATAACTTGATCTGGCAGTTAAGAATTTTTGATTTGAGCTTATCATCCCGTACGATGGATGGATCATCCAGGATGATTGGCTTAATTAAACAGACTTAACTTGGTCGGTCCTAATTAGGGTTTCTATTTCCACTGGATCGTCTAGGACGATATGGATATCGTCTGGGACGATCAGAACAAAAATTGAATAGAAATTCTAATTCACTAAACTCTCCTCCTGAGTGTGTGTATGCAAGGTTACTTTAGTTAGGAGATCATTTACATTACATTTGACTCAAGGAAAGTAAAATATTACATTTAGATACACTTGGACCCGATCTTGAGTTGGCTTGAGTTTCTTTTGATCTTTTGTACCTGAGATGGGTTAGCCAAGCAAATAGAATACAAACATGTTTGTCATCATTAAAACTATACTTTTTGAAATCAGATTTGCAACAGGAGCAAGATACCCTTAAGATACACTCATTAAATATCTGAATGATAATACTGATATTGCTACGAACACTGTACTTTTATTATGACTAATACTAATACGGTTTATTATCATTAATAATATTTAACTTTATTGATCATGACACTAATATTATTACTAGCATTAATTCTATTTATTGTTACTGCTACTATGATTGATGATATAATAGTTTGAGATGTGATGAACTAAAGAAGGATAAATTAATTCAAATAATTAGTATAGACATTGATGCATATACTTCTTTATATGATTTATAGCATATTATTCTCTTTTATCTTGCATTGATTTCAGTTGTAAGATTTTAGTTACTTGTTGAGCTATGTGCTTATTACGTGGTTTTACATGTTTTTAGGAAAAGGGTAAAGATCCTATGATATAAGATCCGGACAAGACAAAAATACAATCATTTTTCTTTCTACTGTTTATTGATAAGCTTTAATTAAATGACTAAAATGAAAGACAAATGCAATTCTTCCACTATAGATCCTGGAGTGTGATAAAAAAAAATAAAAAATATAAAATCCTTAAAATAAAAAATAGGATAAATGTTCCTTATAGTGAGACGAGTAATTTTCCAATATGTACGCTACCAAAAATCGCTATATGATCTCCAAATTCAGAATTTCCTTTCTCTCTCCTCAAATTTTCTCTAATTTTTCTCTTTTCATTCTCTATTAGTTGAATGTTTGGGGAGAAAAAAGTATTTAATAAATTCATATAATAGATTTAAATATTTAGGAATAAAATAATAATATAATATTTAAAATAATTATTTAGTTTATTCAATTTTCAATAGAAAATTCATATAAATCTATTTAGGACTTTAAAAATTATAAAAAAATATTTATAAAATAATACATTTTATTTAAAATATTATGGTGAAATCGGTTTGCAAAATGGACATATATCGGTCCCAAAATCCCTACTTGTACCAACATGTGTCAATTTTTTAAGGATTTTCACTAGTGTCCAAAAATTATGAAAAAATTTATGTAATTAAATACTACAATATCAATGCTATGACGAAGACGGTTTGTGATTTAGACATTAACGTCAAAAAAAATATTTGACAGAGTCAAATTACGGGTTATTACATAAGTTATATTTTAAATTTGAGTACGCACTACTTATTAGGGAATTGCATTTGTAAGATAATCTTATTAGAGGAGGTGTATCCAACTTTACAAGTTCCTTATATCATATATCTCTTAGATATTGATGATATCATTGCAAAAGAAATCTCCACTTCAATAGACATATTACCCATCTTCTTATTTAGATGAAAAATAAAACTATTTTTGAAGACATTTGAATGACCAAAGAAGACTTGGATAAATTTGCCCTAGGTCTTATGTATAAGTATATGGACTTTTAAGTTTTAACTCTATAAAGTAGAGTTATTTTAGGTCTCTAGTGGAGTTTATGTAGCACCATGACAAAGGCCTAGGTCAAAATCACAAATCAAAATTTATATCTTTCATCATGCAAGCCTTGAACGAATTGTAATCTCTTTAAAATCATTACAAAATAATTTTGAATCTTAATTTAAGATTTCTAGATGGGTAGGTGGGCTATACAGGTCAATGAAGTTATTTTTTAAAAAAATTACATGATTTTATGACCACCCTACTTATCTTATCTGACCAATTTTCATTTTCATATTTTTGAAAGTTTTAAACTTTATTTTATTCACTTATTATAAATTTTATTAGGATAATTCATCAATCTATATAATATCCTTTTTATTAGCTCCTAAGACTTTCCAAAATTGTATAAGCTCAAAAAAGGCCTATAAATAGGATATTACTTCATACTTTTGGATTCAGCGAATAACAATTACTTTTTACTTTGTAAATTTCATAAGAAAAGGCTTGGAAATTGCCCTCCACTCCAATGAAGCTTAATAGATGATCCTCTAGGTTTTGATGGATGAAGCTATCTTTTCTCATGCTTATTCCTTCTATTTTTCAACAAAATTCTCATGTCCTCTACAAAATCTCAATCCTAGTTCATAAACCCTAAAAAACATTCAATATCTTCATAACTCCCTCGAATATTCCTCTACATCCCTCATAACCTCTCAAGACTTCAACACCCCAAGAACTATAAGATACTCTAGCCAAAAGCCTAATATAGAAATATAATTTTCTTTTGTGATCAACTATATTAAAAATATCAAAACATCTAAAACACTAATAAAAAATTATAGAAATATCAAAATTATTCTTTAACATCCCAAAATTTTGATTCAGAGTTCCCCCCCTTTTCATTTAATAAGAATTTTCTCTCTAATAGCTTAGAGGTTTTAGTACCAAATCTATCTAAATCATTAGTACCTGTTTCATCACTACCCAAATACCCCTTTTACCACCACCCTAAGAGGAGACTAATCAAGTTGTTGTCTTCATCATAAAAATCCTATAGTCCATGCATTTGATAGCTTACATCTACGTTGTTGGTGATGAAGGGCAACAGAAGTTAGTTAGAGATGGTAGTCAAGCGATGCTGGTTTGGAGATTGATAATGGGGGCTAGTTGTCAAGGTATTGTACTAAGAAAATAATGGTTATTAGGCAATAATAATCAAGAGAAGATAGTTAAGTGATAATAGTCGGGTGACAATGGAAGGATGACATAGTTGCAAAGCAGAGATCATTAACATCAAATGCTATGGGGAGCTCTAGGATTCTTTAAATCTCCACGCTATCTCTAATTTCAAGTTAAGGTTTACACTCCATTTCCTATGAGAATATGGGTCTATTTATAGTTTTTAGGTGGCATTGCAGTTATTTTTGCTAAATTCTAAAAATATTCCATCTAAGGACCCGAGTTGTTTCTTTTGATTATCTAGCATTCTTTTAGTTTTTAAGTCACTTAATAATCCCAAAATTAAGTGATCTTGAGCTCATTAGATATTTATCATTGACACGCTCATTTTAACTATAAGCATAAAAGATTCAAGACTCATTTGATCATCAATAAATGTCATGAAACTATGCTTCAAATGCTTGATTAAGACTCTTCTAAACTTAGATTAGATAACTTTTTGAGTTGTTGGGTTCATATCATTAAAACCGTTTATTTTTCCTATAATTTACTTAAATCAGAGTTCAAATTATGCTAAATTTAATTTAAAAAAGTTTTGATTTAAATAATATAGATTTGTGCTTGATTAGATCAAACATCAATGAAATGATTTTTTTAATGTGTAAATATTATTATTATTATTTTATTTTACTTTTTCTATTTTAACGTTTATTTTCGGTTGAGCAGATTTAATCCTCGCGCAAGAAAGCTTTACTCTACTTATCAACTCAGTTCCCATAATTAAGTCCAGTTATTAACTTAGCTCCCATAATTAAAGACATATAAATAGGAACAAACAGAGACAGAGAAGAAAGTAGATAGCAGGCTAGCAGCCAAAGGGGAGAGAGAGAGAGAGAGAGAGAGAGATGGAAAGGAACTGCTTCTCCCGGCGACCGGCGGTGTCTGAGGAGCGGAGAGGATCGGCGGCGAGGGGTAAGGACCGAGCTTACAGAGGAGTAAGGATGAGAAAGTGGGGAAAGTGGGTGGCCGAGATAAGAGAACCCAACAAACGTTCAAGGATATGGCTAGGCTCCTACTCCTCTCCGGTCGCCGCCGCCAGGGCTTACGATACCGCCGTCTACCTCCTTAGAGGCCGCTCCGCACTCCTCAACTTTCCCGACGAACTCGCCGCCGACGAGTCGGTGAAGCCAATACAGCTCTCTCAGCTGCTTCAATCAGAAAGAAAGCCGCCGAGGTTGGGGCTCGCGTCGATGCTCTCCAGCAGCAGAAGCAACAAGCACCGCCGCTACTTCCGCCACCACGCCCTCGTCCTGATCTCAACGAGCAGCCTAGCCCTGAAACTACAGAGGAAGAAGTAATCTCCTCTGCGTAGTTTCTTCTATTTTGGATCTTTTTTTAAGCTCAGATTGAGCATAAGTGGATTCGGGGAAGGGAAGAACAAAGCCGGCGAGAGGCGAGAGGCGAGAGGAGAGTGAAGAAGCGTCGCTATTGCTCGAGATAGCCGACGTCGCTGTTGCTTGGCGCGCGCGGGCAGGTGACTGGCCGACCGACCCAAGTGGCGGTCCCTCCCTTTTCTTCTCTGCTTTCTCAGAGTTCTTTGTAAGGAAAAAAAAAAAAAAAATGGAAAGAAGGGAAAAGGTAAACGATATTTAAGTGTCCGTTTGGTTTGAAGGATTTGAAGGTAACGGAGATCGAATTTTATTCAAAGTTTTATAAATTTTTATATTTATTTTTAATATAATTAATCGGTAATTAGATTTATTCAAAAAAGTGGATAAATTTTTTATTTTATTTTTTCTCTTTCAATTAATAGAAATATCAAATATGGCACTTAAATCAATTAAAATAAAATGAAATGAATAATTTTATTGATCTCAACGAAATATTATGATAAAAATATAGAATCATATCACTGAAAATTTTACTTTTATTCAGAACAAAAAATGGGAATCCAAAAAAATTGAGGCATGTTTTCTATATAATTTTCTTAAAATAGATTATCATTCTTCTATTAGTGCTTGAGGATATGACGAGTATTTGTATCGTAAGATATGATGGAAATATAATCACTCAATCTTCTATAAATTGGGCTTTCTTTATATCGATATTATTTTCTATGAGCTTACGATTTCGTTTGGGGTGGCTTTCTTACTACTTTTTAAAGCAGATTTCTAATATAAAATTTTGAACTAAATTTTTTTACTATAAAGCTGTTTTAAAAAGCAGTAAAAAAGTTATCCCAAATGAAATCTATATCTCATCCCTCTTAATAATTGTTAACCAAATCTTTGTTTAACATTTTGATTAACAAATTAACTATGCACACTTTTGACTCTACATAGTAAATAATTATGATTCTAGTTGAGAGGAACTTTATATTGGTATGATGGTTATGATGCATATATGTATTTCGACTTACTGTTTTATATAATATTTTATGTCATATGTAGTCTTGGAATCTTGAACTTGCTCCATTAGGTCCTTCTTTGTAATATTGAAGGCAACATTGGAAGTCTATGTTAATTTCTTTAATGCGGAGTCTAATAATGAGATCTTCAATAAAATTGTGATTGCAGTCTTAAAAGTAAAGCAGTAAGAAATCTATTGAATTTCTTTGGTTCTTTATTGGGGAAATTATTCCGTCCGGACGCCGGACGTCCGGATTTATGATGTACACAGTGTGTATAAATTTTGTACACACTGTGTACATCACATGTCCGGACGTACGTTATCCAGATAGAATAATTTCGCTCCTTATTGTGGGTCAATAGAGCCAACATCTGCAACTGTGAGGTTAGGTTAGAAGCTTGAACTTGCTTTGACAGTTGAGGTGACATGTTTGTGTTCCCATAAGGCATACCATCAAGGTTTATAATTTCAATAATTTCTGTTTGTAAACAACAAGCTTAGTACAAAGAGCAAAATATTTTTAGAGATTAATTCATAAACTTTTCAATATGAAAAATAAGAAAAAAATCGTCTCTTTAGGAGGAAGAAATTGTTTTGAGATTGTTTAATATATAGCTAGTAGATAAAAAATGAAATGAATTGAATACAAGTTAATTAATATTTAATAAAATCTTATAATACAAAAAAAGATTTATGCACCATACGTAGCTCATTTTGATCTGTTGGTTGAGAGTTTTGACTATCAACCAAGAGGCTTCGAGTTCGAAATCTTTATAAGCGATGTGTGTATGAGTTTGTCTTAATTAACCTAAATGTCCACAATAGCAACAACAACAACATCAAGCCTTTGTCCTGCTACATGGGGTTGGCTACATGAATCTTTTTTCTCCATTGTGTTCAGTTAAGAGTCAAATTCTCATTTAAATCTAATAAAGAAAGATCATTTCTAATATTTTCTAACCAAGTCTTTTTAGGTCTACCGCTGCCTTTCTTAACAGCGATCTTTATAAAGACTACTTCAATAATAAACTTGAATAGCGATCTTCATTTAATTATTAGAATCCCTGAGAATATTGGAGAATTATTTAATTTTATTAAAGAATAATTTAATCCCTTGTAACTTTTAAAATTTCATTAAAAAAATTATAAATTACATATATAAACATTAAAATTTTTATTGACCTATAAATTACAAATTATTTCAAAATCAATTGTCTTAAAATCAAACAAAGTTTGACAGTTTAAAAATATGCTCTTCAAAAGGAATAAAGAAGTTGGAGTTCTCTCTCTCTTCTTCCCCCATAAGTCTTTGGGTTACCGTTTGATTTCTCATATCCATATCAGTAGCGGACAGGCGAACGGTGTGAATGACAGAGCAGAGACCATTAGATTGTTTGATTGGGTTCGTTAACAATTAAGTCAAAGGCGAAGGATTGAAAAGCTTTGTTTGTGCTTTGACTTATTTGTCTGTGAGCCTATTTATTAATTGCCACAAATAATAAAACATTGCATCAACACTTTTTTTATTATTGATTTTAATTGCAGGATATTTTTTTATTTTCTTTTAAATAATAAAAATTAGAATAGTAAAATATACATAGTTTTAGTAGTTTGATATTTAAATTGAGAAATGTGTTTTAGGATATTTTTATATAAATTGTGTGAGAAAGAGCTTGAGATTCGATAGATTTAGAGGAGCGATGTCGAACAGGCACGGAGGTGCTGAATAGCGACGAGCGAAGTCAAATAGCAACGAAGTCGAACAACAATGAGCGAACTCCCGTCGTTGCTTCCGATCAAAATGTTGTAACTTCCGATCCGATGGGAAGGAGCGATGTCGAACAACCACGAAGGAGCCGAACAGCAACGAGCGAAGTCGAACAACAACGAAGTCGAACAGCAACGAGCGATTGAGCGAACTCCCGTCGTTGCTTCCGATCAAAATGTTGTAACTTCCGATCCGACGGGAAGGGAAAATCGTCAAAGGAGCGATGTTGAACAGCCACGAAGGAGCCGAAGAAGCCACACGTGCAATCTCTACACCTTCTGCTAATCAACGAAGCTGAACAGCAATGGAGAAAAGAGAAGATGAAAGGTTTACGGGTCGGGTCGGTTGACCCGAACCCGAAGCGGGTCGGGTTCGGGTCCAAAAAATTGACCCGTTTGTAAAAACGGGTCGGGTTGACCCGAACCCGAATAGTATAGGGTCAGTTTCGGGTTCGACCTGAACCCGACCCGTGTCCTGAAATTGACACCCCTAATATATATGCCATTGTATTTACTGGAAGCAAAACCAATACAAAAGAAGCATGCGCCATCAATCCTTCAACTTAGGCTTCATTTGGGACAGCTTTCTTACTATTTTGTAAAATAGCTTTCCGGTACAAAAAATTTTAGTTCAAAAAATTTTTATATTACAAAGCAGTTTCACAAAACAGTAAGAAAGCTGTCCCAAACGAAATCTTAATCCTCATTATCTCTACATGAGTTATACTTATATATCAGAGTCATCTTGTTGTTGTAGTTGTTGAACTTAATAATCTCAATAGTGACACTTCTCTCATTAGATCATACTATTCAACAAGATTTGTTGAGGCCATTGGTTGACCTTCTCAACCTAAACTCTGAGGACCTTTGCTTCCCCTTTCCAATGAAAAAAAAAGAATTTTTGACTGACTGTAATTTCATAATCTTTTTGAGAAACATTAAGATCATTTTGACAGCACGAGTGGTTGTAACAATTAAAGCCAAAAACTTTTGAGCAAAAAAGCAACACTCAAACTAAATAAAGCTACTAAAAGCTACTGCTTGACTATGATGGATGAAATAAAATGAGAAATATCAATATGTTCTGGATCTGTCAGTCCTACATAGATTAAGTGGCATTCAACATATATATTAATTTTCTGTTGTAATCTTTTAACATGAGTGATTTGGGAACATAAACAACATCAATAACAGATGAAGTTTGCCAAAGCCTGCTCATGAACTTTAAATTGGCTCAACCTTGGTAATATGTTATTAGTTGATTTGGTTCTTTGCAGAATTCAATAGTAAATTTATAACAACTCAAACTCTTAACTATCGAGATATTGTCCATTTTGACTTAAGGGCCTCACGATTTTGTCCTGCTGGAGTAACTTTCTAGGAGGTCACCCATCCCAAGATTTCTCCTAGATGAACACGCTTAATTGCGGAGTTTCTTAAATTAAATTTCAACCATTATACCAAAAGGCACTTCAATGTTTAAGAATTTAACTTTTTTTTACTTAAATGGTTTCACAAAATCACCCACGAAGCTAACTCCTCCAATTTGATTCATAGTTTATAAAGCATAGCTTTAGCAGAGCTTGGGTAATGTTCCAAATTTATTAGGGGTTGTTCAGGATCAATTGCTATTTTTATTTTTTATTTCTTGTTTCTAAGAAAACGTTTTGGGTTGTATTTCTTAAAAAAAAAAAAACACACATTTTTTTTTGTAATAATGAAAATAATTTTTAGATGTTGTTATTATTTTCACAATGAAAATCACCCTAGATTTGATGCCGCCGGCAACCACCAGTGCCTACCGCCATCACCGCCAAACTCCTCCTCCGGCTGCGGGTCACCTCCATCGCTGTCAACAACGGCCACCACTGTTGCCAAAAATAAAATAACTAATACTTAATAAGATGCTGCAGCAAAACATATAAACAAAACAAAACAAAAAATAAAACAAGAAAGTGATTCCAAACACTACCAAAAAGATGGTCTTTTCACCGCAGATATTTGGGGCGGTTTTAAAACCGCTGCGAAATGGCTCCTTTCGCAGCGTTTTAAACCGCCACGTTTGGCAGCGGTTTTAATCTCTCACATATTACCCACCCGATACCGTAGCCTGCCCTAATTCTTTGTTTCGACTCGCGCGATTCTTCGTTTCGGAGGAGGAGAAAGTTCGGTCGAAGCCCTAGGCGAACGCGCTGTTTGCCCTCGTCTACTCGCTCGTCCGGCCGGTCAGTCTCGAGCTACTACTTGGTCTCCATCGTCGATTTGTATTGCTTTCTTATTCTTGTTTGGATTTGTGGATTCATTCGTATGCTTGCCGGTTCAGCCTCATTTTCGCGTGGCCTATTCATCTCTTGGGGTTTGTAATCAAAATGTTAGTTAAACGCTACCCCGCCGTTCTCTGAACCGATGCGGAAATATGCACTCCATAAACGCTACCGCGTCGTTCCCTGAACCGCTGCGGAATGTCGTTGCAGCGCATTGCGAACACAGCGGGCGTGTAGCGGTTCGAAAACCACTGCAAAGAAATTTGTAGCGGGTATAACTGCCGGGATAAGTCAAAAAATATGCTGTGAAAACCATATTTTTTGGTAGTGAAACAGTCTCAGATATTTTGTTTTACCATTACTCTTTGATGTTTTAGCCTTGATTCTTACTGTTGATCGCCATAAGAGTCTTAGTTGCCTGCAACTGAGTCCATTACATTCACAATAAAGTAGACAAAAGATTGTCGGTTTTTGCTAGCAAGACAAGGCATTACTCTATGCCTGGTATGTTAGCATGACTCTACTTTCTACCATAGTTCTTACAGCCGAGTCTGTGTAATCACAAAATACTCCGTAGTCATATTGTTCACCTCATTTCCCTCTCAGCTGTTTAACACTGCAGGAATATTGTAGAACAGATAAAATTTGCGACCAGCAATTGTGCTATCTCCTCTCTGCATGATGCATTTATTCGTGGTCGTCTGTATTTAGTGTTTTGGGAAAATCAAGCAGTCACTGTTGTTGCAATTATGGCACAATTAGGGTCGCAAACTGACAACGGACGGAGGAGGAAAAGTAGGCGACCACCACCTGGAGAAGTCCAGAATACAGAAGAAACTAGAACAACATGACTATTCTTTTTCTAAACTTATCAAAATCTCAAATACAAGAGAGGAGATAACACTCTATTTATAGAGTAAAGCTATCTCAAAGATCCCTTTGAAGGGAATTAATGAATTATTAAAGAAAACTAAAAATTATAATAAAAGGAAGAAATAACATATAACAGTAGAGAGGAGGTGAGTTTGGTTGGCTGAATCTCGGGGTGTCAAAATGGATATTTAGGTCAAACCTGGAACTAACCCGCCTTCAACTATTTTAACCTGAACCGGACTCAATTAAGCAAACGGGTCAAGAAATCAAATATGAACCCGACCCGCCAGGTTACCGGGTTGACTCAACTCGACCTGCTAACCCGGGTTGCGAGTGGGCAGCAAGCTAGTGAGGCGAGGGTGGAGACAATGCAGTCTAGGGGGCTAGCACGGGTGCGTGCTTGCATGGTGCGCGACACGAGCGGGCTAGGCGAGGGCGAGGTTCTAGCGCGAGCTTCGTGGTTCGAGCACCGGTGCGGGTAAGAAAGTGAGTGTGGTGATTCGGGGCCCAACTTGCGAGCGCAAGTTGCGCTCGACACGGGTGCTGGATGACTGGAACACGGGTTCTTGTGAGGTGCGGTTCGTGTGGATGTGCATGTAACGAAGCAGGAACAGGAAACAGAGGGGGAGCCATGTGGGTGCGGAAGGCGGGTGGGCAACCGGATATAAAAGGCCAATTTTGGGTTACTAGGTTGTCTCGGATCCAACCTGATTTTTCAAACTGGTCAAAAAATGAAACTCAAACACAACCTGTTTGTTAAACGAGTCAACCCGAATCTAGATTTTCTAGGTCGGATTCGGGTTGGGTTATCGAGCTGAGTCAATAATTGACACCCATAGTTGAACCGGTTCATATAGATCCATCCCGTGTCTTTCTCCCCATCTAGGAGAGACTTTTGCATAAGCCGAAGTCGACGAAACATGTTGATAAGCTCATCTATTTGTGGATGTGCTAGAAATGATACAAATTTGGATAACATCATGTTTCTACCAAAATTTTCTGCTGATCTTTTACAGGTTTGCCGTTTGCATGAATAAGGACTGCGTCGCCACTACAAGGTTGTGGACTGGCTCTTTCCTCTTCTGTAGCTGGCTGCTCTGACCAAGACCCGGTAACAACTCCTCGAAACCGAACTCATCCTTATCCTTCTTCTCCAATGATTGCATCTTCCCTGCACTGTGTGAATGTGGCATTCCCCTTTCAATGTTCTCCAACAGATCTTCATACGGAGGAGACGAAACACTTTCAGCAGCATAGCCCAAAGACGCGAACACGTCAAGGTACCCGGTGTCACAAACTGTTTGCAACGGCCTATTAAGGAACCGGTTTTGCGAGACGACCTATTAAGGAACCGGTTTTGCTAGTCTGTATTACACTCATGCTGTAGGGACAAGTTATAAGCCTGTTTGCCTTCACATATGCGGTCGCAAACAATCTGTGTTAATCATGAAGTGTTCAATATGCACAGCATGACAGAAAGAAGAAAATCACGGCTGAGACAACGCAACTATGAAAAATCATGGACATTCTTAATTTAAATGCAGGCTGCTGTTGCAAACAATCATAAGAAATTAAAATACTTGGGCAAGGCTAATAATGATGACATGATTTGCAAAGCTGTCTGAGTAGTTGGGATACTGCTACAGTCTATTGATATCTTATTAGTGGTTATAATGATTAAGTCATAATTCTTGAACTGGTTTCTATCATTGATCTCCCACTATTAATTCCTCTAGGAGAGCGAGTAAAAACTGTTTATGGATCTTGTTTGTTCATGATTCACAAGAAATAAAAGTGCAGCGGCATTCCCAAATGCTCAGCTGAAAGCCACCTGGAATTGCTGCTGATCTATTTGCTAAGTCTATTACCAGCCTGCATGATCAGCTTAGGCACAAAGACACGTGATTCCCTATCCAATTGCAAGCCAAAGCTGCTCCTTAAACAATCTGCGGGATGATGGATGTGAATGCTACTTCAGTATGATCAGATCCCTTAGGCTTTGTTTTGTGAAATGAAAGGCAAATGAGGAATTCAGTTGGAATTAGTGTTCTGCTATCTATTTGACTTAGTAGGAAATGAAGGAAATGAATGAAACCTTTTTCTTTTCTAATTTTATTGATGAGAAACTCTCCTTTTGTTTGTAAAGGTGATAGATAGGCCAACAGTGTGTTTCCCAGTGCTAGAGATTGAATAGCACACTCTTGATAAGACTGATAGAGCTTTCTTTTTCTGAAAGAACAGTTTGTTAAGGTTCTCTGACATGGAAAAATAATCATCTATGTAAATAGTACTTCAACAAAGTTTCATAGCAAAAACTTGCAAATGAATGCATAACAAACAAGCTCTCATTGAAATCCAAAGCTAGTGAAATAAAAGATTGATTAACATTATAAGAAAGAACATGATCAGTGCATGAAATTCTCATCAACATAGATGTGTTTTACTCGCACTACAGGGGGCTTCTTTTCATTACTCAAATACACATCCATCCTATGATTCAGGCCTGTAAGTCTGGCTAAATAGGTTTAGTTTAATAGTCTGTTAATTCTGTTGATCCCGAGAATCATTTCATATAACAGACTATTTACTAAGTTTGATTTCTTATAACAGAAGTATGTACCATAATGCTATATCGTTGTTTGTATGATGTTAGGTGATGCTTCATATTTTTATGATTTAAAGTTCAGCAAATCTATAATTCTCTCAACTGTAAGGTTTTAAAAATCGGATCGGATCGGCCAGTTCGATCGGTTCAACCATGAACCGGTCAATTATCCAATCTGGTCTAGTTTAAAAACTGGCTTCGCATCAAACCGGCCTCGCATCAAACCGGCCTGAACCGAGCTAAACCGGCGATTCAACTAGTGAACCGGTTCAGATTGGAAAGAACCGTCCGGTTCTATAATTTTTTTTAAATAATATAATATTAAATTCTCTTAAAATTTTTAAAATTTTTAATTAAATTTTGAGATTAATTACACTATAATATATGCATGTCATCTCATAAAATATGTTTTGTTAAAAAAATGTGTACTTTACACTATATAAAGAGTTAAAAGACAACAATCTCAAATTCTCCTATGATTTGTGACTAAAAAAGTTGCATGAATACTGTATGAGCTTGAATTTGAGTTTCAGTTTTATTGGGCCACGAATTTGAGCTGATTGGGCTGCAAAGTTTTTTAATTTATATTATAAATTTGTTATAATGTATATTATAATAATTAATAATATAAAATTTTAATATTATAAATTTATGTATCATATTAAATATTATTCTTATTATAAATGTGTTATAATGTATATTATAAGAATCTCATTTATTATCACTATAATTAAATGTAAAAGTTAATTATAATTAAATTATTAGATATTCATAAATATAATATAATTAAACTATATGTCTAATAATTTAATTATAATATATAATTATATTCATCATTTCAATTTAATTTAATTGTTTAATAATTTAGTTATACTGAGAGATAATCTAATAAAATTATAGAGTTTAACTTCTTATAATTGTGAGGTGTAAGGTTAGACTGCCATAATTATTATGGTAATTTTATTAATTTTTAATACTATTATTATTTATTACGTCATCCAGTTCGACCCCGGTCGAACCATGAACCTCTCCTTCTACCGTTTCGTTGTCCGATCCGATTTTCACAACCTTGCTCTCAAGCGTAAATGATCTGCACAAAAATAGTTCCTAGAATCTAAAATCTTAAAAAATATTTATTGTAGTAACTTCTGAGCAATCAACAATCGAGTAAGATAAGGACCTCTTACCTTCCAAAAATGATTTACATGCCATGGATTTGTCTAATCGCTCGTACCAATGAGAGGCAATTCTTGAAGTCTATTGAGAGGGACTGAAGCATAATTTTTTGGTTTATTGCATATATAAGAGTGGTGATCAGACAGTAATTTCATAGTTGAATTGGTTAAATTAGTTAGTTAGTCTAGTTTTGAACTCCTTGTATGTTGAAAGCAAATTCCTTTCATATTTTTTCCTTGTGTTGTCTCAAGTTCCTTTAAAATGAAGTTCTATCAACCAACAGTAGACATTTTGTTCCATGTAAGGAACATTTTGTAACGTGTAGATAGAACTAGCAAAAAGTTGTGGCGTATGACTTATTATGAGAAAGCAGAGACGTAGGAGCATGTACTGATACATCAACACAATGCTTTCCCTGTCATGTTGACCAATCCTTGTTTCCACAGTTAATTGGGGAAGGAGACAGTGATTGGATTTGTTATCTTGAAGACACAGAGAGCACGGCAGGATGTAAATTCTGTCTTAGGATTTGTCTTTTTCTTTTCAATAGCTCCAGAAAAAGCAAAGTTGTAATATTATTATTCTGAAGCAGAGTATGTGGCTGCAACTAAGGCAACTTTCATTGGCAACATGGTTGAAAAGAATTTTAGAAAATAACGAAGGGAAAGATATAACAAACAATCTTTTGTACCAGTCGGTTAATTATTTCCAAAAGCTAAACAACAAATTGGTCGAGCTCAACAGATTCATGTCTGGGCTGTCTACTCAGTGTTGGTTTGTGAAGACGAAATGAGACTGGTTATTATATAAGCCAGGCCATACAAACTCGCCTAGTTTACATCACAGGCAACTCATGCCATAGGATGGCTACATGTTCACAATATATAGACACATCACAGGAACACAATAGCAGAGAGTTTGCACCACAATGGCCTGCATTCCAGTGGCATGCCAATATATTATGGGAAACAAACATTAAGCTCCTGATACAATTTGGTGTTAGAGATAAGGGTATTTGATTAAAAATACAGAACAATATAATGCTTTCTTAAGATAAAAAAATGAGCTTGAATGTTATCTTGTATGTATTACATGAATATCATTTTTTATGATTTGTCTTGAACCGTTGACATAATTTTTTCCCTTTGATCATGGCCATGGGTTTCAATGAAACTTTTTAAGGTGTATATATTAACAAGACATAAGATACAAAATTTGTGTTAATTTGGAGTAGGATAGCTAGCTTGTTGTTCTTAACAATAGGTTTGGTGAGAATATTTACAAGTTGTTCTTGTGAGGCAACATGATGTACAATTATGTGTTGTGATATGATGAAGTTCCTAATAGAGTGATGATCAATTTTAATTTGTTTAATATGGATGTGAGATATTGGGTTTTACACAATAAAGCAGGGTAGGCTCTTGAGTTGAAATGTCAAATTCTTGAAAGAGTCGTCGAAGCCATAATGAGTATGTTGCATTCATTGACAATGCTTGGTATTTCGCTTCCGTAGATGATCTAGCCATGGTGTTTTTCTTCTAAACACTCCATGAGGTTAGTGTTTTTCCTAGATTTTTTATTTGTGGAATCTCTAGGCCACTCAAAGTTCAAGTATCCATTCCAGCTCTCTTTAAGTGATCTTGAGCAAAATGTGATTGGGTCTAGTGAAGGCCAAAGTGTGTGGGAGTAATTGGATGCCAATAAATTGTCAGATATGGCCTAAGTTATTTTGGTTTTGGAGCTGAAGAAGCAATTAAGCAATGCTTAAGAATTTTCACCTATTAGGAGAATGTCGTAATCATAGATGAACATGTGCATAACATGTTCACTATAGGAAAAAATACTAATTTCCGGTGGAAATAAATCCGTCAAAATTCCGGCGGAATATTTCCGTCAGATTCTCGATTAGGATTTCAGACGGATTTATTTTCGATAGAATTTAGAATTTTTTGAAAAATAGTTATAATAAATATTTATAACTATTCATTTTGTTAAATTAAATTAAGTAATTTAATAACTTATTACCAAATTAAATTAAGTAATTTAATAACTTATTACCAAATTAAATTAAGTAATTTAATAACTTATTGCCAAATTCAGTGGCGGGCCACCGTAAGTCGGATACGAATTAGTGGAAATTAGAAAAATAAGCTGAAAGTACTCATGTAACTGATACCTTGCACTTGTTTAAACCCTTCCGTTACAAGGTGGGTTGTATATACCAACCAAGCTATAAGAATGATACTAGATTCAATAGGTGCATTTGTAACCCAACACAAGTTGGTGGGAGAAAGGGTTGGTGTTTCTTGATTTTGAAGAGCTTGAAATTCTTTATACATAGCTTTACGCCAATGAGGACACTTCATTGCTGCAGAGTAACATGTTGGGTCTAGTACAAGTTGAGAATCTATTTGGGCTTGGAGTTTTTGATTTTGAACCTTGTTAGCATGTGGTGTGCGAAATGCTAACCAACTAGAATGACAGTTTTCAGATGATAGGGTTATCAAAGCTAAGGGAATAATAGAATTATGGGTTGTGTGGTGGGAGTTGCAAGAGATAGTGACTAATGTGAGAGCTATTACAATTTGAATGGGTAGGCAGGATATAGTTCTAGGCCAAATGTCTCTATAGGCGGAGAAAAAGAGAAAAAGTTAAGGTATAAGAAGAGTGTGAGAACAACAAAAAGTAGAAAAAACCATCATAGAGAAATAGAGAAGAATAGTATAAGGCATTTTTTTTTTTTTCATTTACCAAATATTGTAGGTCTTTAAAGTATCCTATTAATGTAGAGAATCAATGATTGTTATAGGTGAAGGGTTGAGATTCAATGGTTTGTTTAGATGAAAATGTTGGGATTGCTTTGGAGAGTTATGAGCTATTTTGTGAAAAGATGTTTACTACACTCTCTTCTATTCTTATAATTGTTCCTCTACAGGCATATTGTTTACCTTCATCATGTTGACATCAAAGGGGAGTAAAAATTGGTCTATATACGTATGTATATTACTTGTCAAATTTATTTTCATTCCAAAAGCTTAGACATATTAGTAAGAGCTAAGTACATGTATCACAAGAATATTGTTTATTATAACTGCAATCATAGCTGGTTGCATAGCATCATAATTTGCAGTGACTTCATAGACACTTGTGTCAAATCCTACTTTTATCCCAATATGACTTTCAACTATCCAATATGGAACTCAACCTAATAGTCTCATGTGCCATTACCCATTTTGTCCATTTGCATCATACTTCTATATTATGACAGTATATAAGAATTTCAGGCATATTTATTTATTTTCCAATCATCAAACATGAATAAGATTATCTTCCAAAAAAAGCATCATTTGAGCTACCAACAGATGGTTCAAGTTAATGAGAGTAATCATAATTCACCTAAATAAATTGAATGAATGCTTAAGCATACTTGCAAAACATTCAACTGCTTATAAATAGAATGTTTCTCTGAGTATTTAGTCCTCTTTGAAAACTTTGTAAAATTTACTTATTCCCTATTATTTGATTGTGAAACAAATACCGTGTGATTTATAGCTTCTTATACAATTTCACACATTAAGAACTCTTTTCTAAGCATTGAAACAATATCTGCTTGTGATTACAATCTATGATGTAATAGTTAAATGTAGACTGATCGTAATGTCACAACTATATGTAGCATCTCTTCCATCCAGAGAGAAAAGAACTCTTTATTCTATTAAATCACAAAGATATCCAATAAGCCCGAGTGCTTTGCATATCGTGGATGTTTTGGAATATTAATTAGTTGAACAACATGAGGTCAATATTTTTAATCCTCCTACATCCATTCTTCTATAATGCTATATATATGAGGTGTTATCTCCTGTTTATAATTCTTTTACACAACTTTCAATCAATCATAAGTTATTTCCTCACACTCTTTGTTGTAGAATCTCTAAGTAAAATATTTTTTCTTTGATATATCTTAAGTAAGGTTGTACCACCTACTATCTAATATAAGTATCTCTCTTACATTCTTTTTAACTACATCAGGTATTCATCTTAACACTTATATTTATATTTTGCTCAATTTAATTGATAATTACTTCTATTACATTGCAATGAGATTAATAATATTATATTAATTTATGGAGATTTGAAGATAAATTTTAAAAAAATTGTAATGAGATTAGTAATATTATATTAATTTGAGTATTGAACAGTAAAGAAGTCATTAATGTCAAAATTAAGTATGATAGAAATGAGAATGCGAATATATGACAAATTCAAAAAAAAAAAGAGAGAAATAATTATGTTATAAGAATGATAGAAAAAATATTTATTGAAAATAAGTACTGGTATCTATGGTTGGTTCATGGGAGGGTGAGGAGTGAGGTAAATTAGGAGTCGTATTTGGTGGAGAAGAGGTTAATGGAATGTCAGATGGAGCAGAAGAAGAGTTTGGAAGAGTGGAGAGTGGTATAAGCATAAGAGGAGAAGACAAGGAGGGAGTAGTAACAGGTGATGTTAGCGGTGGAGGCTGAGGATAAGGAAAATTATCTTCGTGAAAGACAACATGGCAGGAGATATGAATGCAACCAGTTTGTAAGTTGTAGCAGCGATAACCCTTGTGAGATGTTGAGTAGCCAAGGAAGATACATGCACTAGATAGAGGAAGAAGTTTGTTGGAGGTTAGAGGTGCTAGCCATGGGAAGCATAAATAGTCAAATGTCTTAAGATGATCATATGAGGCTAATTTTTTTGCAAGGAAGTTGGTAAGAAACATGAAGATGAAGTGCTTTTGAAGGTAGATGATTAATTAAGTAATTTGCTGTGAGAAGAGCTTCGGCCCATAATTTTGGTGGAAGATGAGTAGCATGTAGAAGAGCACGAGTCGTGTCAAACAGATGTTGATATGATGCTTATGCTAGGCAAGACCATTTTGTTCCGGTGTGTATGGACAACTGAATTGATGAGTGATACCATGGATAAACATAAATTGTTTAAAATTGTGAGATAGGTATTCACTACCAGAATTTGAGTGAAGTGTCTTTGTTTTGGCTTTGAAATAATTTTCAATCATTAGAGTGAAATTCTGAAATTTGGCATATGTTTCAGATTTAGTATGCATATGAAAGAGCCAGTACAACCTGGAATAATCATATATGAAAAGAACATAATATTTGTATCCATTTAAATACATAACAGGTGTTAAACTCCATACATCTGTATGAATTAGATCAAAAATTTTGAAACTATCTTCTGAACATTGTGGATGGGTTAACTTGTGACTTTTCGCCAAATTACAAGAAGAACATAGAAAAGAATGAGAGAAATACATACATTAAGATGTAATTTAGCTAGAGTATGTAATATATGATGATGGGGATGTCCAAAACAAGCATACTAAGTAGAGGATGAGGTGGTCTAGGAGTGAAGAGCTTTAACTGCTTGTGATTATTTCCAGGAAAAGGTGATAGAGACCGTTACAGTTGCGACCCTTAGAGGATGACTTGATTGGTCATTTGATCCTTGATTTGGAAACTGGAAGCATCAAAAGAAGTTAAACAATTATTATCAAAAGTAAGTTTGTATATGGAAAGAAGATTGTGAGTTAGAGCGGGAATATGAAGTAGATTTTGGAGTTTAAGCTTACCATTAGAAACTGGAGTTAGTAAGATACCATGACCGCTATGTTGGATGGGTAGAGAAGATCCATAGGCAATAAAATAGATTCTGGTCCAGAATATGGTAATAAATGCTGAATGTGAGATATATCTGTTATGAGGTGGGATGAGCCTCTTGAATCGAGGTACCAATCACTTATATGTTGTTGTTGTTGTTGTGTAAAGAGACCTGTGTTGGAAGAGTTGTTGGGTTGATAGTCCAGGTTGGACCGATGCCAACAAGTGAATGGTGAGTGACTCACTTTACCACAGATTTGGCAAGTGGGGCAGTAATTTGAAGTAGAACAAGAGCCCATAGTAGCAGACAAATGACCTCGAGAAGCTGAGCGACCAGGACAGAATGGAAGAAGCGACCTGAGTTGCAAGAGCAAGTTGGTCAGGAATAGATGCATAAAGTTTGATGGAGTCAATTTGCAAATTAATCTCTTCACTACAAAGAAGTGAGTATAAGTCATCAAGACTTATTTGAGTAAGAGTAGAACTAATGGTTGTTTGAAAGCTTGATAAGAGAGAGGATGTAAGCCATTGAGAGTGTAGATGATGACATCTGCATGATCAAGATGTGAACCAACAACAACAATGTTGTCAACCAAGGCTTTAATATTTGAGAGATATTGTGTCATAGAGAGGTCTTTCATCTGAAATTATGAAGTTCATTATTGAGTTGTATCACCCTACAGCGATTTGATGGTTGAAGACGCATCTTTGGGGTTTGCTATTAGAAAAGATGCAGCTTTAAATCTCATTTAAATATAATAAAGAAATATCATTTCTAATATTTTTTTTAGCAAAGTCTGTAAAACCTGAAAAGATACTGAATTGTAGAGTAACGACGCATTGCGACACACCTTGACGAAAATAGTCAAATTTTCGAAGTTGACGGATTTCGATGAAATAATTTTTATAAAATCTACATTAAATTTTGAGCGATTTGGTATAAAGAACTTAGGGTTAATTTCATGTGGATTGGGAATTAAAAATTATTAAAGATTATTTAAGTGTAAATGACTAAATAACCCATCCCTTCTCTAAATAACTCTTATGCATGTAAGGGCAAAAGGGTAATAAAATTTTTCTAAACCTCATGAAGCTTTAAGGGAACAAAACTATTCGGTCCCTTACATTTTTTCGATTACGCTTTGTCTAACTGCAAGCAAGGGAGGGAGAGAGGGCGGCGGCCAAGCTTTGGGGCGGCGGCAATGACGGTTTCCTGCGAGGATCTTGGAGGAAATCAAAAGGGAGGCTTGAGGAAGAGAAAGGGTAAGTTCCTAAATCTAGAAATCATGTTTTTCTTTTAGAATTCTTGAGGAGAAAATTCTAGGGTTTCTCCAAAACCTAGAATTTTTCAAAAGGATTGATAGGGATTGTAGGAGGATTGACTCTAAACCTTAAAATGAAGTTTTTCCCAAATTTTAGCGACTTTCCAAAAGTTAGGGTTTTGCAAAATTTTGATTTCTAGAGAAATTTCTTAAAAAAATATAATTCCTAAAGGTCTTAGGAAAGTATTTAATGCATGAAATTATGTTTTTCGCAAAAATTTTAATTTTCCTAATTTTAATTAAAATGATCAAAAAATAGAAAAGCCTTAATTATTAAATAGATAATGGGGAAGTTTTGGCATGCAAATATAATAAAAGTGATGAAAATTATATTTTCAAAATTCAAGTTTTAAGTCAAAACCAAATAGAAATTATTTTAAATTAATTTAGAAATTGGTGATGGTTTAATTTGGGTAAATTATGAATTTAGACAAAATTTATGGATTTTTAAAATCAGGGATTATTTAAATCTAAAAATAATAATATTAAAATTACTAACTTAATGAAAATAAAATTTGATTAATGATTGGGTAATAAAAATTTATATGCTTTTAGATATTGAAATGAGAGAGAGGAAAGAGAGAGAGAGAGAATAGGGTATATTTAAAAGAGAAGAAGATTTGAGTTTGAAATTATTAAGTTAGATTATGAATGAGAAATTATTTCTTATAGGTGATAATCTTTTGACCTCGAAGGAAGGAGTACGAGTGAAGAAATCAAATCCCTAGAATCAAGTGAGTACCTATGTCTTTTAATTACAGTAATATTTTATTTCTTTCTTAAATTAAATGCATTGAAAGATATTGATATTTGTTTATTGCTTATTAAGTATTTATTGAAAATTAGATAATGACCCATCTTTTACATACTTAATGATTGATCATGTTAAATTAAATAAAAATTAATATGTCATGATTTACATTTTCATAGAAATTAAATGAATGATATGATATATTATGCTTGTATGTGCATGTTGACTGATGGAGCACACCCCCTTATGGTATTGGCTGGGGACACTATACCCGTGCATGTAAAAAGAAAAAGGTTATGGAAAAGTGATCGCTCCAGAAAAATATTTTTTAAATTTATGCTTCTCGCGAACCCCTTTCTCAAGAACATAGGGTTCCCTTTTATTTTTCCGGAGGTAGATTGAGTTTGATATTTAACCAGATTTCCCCTGAGAATAGTGTCAGGGTTTATTTAGATCTGGATTCTACTTCCTATGAGCGCAAGCCCTCATAGTTAATTACCCCTCCTAACGCATTAGAAGAGCACTCTCGATTAAGGATGAAATACACGTAGCTTTGTACAAGAAGTGTAAAAATGTGCAACAAAAAATTTTAGACTTAGTTATGGGGGATGAAGGTACACCCGATCAAGATCCCATGGTTCTGTCGTCCCGGGTATACCGTCGGTTCAATCTACCAACACTAACAACCATGGATTGTAGTGTCCAGGGAATCTGATTAGCAGCCATGGGTTGCCTCCTCTCAGGGATCCCGAATAGACTGAAGTGGAGATGTGTGGATTTTAGTTTAGTTTAGTTTGGGTTGGGGCTTATAGCTTCCTTAGAAGTTGCCCGTTAGTTTGTTTAGTTTGGGGCTTACAGCTTCCTTAGAAATTGTCCGTTGATGGGTCTTACAACCTAGCCCTTATAGACTAGGATGCCTAGGTGATTTGAGTTTTAGATTTAGGATCGTTCATTTAGAAGTTCCCTAATGCGTGGGTCTTACTGCTTCGCTTAGAAGTAGCCCCAAATAGTGGGTCTTACAACTTAGCCCTATAGGCTAAGATGCCCATAGGGATTTGGGTTTTGGATTTAGGGTCCTTCTCTTAGAAGTTCTCTATTATGCGGGTCTTACTGCTTCACTTAGAAGTAGCCCAAATAGTGGGTCTTACAGCTTAGTCCTATAGGCTAAGATGCCCAGGGTAAGTGTTAGGTCATTTTCACCTAAAGATTTCCCCTCTGAGGTTGGACTTACGGCTTCTATTAGAAGTGGCCAAATTAATTTTAGGAATATTATTTCATTTAATTGATATATTTAGTGAAGTAATTATCTGTAGGAATTATTGCTTCTATTAGAAGTAACCTATAAGACTTAGTTTAGCGGGCCTGCATCTGGACATACTTCCCCACCTTGACACCACTTTTAGTTTTTCGTAGCAATTCTACTACAGTAGTTTGTTGCTTCGCTTTCAACAGTTTGTTTTGCATGCAGTAGTTGGTTTACTCTTTTCAATATTCATTATATATATGAATTTTTTTTTCGATGCGCTGACTTTTGCCTGTTTGCCTGCAGGTGCTCGTAGCTTGTAGATTAGAGAGTTGTCATGTAGCTACAAGAGCTTGTTTGTTGGAGAGTTGCTTGTGAGTTTTTTGTGTTTGACAGCTGTTGGAGAGCTTTATAGTTTGAGAGCTGCTTAGTAGTTTGTACATATATTGGATAGTGGAAAACATATAATCTTATGTTTTTTTATGCTTTGACGTGTTTTGATTTTAGTTTAATTATTTCAATTAGATGAGTTAATTAATTAACGGAGTTTTTATTTTAATTAAATTTGATTTACAATTTAATAATAATTGTTTAGTTTATTCAAATTTTTTTTTTCAGATGTATTATTTTTAAATTACTTAGTTATTTAAACAAAGTCAGTTGCTTAATTAATTAAGTTATTTTGAAAGGTTTAGAATTTAATTAAATCTATCTTTTAATTAAGCTTCAATTTTATATTTTTTAGTCAAAGTTCTGGTTTTAAATAAATTTTTAAATTGATTTAAAGTTTTGGGTTTAATTGAGTTTCAATTAATTAGTTAAATTATTTAATTAAGTTATCAAAAAGTTTGCAAATTAAATTTTTTTTTTTTGTTCAATTTCAATTAATTAATTTAAGTTAAACTTGGCTTAAATTAGAAGTTAGTTAACAATTGTAAGTTAAACTTTTAAATCAATTCGTTAGTTTTTAATTAAATTTTGAATTCTAATTTTGTTTCCAGAAATCAATTATTATTTTTATTAATTGGTAAATTGAGTTAAATTATCAATTAGTTCATATTGATTAGTTCAATAGATTGAAGTTCAATTTTAATTTAAATTAGTATATGTTTTGATTAAAATTGTTCATTTGCATATTTATGATTAAATGCTTTCCAATTTTCTCAAAAATAGTACAAGTCCGATATTTTCGAAGAAATTTTGGCAGCCTCCCGGCGTCCCCTCTCCGGCGCCGGGAGGTAAGGAGGGCACTCGCCCTTTTAATCCGCCCGGCCGGAAAGATAATCAACGGCCGAGGGCTTCGGAACGTTGTCGGGTCCCGGAAATGATCTTTAGAGGCTTCGATTGCTGATTATTATTTTTCGATTGCGATTATTAGTTGCCGGTGGTTGCCGATTGTTGCCGATTGGTTGCCGGTTGTTGCCAATTGAGACGATTGCGAGCCTCTACTATATACTTTGTTTTATCGATATTAATATTCATATCAATGTTGATATTGATATTATTATAATATAACTATTCTAATAACCTTGTATATAATTATTTTTTAATATTCTTCTCTGCTTACTGTTTTAAATCAAGAAGCAGGAAAACTATATTTCTGTTCGGCAATAGATAGGAAGGCGTTCTCTGTTTGGCAGATGCAGAGAAGTCGGCTACTTGACTTAGCCCGTTCAGGTGTATGTAGGCGGATGGAAAAAAATTGCAGATGAGGGTTGAATTTAGGTGATTATAAAATTAACCAAATCAATTCATTATTTACTTAATTCAATTTAACAAGCAAATTAGTTCAATTAATTTTCCATTTTTTTTTTCAAAATCCACCTAAGTAAAAAAAGTTTCGAGGAAATTTCGGCAGCCTCCCGGCGTCCCCTCCCCGGCGCCGGGAGGTAAGGAGGGCATTTGCCCTTTTGGCTCGACTCGACCGGATCAAATCGACGGCGAGGAGATTGGGTCTTCAAGTCTTCAATCCCTCGGTCGGATTAGCTCGACGACCGAGGGCTTCGGGGGACCGTATCAACCCCGGGACTTCCTTCAATTTGATGATTGTGATGCATCCTGTCTTTCTTTTTTTTTTATATAGTGATAATAATAATTGATTAAATTTTCTTTTAATCAATTATTATTATAAACAATACATTCCTCTGATTTCAATTACAAAATATATACATATATATAATAAATTATTTGTTAATAATGTCTTATTAACAAATAATCAAATACCACTCTTCTCCCTTAGTATTTCAAAAATCCAGAAGGGCCAAAGCAATCGGAAGGGAGGCGGACGGTACAGGAGAAATCGGAAGAAGCCAACAGCAAAGCTTTGGGTCTTGGCAAGTTGTATTGTGAGTTTGTTCACATGTGAAAGGACTGATTTCGACCAAAGGCAAACGGCGTAGGCGGACGGAGGGCTTCGGCTTCGTTCACGTAGAGGAAATAGGCCGGAGGCGAGGGCTTTGGGTTCTTTGCTTGAAGGCTGTTCTTGTTCTTGCCGATTTGGAGTCGAACTCAATACCAGAGGCAGACGGAGGCAAGAGGCGTCGTCTTTCGGCCGTGTGAGAGTTGCTGTCGGTGCCTGGGCTTGAATTGAAGACGAACAATTGCCGAATGCCAGAGCAGAGCCGGAGGGGTTCTTGTGCCGTTGTCCAGTAGCAGGAACGTTAGTAAGCATCTAAAAAAAATTCATTCAATTTTTCCTTCTTTTATGCAAACTGCGGCAGTTTTTTTTTTCTTTCTCTTGAGAACATGGGGGCGTCGTGGGCTGTAGTTTTGATTTCCTCAAAATGTGATCGTGGCTTTTTTTATCCACTCCTCTGCTTCCCATTAATACATAATCTTATAACCACTTTATTTCAATACTATAGTCCTACTGCATTTCGTTTCATTCATTTTTATTTCGTGAGACTATATTCTGGTTATCCTTTAATACCAATTTGATATGCAATAAAAACAAACTATCAGAACTCTTTCTCTTTTTCACAAATCAATATCATATATGAATTTATCATATATTTAATACATTTGAAACAACCACTTAACCATTTGCATTATTCCTTCTGCAGCTTTACTGCAAGTCTTGAGTACAATCACAAGGAACCAGAAACACTAACTGAAGGTTTTATAACTGCAGCAAATTGTGTAAGACGTTATCCTTTAATCTGAAATGAGGATGCATGGCAGCCATTTATGATTACTCTAAGACCAGGATTAACTGTATACCATTCCTTGACATCAAATAAATGAATTTGTAGGAATAAAGTAAATAAAGATGATTCTTTTCTGAATTATTTTGTTGATAGATCTTTCAGTCCAATTTGATAGATGCGTAATGATATATATATTATATCAGGATTGTCTTACTGCTAAGTTTTGAAAGGCATTATCCTGTCAAGCTGGCATGTTGAATAAATAATATAGCCTGGAGAGACCCCATCTAATGTTTTCAAAAGAAGGTAGAAATGCATCCATTTGAAAAGGCAGTGGTTTGTTGATTGAATAAATACTAATGACTTGACCATCTTGATGGTCATTATAATTCAGAGAACATAGAATTTGGCCATATTACTCTAAATATAAAATAGCTTAGCTGGAACATTTGGAGAGAATCTCACATGGAAACCCTTTGCAGGCATTTAGTCTCATTTTTTTTAAAGCCATTGTATGCACAAATTGCATTATTCATTTAATCGATCATATAAATTTCAACAAATTGCCTCCCAACGAATTTGTTGGATGTATTCACACGATAAATTCGTTGCAATGTTTTTTTTTCCTGCACAGTCTAATTTACTTGATTTCACTTTCTTTCCTCAGGTTATGGCTTTTGATTGGATCAGGCCCCACTCAATGCCTGATACAGAGCCTTCTGAGAACCATATTTGGCAGGAGATTGATAGATATGACCTCACCCATTCTTCTTCCATCAGAGATCGATTGTCATGGCATCAGGAAATGTTGATGGATAGGGACACATATGCCGGGTTATTCGTTCGCTCACCTCGATTACCTGTTTTTGAGTCAGAGCTCCCTGTAGGACATGATCCTACTGACTGGGTAGTTACTCTCAGGCTTCACCGTAGTGACGGCAGTTCTTTAGATCAGATTATCGAGGGCTTGAGTTATGGAGCTCAGGGTGTACTACAGCCTTCTGCAGATCTTGCAGAGCACACTGGCAGCATTAGAATACATCTCCCCAGTGGAGTCGCCAGAAATCTGATCGCTCCAGAAAAATATTTTTTAAATTTATGCTTCTCGCGAACCCCTTTCTCAAGAACATAGGGTTCCCTTTTATTTTTCCGGAGGTAGATTGAGTTTGATATTTAACCAGATTTCCCCTGAGAATAGTGTCAGGGTTTATTTAGATCTGGATTCTACTTCCTATGAGCGCAAGCCCTCATAGTTAATTACCCCTCCTAACGCATTAGAAGAGCACTCTCGATTAAGGATGAAATACACGTAGCTTTGTACAAGAAGTGTAAAAATGTGCAACAAAAAATTTTAGACTTAGTTATGGGGGATGAAGGTACACCCGATCAAGATCCCATGGTTCTGTCGTCCCGGGTATACCGTCGGTTCAATCTACCAACACTAACAACCATGGATTGTAGTGTCCAGGGAATCTGATTAGCAGCCATGGGTTGCCTCCTCTCAGGGATCCCGAATAGACTGAAGTGGAGATGTGTGGATTTTAGTTTAGTTTAGTTTGGGTTGGGGCTTATAGCTTCCTTAGAAGTTGCCCGTTAGTTTGTTTAGTTTGGGGCTTACAGCTTCCTTAGAAATTGCCCGTTGATGGGTCTTACAACCTAGCCCTTATAGACTAGGATGCCTAGGTGATTTGAGTTTTAGATTTAGGGTCGTTCATTTAGAAGTTCCCTAATGCGTGGGTCTTACTGCTTCGCTTAGAAGTAGCCCCAAATAGTGGGTCTTACAACTTAGCCCTATAGGCTAAGATGCCCATAGGGATTTGGGTTTTGGATTTAGGGTCCTTCTCTTAGAAGTTCTCTATTATGCGGGTCTTACTGCTTCACTTAGAAGTAGCCCAAATAGTGGGTCTTACAGCTTAGTCCTATAGGCTAAGATGCCCAGGGTAAGTGTTAGGTCATTTTCACCTAAAGATTTCCCCTCTGAGGTTGGACTTACGGCTTCTATTAGAAGTGGCCAAATTAATTTTAGGAATATTATTTCATTTAATTGATATATTTAGTGAAGTAATTATCTGTAGGAATTATTGCTTCTATTAGAAGTAACCTATAAGACTTAGTTTAGCGGGCCTGCATCTGGACATACTTCCCCACCTTGACACCACTTTTAGTTTTTCGTAGCAATTCTACTACAGTAGTTTGTTGCTTCGCTTTCAACAGTTTGTTTTGCATGCAGTAGTTGGTTTACTCTTTTCAATATTCATTATATATATGAATTTTTTTTTTGATGCGCTGACTTTTGCCTGTTTGCCTGCAGGTGCTCGTAGCTTGTAGATTAGAGAGTTGTCATGTAGCTACAAGAGCTTGTTTGTTGGAGAGTTGCTTGTGAGTTTTTTGTGTTTGACAGCTGTTGGAGAGCTTTATAGTTTGAGAGCTGCTTAGTAGTTTGTACATATATTGGATAGTGGAAAACATATAATCTTATGTTTTTTTATGCTTTGACGTGTTTTGATTTTAGTTTAATTATTTCAATTAGATGAGTTAATTAATTAACGGAGTTTTTATTTTAATTAAATTTGATTTACAATTTAATAATAATTGTTTAGTTTATTCAAATTTTTTTTTTCAGATGTATTATTTTTAAATTACTTAGTTATTTAAACAAAGTCAGTTGCTTAATTAATTAAGTTATTTTGAAAGGTTTAGAATTTAATTAAATCTATCTTTTAATTAAGCTTCAATTTTATATTTTTTAGTCAAAGTTCTGATTTTAAATAAATTTTTAAATTGATTTAAAGTTTTGGGTTTAATTGAGTTTCAATTAATTAGTTAAATTATTTAATTAAGTTATCAAAAAGTTTGCAAATTAATTTTTTTTTTGTTCAATTTCAATTAATTAATTTAAGTTAAACTTGGCTTAAATTAGAAGTTAGTTAACAATTGTAAGTTAAACTTTTAAATCAATTCGTTAGTTTTTAATTAAATTTTGAATTCTAATTTTGTTTCCAGAAATCAATTATTATTTTTATTAATTGGTAAATTGAGTTAAATTATCAATTAGTTCATATTGATTAGTTCAATAGATTGAAGTTCAATTTTAATTTAAATTAGTATATGTTTTGATTAAAATTGTTCATTTGCATATTTATGATTAAATGCTTTCCAATTTTCTCAAAAATAGTACAAGTCCGATATTTTCGAAGAAATTTTGGCAGCCTCCCGGCGTCCCCTCTCCGGCGCCGGGAGGTAAGGAGGGCACTCGCCCTTTTAATCCGCCCGGCCGGAAAGATAATCAACGGCCGAGGGCTTCGGAACGTTGTCGGGTCCCGGAAATGATCTTCAGAGGCTTCGATTGCTGATTATTATTTTTCGATTGCGATTATTAGTTGCCGGTGGTTGCCGATTGTTGCCGATTGGTTGCCGGTTGTTGCCAATTGAGACGATTGCGAGCCTCTACTATATACTTTATTTTATCGATATTAATATTCATATCAATGTTGATATTGATATTATTATAATATAACTATTCTAATAACCTTGTATATAATTATTTTTTAATATTCTTCTCTGCTTACTGTTTTAAATCAAGAAGCAGGAAAACTATATTTCTGTTCGGCAATAGATAGGAAGGCGTTCTCTGTTTGGCAGATGCAGAGAAGTTGGCTACTTGACTTAGCCCGTTCAGGTGTATGTAGGCGGATGGAAAAAAATTGCAGATGAGGGTTGAATTTAGGTGATTATAAAATTAACCAAATCAATTCATTATTTACTTAATTCAATTTAACAAGCAAATTAGTTCAATTAATTTTTCATTTTTTTTTTTTTTCAAAATCCACCTAAGTAAAAAAAGTTTCGAGGAAATTTCGGCAGCCTCCCGGCGTCCCCTCCCCGGCGCCGGGAGGTAAGGAGGGCATTTGCCCTTTTGGCTCGACTCGACCGGATCAAATCGACGGCGAGGAGATTGGGTCTTCAAGTCTTCAATCCCTCGGTCGGATTAGCTCGACGACCGAGGGCTTCGGGGGACCGTATGAACCCCGGGACTTCCTTCAATTTGATGATTGTGATGCATCCTGTCTTTCTTTTTTTTTTATATAGTGATAATAATAATTGATTAAATTTTCTTTTAATCAATTATTATTATAAACAATACATTCCTCTGATTTCAATTACAAAATATATACATATATATAATAAATTATTTGTTAATAATGTCTTATTAACAAATAATCAAATACCACTCTTCTCCCTTAGTATTTCAAAAATCCAGAAGGGCCAAAGCAATCGGAAGGGAGGCGGACGGTACAGGAGAAATTGGAAGAAGCCAACAGCAAAGCTTTGGGTCTTGGCAAGTTGTATTGTGAGTTTGTTCACATGTGAAAGGACTGATTTCGACCAAAGGCAAACGGCGTAGGCGGACGGAGGGCTTCGGCTTCGTTCACGTAGAGGAAATAGGCCGGAGGCGAGGGCTTTGGGTTCTTTGCTTGAAGGCTGTTCTTGTTCTTGCCGATTTGGAGCCGAACTCAATACCAGAGGCAGACGGAGGCAAGAGGCGTCGTCTTTCGGCCGTGTGAGAGTTGCTGTCGGTGCCTGGGCTTGAATTGAAGACGAACAATTGCCGAATGCCAGAGCAGAGCCGGAGGGGTTCTTGAGCCGTTGTCCAGTAGCAGGAACGTTAGTAAGCATCTAAAAAAAATTCATTCAATTTTTCCTTCTTTTATGCAAACTGCGGCAGTTTTTTTTTTCTTTCTCTTGAGAACATGGGGGCGTCGTGGGCTGTAGTTTTGATTTCCTCAAAATGTGATCGTGGATTTTTTTATCCACTCCTCTGCTTCCCATTAATACATAATCTTATAACCACTTTATTTCAATACTATAGTCCTGCTGCATTTCGTTTCATTCATTTTTATTTCGTGAGACTATATTCTGGTTATCCTTTAATACCAATTTGATATGCAATAAAAACAAACTATCAGAACTCTTTCTCTTTTTCACAAATCAATATCATATATGAATTTATCATATATTTAATACATTTGAAACAACCACTTAACCATTTGCATTATTCCTTCTGCAGCTTTACTGCAAGTCTTGAGTACAATCACAAGGAACCAGAAACACTAACTGAAGGTTTTATAACTGCAGCAAATTGTGTAAGACGTTATCCTTTAATCTGAAATGAGGATGCATGGCAGCCATTTATGATTACTCTAAGACCAGGATTAACTGTATACCATTCCTTGACATCAAATAAATGAATTTGTAGGAATAAAGTAAATAAAGATGATTCTTTTCTGAATTATTTTGTTGATAGATCTTTCAGTCCAATTTGATAGATGCGTAATGATATATATATTATATCAGGATTGTCTTACTGCTAAGTTTTGAAAGGCATTATCCTGTCAAGCTGGCATGTTGAATAAATAATATAGCCTGGAGAGACCCCATCTAATGTTTTCAAAAGAAGGTAGAAATGCATCCATTTGAAAAGGCAGTGGTTTGTTGATTGAATAAATACTAATGACTTGACCATCTTGATGGTCATTATAATTCAGAGAACATAGAATTTGGCCATATTACTCTAAATATAAAATAGCTTAGCTGGAACATTTGGAGAGAATCTCACATGGAAACCCTTTGCAGGCATTTAGTCTCATTTTTTTTAAAGCCATTGTATGCACGAATTGCATTATTCATTTAATCGATCATATAAATTTCAACAAATTGCCTCCCAACGAATTTGTTGGATGTATTCACACGATAAATTCGTTGCAATGTTTTTTTTTTCTGCACAGTCTAATTTACTTGATTTCACTTTCTTTCCTCAGGTTATGGCTTTTGATTGGATCAGGCCCCACTCAATGCCTGATACAGAGCCTTCTGAGAACCATATTTGGCAGGAGATTGATAGATATGACCTCACCCATTCTTCTTCCATCAGAGATCGATTGTCATGGCATCAGGAAATGTTGATGGATAGGGACACATATGCCGGGTTATTCGTTCGCTCACCTCGATTACCTGTTTTTGAGTCAGAGCTCCCTGTAGGACATGATCCTACTGACTGGGTAGTTACTCTCAGGCTTCACCGTAGTGACGGCAGTTCTTTAGATCAGATTATCGAGGGCTTGAGTTATGGAGCTCAGGGTGTACTACAGCCTTCTGCAGATCTTGCAGAGCACACTGGCAGCATTAGAATACATCTCCCCAGTGGAGTCGCCAGAAATCTGATCGCTCCAGAAAAATATTTTTTAAATTTATGCTTCTCGCGAACCCCTTTCTCAAGAACATAGGGTTCCCTTTTATTTTTCCGGAGGTAGATTGAGTTTGATATTTAACCAGATTTCCCCTGAGAATAGTGTCAGGGTTTATTTAGATCTGGATTCTACTTCCTATGAGCGCAAGCCCTCATAGTTAATTACCCCTCCTAACGCATTAGAAGAGCACTCTCGATTAAGGATGAAATACACGTAGCTTTGTACAAGAAGTGTAAAAATGTGCAACAAAAAATTTTAGACTTAGTTATGGGGGATGAAGGTACACCCGATCAAGATCCCATGGTTCTGTCGTCCCGGGTATACCGTCGGTTCAATCTACCAACACTAACAACCATGGATTGTAGTGTCCAGGGAATCTGATTAGCAGCCATGGGTTGCCTCCTCTCAGGGATCCCGAATAGACTGAAGTGGAGATGTGTGGATTTTAGTTTAGTTTAGTTTGGGTTGGGGCTTATAGCTTCCTTAGAAGTTGCCCGTTAGTTTGTTTAGTTTGGGGCTTACAGCTTCCTTAGAAATTGCCCGTTGATGGGTCTTACAACCTAGCCCTTATAGACTAGGATGCCTAGGTGATTTGAGTTTTAGATTTAGGGTCGTTCATTTAGAAGTTCCCTAATGCGTGGGTCTTACTGCTTCGCTTAGAAGTAGCCCCAAATAGTGGGTCTTACAACTTAGCCCTATAGGCTAAGATGCCCATAGGGATTTGGGTTTTGGATTTAGGGTCCTTCTCTTAGAAGTTCTCTATTATGCGGGTCTTACTGCTTCACTTAGAAGTAGCCCAAATAGTGGGTCTTACAGCTTAGTCCTATAGGCTAAGATGCCCAGGGTAAGTGTTAGGTCATTTTCACCTAAAGATTTCCCCTCTGAGGTTGGACTTACGGCTTCTATTAGAAGTGGCCAAATTAATTTTAGGAATATTATTTCATTTAATTGATATATTTAGTGAAGTAATTATCTGTAGGAATTATTGCTTCTATTAGAAGTAACCTATAAGACTTAGTTTAGCGGGCCTGCATCTGGACATACTTCCCCACCTTGACACCACTTTTAGTTTTTCGTAGCAATTCTACTACAGTAGTTTGTTGCTTCGCTTTCAACAGTTTGTTTTGCATGCAGTAGTTGGTTTACTCTTTTCAATATTCATTATATATATGAATTTTTTTTTTGATGCGCTGACTTTTGCCTGTTTGCCTGCAGGTGCTCGTAGCTTGTAGATTAGAGAGTTGTCATGTAGCTACAAGAGCTTGTTTGTTGGAGAGTTGCTTGTGAGTTTTTTGTGTTTGACAGCTGTTGGAGAGCTTTATAGTTTGAGAGCTGCTTAGTAGTTTGTACATATATTGGATAGTGGAAAACATATAATCTTATGTTTTTTTATGCTTTGACGTGTTTTGATTTTAGTTTAATTATTTCAATTAGATGAGTTAATTAATTAACGGAGTTTTTATTTTAATTAAATTTGATTTACAATTTAATAATAATTGTTTAGTTTATTCAAATTTTTTTTTTCAGATGTATTATTTTTAAATTACTTAGTTATTTAAACAAAGTCAGTTGCTTAATTAATTAAGTTATTTTGAAAGGTTTAGAATTTAATTAAATCTATCTTTTAATTAAGCTTCAATTTTATATTTTTTAGTCAAAGTTCTGATTTTAAATAAATTTTTAAATTGATTTAAAGTTTTGGGTTTAATTGAGTTTCAATTAATTAGTTAAATTATTTAATTAAGTTATCAAAAAGTTTGCAAATTAATTTTTTTTTTTGTTCAATTTCAATTAATTAATTTAAGTTAAACTTGGCTTAAATTAGAAGTTAGTTAACAATTGTAAGTTAAACTTTTAAATCAATTCGTTAGTTTTTAATTAAATTTTGAATTCTAATTTTGTTTCCAGAAATCAATTATTATTTTTATTAATTGGTAAATTGAGTTAAATTATCAATTAGTTCATATTGATTAGTTCAATAGATTGAAGTTCAATTTTAATTTAAATTAGTATATGTTTTGATTAAAATTGTTCATTTGCATATTTATGATTAAATGCTTTCCAATTTTCCCAAAAATAGTACAAGTCCGATATTTTCGAAGAAATTTTGGCAGCCTCCCGGCGTCCCCTCTCCGGCGCCGGGAGGTAAGGAGGGCACTCGCCCTTTTAATCCGCCCGGCCGGAAAGATAATCAACGGCCGAGGGCTTCGGAACGTTGTCGGGTCCCGGAAATGATCTTCAGAGGCTTCGATTGCTGATTATTATTTTTCGATTGCGATTATTAGTTGCCGGTGGTTGCCGATTGTTGCCGATTGGTTGCCGGTTGTTGCCAATTGAGACGATTGCGAGCCTCTACTATATACTTTGTTTTATCGATATTAATATTCATATCAATGTTGATATTGATATTATTATAATATAACTATTCTAATAACCTTGTATATAATTATTTTTTAATATTCTTCTCTGCTTACTGTTTTAAATCAAGAAGCAGGAAAACTATATTTCTGTTCGGCAATAGATAGGAAGGCGTTCTCTGTTTGGCAGATGCAGAGAAGTTGGCTACTTGACTTAGCCCGTTCAGGTGTATGTAGGCGGATGGAAAAAAATTGCAGATGAGGGTTGAATTTAGGTGATTATAAAATTAACCAAATCAATTCATTATTTACTTAATTCAATTTAACAAGCAAATTAGTTCAATTAATTTTTCATTTTTTTTTTTTTCAAAATCCACCTAAGTAAAAAAAGTTTCGAGGAAATTTCGGCAGCCTCCCGGCGTCCCCTCCCCGGCGCCGGGAGGTAAGGAGGGCATTTGCCCTTTTGGCTCGACTCGACCGGATCAAATCGACGGCGAGGAGATTGGGTCTTCAAGTCTTCAATCCCTCGGTCGGATTAGCTCGACGACCGAGGGCTTCGGGGGACCGTATGAACCCCGGGACTTCCTTCAATTTGATGATTGTGATGCATCCTGTCTTTCTTTTTTTTTTAATATAGTGATAATAATAATTGATTAAATTTTCTTTTAATCAATTATTATTATAAACAATACATTCCTCTGATTTCAATTACAAAATATATACATATATATAATAAATTATTTGTTAATAATGTCTTATTAACAAATAATCAAATACCACTCTTCTCCCTTAGTATTTCAAAAATCCAGAAGGGCCAAAGCAATCGGAAGGGAGGCGGACGGTACAGGAGAAATCGGAAGAAGCCAACAGCAAAGCTTTGGGTCTTGGCAAGTTGTATTGTGAGTTTGTTCACATGTGAAAGGACTGATTTCGACCAAAGGCAAACGGCGTAGGCGGACGGAGGGCTTCGGCTTCGTTCACGTAGAGGAAATAGGCCGGAGGCGAGGGCTTTGGGTTCTTTGCTTGAAGGCTGTTCTTGTTCTTGCCGATTTGGAGTCGAACTCAATACCAGAGGCAGACGGAGGCAAGAGGCGTCGTCTTTCGGCCGTGTGAGAGTTGCTGTCGGTGCCTGGGCTTGAATTGAAGACGAACAATTGCCGAATGCCAGAGCAGAGCCGGAGGGGTTCTTGAGCCGTTGTCCAGTAGCAGGAACGTTAGTAAGCATCTAAAAAAAATTCATTCAATTTTTCCTTCTTTTATGCAAACTGCGGCAGTTTTTTTTTTCTTTCTCTTGAGAACATGGGGGCGTCGTGGGCTGTAGTTTTGATTTCCTCAAAATGTGATCGTGGCTTTTTTTATCCACTCCTCTGCTTCCCATTAATACATAATCTTATAACCACTTTATTTCAATACTATAGTCCTGCTGCATTTCGTTTCATTCATTTTTATTTCGTGAGACTATATTCTGGTTATCCTTTAATACCAATTTGATATGCAATAAAAACAAACTATCAGAACTCTTTCTCTTTTTCACAAATCAATATCATATATGAATTTATCATATATTTAATACATTTGAAACAACCACTTAACCATTTGCATTATTCCTTCTGCAGCTTTACTGCAAGTCTTGAGTACAATCACAAGGAACCAGAAACACTAACTGAAGGTTTTATAACTGCAGCAAATTGTGTAAGACGTTATCCTTTAATCTGAAATGAGGATGCATGGCAGCCATTTATGATTACTCTAAGACTAGGATTAACTGTATACCATTCCTTGACATCAAATAAACGAATTTGTAGGAATAAAGTAAATAAAGATGATTCTTTTCTGAATTATTTTGTTGATAGATCTTTCAGTCCAATTTGATAGATGCGTAATGATATATATATTATATCTGGATTGTCTTACTGCTAAGTTTTGAAAGGCATTATCCTGTCAAGCTGGCATGTTGAATAAATAATATAGCCTGGAGAGACCCCATCTAATGTTTTCAAAAGAAGGTAGAAATGCATCCATTTGAAAAGGCAGTGGTTTGTTGATTGAATAAATACTAATGACTTGACCATCTTGATGGTCATTATAATTCAGAGAACATAGAATTTGGCCATATTACTCTAAATATAAAATAGCTTAGCTGGAACATTTGGAGAGAATCTCACATGGAAACCCTTTGCAGGCATTTAGTCTCATTTTTTTTAAAGCCATTGTATGCACGAATTGCATTATTCATTTAATCGATCATATAAATTTCAACAAAAAGGAAAAGGAAAAGGAGTGCCTTCATTGATACTAGACGGTGGCTCATGTGACGATTGTATTATTTATGAGAAATGAGAAAGATATGAATACATATATGATATGTATGAAAGATATGATTTATGCTTAATATTAAAAGTTATAAAATGAAAAAGTCTCAAAATGAACTGATATAATTAAAAGATTATGCATATTATTTTCAAATTTTTTTGAGTTACTGTAGTTTAAAGATATATTTTATTCACTAAGCTCTGGCTTACTGTTAGTTACTCTAACATTTTTCAGGTAAGTTTAACATAATCAAAATGAATAGAAGAAATGAAAATGTGTATCATAGACGTGGTCCACTAGAAAAAAGGTATTTGAATGTTTTTGTATCAGTTTATTTTCTTAATTGAAGTTTTAGTGGCTCTTTCAAAGTTTATTGAGATAGTTTTAGCAAATGTAAAATTCAATTTACCGTCCGACCGTCTGTCCCTGCCTCGTTAATTCAAGCCTCTGGGCTGGGTCGTGACAAAGTCTTCTTAGGTATACCTCTACCTTTCTTAATATAAGTCAAATCTTATACCTCTACTTTTGTAACCGGGTCATCGGAAGGCTGCCGTTTTAAGCGACCAAATCATCTAAGGTGATATATCTCTGCAAAACTTAACTTAGTATTATGCTTTTCTTTTAATAAAGCATTGCAGGTCTCACCACCATCTTATAAAATTTTCCCTTAAGTTTGAGGGGGACTTTTCTATCACACAACAAGCCTGATGCATTCCTCCACTTCAACCATCCAACTTGATTTCTGTTGATAATATCCCCATCTATTTCACCTTCACTCTTAACAAGAGATCCAATATATCTAAAACATGTACTCTTATTAGTGACTTGATCGCCCAAATTCACAATCCACTCACTAAGTGTATTACTACTAAAATTACACTCCATATATTCTTGTTTTAGATCAACTCAAGCGAGAACCTTTACACTCTAAGTTTGACATCCATAATTCAAGTTTATCTTCAACTCCCTCTCTAGTCTTATCAACAAGAATAATATCATAAGCACACATATATATATATATATATATATATATATATATATATATATATATATATATATATATATATATATCAGGGTATAACCTCTTGCAAATGTCTGCTGAGAACATCTGTGACTAAAGCAAAATGATATGGGCTTAAGGCTTTCTCAAAATCAATCTTTAGATTCAAAGGTTGATCTTCATAATTCAAGTTTACCTTCAACTCCCTCGATTAATCAACAAGAAGATTATCAACAATAAAAATAAAAAAATTAATCAAGGTAAGGTACATCCTCTTGCAAATGTCGACTGAGAACATCCATGACTAAAGCAAAAAAAAAAAAAATGCATGGAGGAGATCACCTTCGAGGCATTTGGCGGCCGGAGTGAGGGCGCCGGAGGCGAGGCGCTGTTGCGTTCAGTGGCCGGAGTCCTGTGGACGCACTTTGGCGAGGGAGAGAGCAAGGCCGCGGGCGTCTGGACGAAAATGAATAACGCGAAGAAATGAGGAGAAAGAGTTGGGGCGGCCAATTTTAGGGTCATTTCCGGCGATCGTAACCGCCAGAAACAATTCCCTTAAAACCGGCGGCCAAACCGCCGGTAACAATCGACGCCTAAAGAACAAACCAGCGGTAGGAATTTCCGGCGGTTTAGTATTATATACCGGCGGTTAAACCAAAAGTTAATAGCGGCGGTCAAACTGCCGGTAATTCCGGCGGTCATTGACCGCCGGTAAACAACGAATTTCCTGTAGTGACGCTTGTCAAGAGTGGTCCATATGTCATGAGTAGTTTGTAAATTAAGAATGTAGGGAAGTATTGAGGGTGCTATGGTAGAGAATAGAGAATGTAGGGAAGGGCAAGCTTGAGAGTCAGTTAAACAATCGACAAAACCATTGGCTGTGAACAACTTCAAAATCTGGAGTTTCCAAATTGGAAATTTGTCATCAGCTAGTTGAATATTGACAATATGTTTGAGATTGAACATAAGAAATTTGAGGGTAGTAGGGATGGTCGAATCTGCCATGGGAAAGTTAGTTGCTAAGACTGGTAGAAGAGTGGAGGAGGCACTGTTGTCTTCCGTGCTGAGGGGAAGAGGAAGCAGCTGTTAAGCATATCGCTCTGATACCATGAGAGAAATCTAAAATTTGTATTAATGCAGATAATAGATACAGAGAAGATATTTGTTCACACACTACAATTGAATCCATACATGTATATATTAAGTGCAAAACAGCAGTTTTGGATAAGTGGAGATGCAGCCATCTGGTATATATACATCTACGGTGGGAATGGAATTGGTTACAGGCAACCGCAGAGAGCAAGTAGTGGGCTTCAGGTTGCTGAAAACTGTCATATGCGGTTTGCTGAAGTAGTTCCTTTTGGCTGCAGTTTTGCTGAATGGGTAACAAAAAATTGAACCAGTTTGGACATGCAAAAAAAATGATATATAGAATATGAATCAATAAGACACATAGATAAAATTAATGTCCAAATATTAGAAAGCCAAAAAATTGAATCAGTTGATAAAATTGTGCAAAAAAAAAATGTTAAGATTAGTTTAATACCTCATTAACACATAATACAGGCACCGAATGAAGAACATAGATTCACAAAGTTGAATTCAAATAGTTTTGGTAAGACTAATGATGATGATGATGTCTCCAGAATCCATTTAGAGATGGAGTCTTACCTTACTGAATCTTCTAGTCTGAATACATTCATCTTTATATAAATCATTGAGCTATCATCTACTTCAGAAATAATGAGTAATTAATAGTAAAATATGTGACTCAAACTCATAATTTGTTTTGACCATGAAGCCATAGAATCTTTTCCAGAGCTGTCCCTCTTGATCAGAACCAATTTCACAGTTAACCAACTGTGTTCATGCAGTCTCCAAGGATAAAGCCTATTGCTGCACGGAAATCTCTTAGACAAACCCAGATCTCACTAGGATAACAATAAAAATGCCTGACTCATGTACCTCAGCAGTCAGCTCACGACTCTAGCATCAAATTAAGAAGTTTTCATCTCGATGGGATAACCATGCATGCATAGAGCAATATTTTTCCTTATAGGGCATATTTTTTGCTTCAACAAAATGCTGGTGATTCGGAAAACAAGATACACTTTTTTTTTTTTGAAACATTTAGGTCAATTAAGGTAAACTGACACACACCTAATATATAATAGAGATTCGAATCAAAGACCTCTTAGTTGATAACTAAAGTTCCCAACCAACAGATCAAAATGAGCTCTTATTTCTTGTATTTGCCTTAACTATTAGCATATATGGATACTATTCATAACATGGATGCCACTTATGCCAATATCTTCTTCTCGAAAGTAAGGAAAAATCGTGTAAGATACGCATACAGTGATTTATTTTTGGATCAGGAAGCACACGACATCTACATACATATAAAGATATTCTTTCTTGAAAACTTTATTGCCTTTATAATATGGAAAAACTTAGAAATATTATATTGTCGGTGAAGATTACCTAAGCAAATGTTTTGTTTTCTTGACTTTGTCCATTTTTTCTGTTTTAGAAGTATTTGAAACGTGTTGGATATATGTTTGCTTCTTTTTTCAACCTTTCAATTAGTTTGCCTATTAAACTATAGCTGGAGATTTGCTTCAAGTAATTAACCATATATGATGATCAGATGAATCAGCATGGAACTGAAGCAGTTGGACAGTTAGGAGAAGCCCAGTCTGATGTTTTGATCTATGCTAAGGAGAAGGAGAATGAGCAGGAAATATTGAAAATGCACGTAAGGTTGAATCACACTGTATACTTTTTCTTCTGCCGAATTAGACTAAAATAGCTGTCCATCGTCAATTAATATTCTATCTTTGATGCTCTATATTAAACTCTTGCTTATTTTACGAAATGCTCGATCTTTTAATCTGTTTAGGACATCACACACGGAACATTTTCTCTATATATCAAAGGGTGTAAGAAACTTTTGTTAGCCCAATAGCAGTTCTAAATCATTTTCTTCGTTACATATAATATCTTGTAATATATATATGGAGTTTAACATGTCATATGAAACTAAGAAAATCCATTGACCATTTGAGCTTAGCTTGTAATTCTTCTCATCCACTTGTTAGGTGGGGTAACTTATGAATGACGTTCATTGAAAGAAGAAGAAGAAGAAGAAGAAAGATCTAACTCCCTCAACTTTGATTTTGATTCCCTACTCCAACCATGAACAATGTTTTTGAAGTTAATTTTGAGATTAAAAAAAAAGCTTTCTCAGCACTTTTAGAAGGCTTTTTGGACAGTTTTAACAGAAAAAAAAAGAAAAAAAATCTTGAAGTGGTTCCAAAGTTGCTGCACGGCCACTGTGATTGGTAATCGCTGTAAGGGTGTTTCACAACAATTTTGCAATTGGCAAGGAAGAAGTTTTCGCAACGGTTCTTGTGGCGTTTTCTTCAGCGTAATTTTTGATGGATTTTCGGCTTTTCAACGGAATTTCCGGCGGAATTTTTGGCAGATTTTTTGTTGGAGCGGAATTTCCGACGGATGAAAAAGAATATTGTTAAATAAAATAAAACAATTAGTTTTAATAATTATTATTAAGTTAAATTAACTAATTAATTTAATAAAAATATTATTAAATATTACCAAATATAAAATTAATTAAATATAATAATTTATGAAAAAATACATCATTCTGGAATATTAACATTTTATTTTAATTGATTATTAGTTTTAATATTTTATTTTAATTAATTATTAATTTAAATCTTCTAGGATTTTAGTTTAAATGAAAAGGGTGTAACATTTTAAATAAGTTTTACATTGCGGCGGAGTGGATGCGCGTTGCATTTCCTCCTGGAAGATCCAAGTTCGAATCCCACCTCATGCGGGTGGGTAGCATTGGCGAACGGCTAGGGAGAGTGGGGGGCATCTTGGGTTGCAAGCGGGCAGCTGGGGCCAAGGGTAGCAAATTTTTTGGCGAATGTTGTTGTAATTTTTTATTTTCCTATGCGATTTTTATTGGCAGAATATTTAAAGACAAAAAGAAACTAAATAACAATAAAATCTAAGGAATCCTATAACTGATCTCTTCCCTAGCCTAAAATCATTTAAACCATATATAATAAGCTAAAATGACCAACATGTCACTAAATTCTACAATTGAACTCAAAACACGGTTAAGAAGCAGTATGCATATCGTGAGTCAATTTATAACAGTAATAATCAATATGATCATGAATATATGCAGAAATAATAAATACATATAGGAGAAGTAAAATAAGTAAAATAGTTGAACAATATGGTATGGATGCTAGTAAAATAGTGTAGTACGAAAATAATGAAATTTGTAAACCAATGCGAATGTCAAAATAATAAAGTTGTAAATAATCCTTCTTAAATCATGCATCTTAATAGTACCATCAAATCAATAAAAAAATCATATGAATCAGTAAAACAAAATTATCTATGAAGATTGTCGGAATCCATAACAATGCAGTACTATTAGAAAATTATATAAGAGTATACACATGATATTCAGCTATTCTATATTGGTATTAAATCAGGATCTTATATCACATGCTCATTATAGGGAGCACATGTTCAATAATAATAAATCAATACAGTAATAGTAATCAGTAGAACAATAAAACAATACAAGGGCAATAGTGGTGGAGTACGCTCTTCATGGCACCATCCTAGGTTCAAAATCCAAATCTGACTTTCTGTGGGAAGCAATACTTCTTTCCCTCAGGGTCCCCCAGTCTTCTTTTCCTTAAGGACAGATGTGAGTCATCGTGCTTTCTCTCCTTAGGATTAGATCTACTAGTGATGGATAACGCCCTCTGTGGCACCACTCTAGTTTCAAAATTCAAATCTTTAAGCCTGATCTCCTATAGGAAGTAATACTACCTTCCTATGAGATCATCAAGTTCTCTTTTCCTTAGGGTAGGTTCTTCTCCTTCTCTTAGGATTAGACTCCCCAGTGATGGAATAAGTCCCCTGTGGCACCGTCCTGGATTCAGCCTCAAATCTACAATCAAACTTTCTTCTCCTTAAGGTTAGGCTTTTCTCCTTTCCTTAGGATTAGACTCCCCAGTGATGGAGTAAGTCCTCTATGGCACCATCCTGGGTTTAATGTTAAAATCCAGTTCTCTCTTCCTTAGGGTAGGTTCTTCCTCCTTCCCTTAGGATTAGATTCTCCAGTGATGGAACAAGTCCCCTATGGCACCGTCCTGGATTCAATTTCAATTTTCAAAATCAAACCTTCTTCTCCTCAAGGTTAGGTTTTTCCTCCTTCCCTTAGGATTAGATTCTCCAGTGATGGAATAAGTCCCCTGTGGCACCGTCCTGGATTCAATTTCAATTTTCAAAATCAAACCTTCTTCTCCTCAAGGTTAGGTTTTTCCTCCTTCCCTTAGGATTAGATTCTCCAGTGATAGAATAAGTCCCTTGTGGCCCCGTCCTGGATTCAATTTCAATTCCAAATTCAAACTTTCTTCTCCTCAAGGTTAGGCTTTTCTCCTTCCCTTAGGATTTGATTCCCCAGTGATGGAATAAGTCCCTTGTGGTCCCATCCTGGATTCAATTTCAATTCCAAATTCAAACTTTCTTCTCCTCAAGGTTAGGCTTTTCTCCTTCCTTTAGGATTCGACTCCCCAGTGATGGAATGAGTCCTCTATGGCACCGCCCTGTGTTTAATTTCAAAATCCAGTTCTCTCTTCCTTAGGGTAGGTTATCCTTCCTTCCCTTAGGATTAGACTTCCTAGTGATGGAGTAAGTCCTCTATGGCACCGTATGTGAATTAATCTCAATCAGGCTTTCTTTTCTTTAGGGCTAGGTATTTCTCCCTTCTCTTAGGATTAGATCCACTAGTGGTAGAGTACGCTGTTTCCAGCACTACCCTAGTATCCTTTCAAATCTAGTTTTCTAAGGTTAGGATTTTCCTTTCCCTTAGAATCAAATCTAGACTCGATCCTCTGTAGTTAGGAATTCTTCCTTTCTATACGATCATCCAGACTTCCTTCTCCTTTAGGGATGGATTCTCCTATCCTCAGGACCAGACCCACTAGTGGTAGAATATGCTTTTTCTAGCACTACCCTAGTATCTATTCAAACTCTGATTCCCCAGGGATAAATTTACTTTTCCCTTAGGATCTGAACTCCAGACTTGACCATTCTATTCGGTCAACACCAATATGTGTAATAGAACTACATCTATTACACATATTGGGGGTCCATTTGTTGACCTCATTTTTGTATGAGCTCAGTAGGACCAATCCAGACCTTAGGATCTTTTCAATCCTTAGGATCAATCTTAACCCTAGGATCAATCTGATCATAGATCAATCCAGTTTCAAATCAATCCTGACCCCATATCAATACAATTTAAGACAAATCTAGATTCTAGGATTCTCCTAGACTTCAGACCCTAGGATCTATTCTAGATCCTAGGATTCTGCCAGACTCTAGATCATATGATCTTCTTAGACCCTAGGATTTATTCTAGACCCTAGGATTCTTCTAGATCCATTTAAAATCTTAGGATTATTCTAGCCCCTAGGATTCTTCATAGACTATATATCCTAAATCTGCCTAGACCTCAGATCTATCTAGACCCTAGGATCTTTCCTAGATTTTAGATCTCAGGATCAATCTAGATCTTAGGATTCCTAGATATTAGGATTCTTCTAGATTATAGGATGCATCCAGACCCCAGATCCTAGGATTTCCCTAGGACTTCTAGATTCTAGGATCTTCCCAGACTCCAGTCCCTAGGATCTATTCTAGACCCTAGGATTCCCTTAAGCTGATTTAGACCCTATGACCTATTCTAAACCCTAGGATTCCTCTAGATCAATCCAAGCTTCAATTCAACCTAAACTTAATTCAAATCCTATCATTCAAGCTCAAAATCCAATTCAAAATCAGATTTCCAGATTCAAATCCAAGGCCAAAGGTCTAAGTCCTGAAAGCCTTTTCCAGCAAATCTTTGAATATTTCAAAACCCTATCAAATGACCTCTGATTCAAGGTCTGTCAGTTCCACACTGATGTGACATGTCTCTAGAGGCAACCCTCCAAATTTAAGCTCATTCTGAGGTCTCTAACCCCAGAAACTGAATTGAAATCCAAAGGCTGTAAAACCTTCAAATATTTACAGTCTATGCCACTGGACCTACCACCCAGTGGATTTTGATCCTGGAGCTTTCTCCAAATCTCCAAATCACTTCCAGACCCTTGATTATGACCCATTGAGCATTAAACTGCATTTTATTGAACTCAATTTGACCCCCAGTTGACCAGGGGTCAAAATGACCAAAATACCCCTATGGGGTATGAATAGTCACTTTGGTCAAATGAGCTCCAAATCAAATGCAACCACCTCCAGCAAATTTCAAATGTCAAACCAAACTCATTGAACCCAAAACCAGCCCCTGGGTCAACCTGGTTGACCAAGCCAACCTAGTTGACCTAAAAGGCCCCTTTAGGGTCAAAACAGGTCATTCTGACCAAATGACCTCCTCAGACCTTGGGACCACCTCCATTGGTCTCCAAATGTCATTTCAAATTTGTTGAACCCATTTCCAGGCCCTGGACCCACCTGGTTGACCAATTCAACCAGGGTTGACCTAAAAGGCCCATTGAGGGCCCAAATAGATCATTTTGACCAAATGACCTTTCCAGACTTTGAGACCACCACCAGTAGACTCAGAATATCATTCTGAACTGGTTGGACCCAATCCCTAACCCTGGGTCAACCTGGTTGACCAAGTCAACCCAAGTTGACCAAAACACCTCTTAAGAGCCTAAATAGGTCATTTGACCCAGATGCCCATTCTAATCCTTCAAAATACCTTCACTAGACTCCATATATCCAATCAAACCTGTCAAGCCCATTCCTAGACCCTGGGTCAACCTGGTTGACCAAGTCAACCCATTTGACCCATTAGGCCCATTAAGGGCCTAAATAGGTCTTTTCAATCCAAATGACCTTTTGAATCCTTTTCAAGCTTTCAAATCATTCCAAATAATGCCTTAAATCTTTCCAAATGCACCATGAGCCAAGTCATGGTCATTTTGACCAAGTCAACATATTTAAACTTGGTCAAACTACCTTAAAACCCTTTCTATTCCTTCAAATCTCAATCCTTAAGTCTCAAACTCTCTTCAACTTGTCATTCCAGCAGCTTAATACTTCCCTCATTGCCACCTCAGCAGTCCACCTGGACTTTGACTGGTCAAACAGTCAAAATGAGGTTTTGGACAAGTCAAACTTGGTCAAAATCCCTCCTTAAGATTAATCCCCTCTAATCCCAACCTCTCCAGCTGCTTAGAGAGAGTCCAGAACCTTCTTAGGGTGTATTCCAGCCCTTGGATGGGGATCCAATGGTTTGGGTCATTCCTACACACTAAGGTGGGGACCAAAGTCACTTTACATGTGGCTTGTCCTTTCCATGTGCTCTCCCATCTGCTCCTAACAATCTCTTGGATAGATGGCAACATCTGAAGAGCTCTCCAAGTCATCACAGCCATCCATTTGGCCTGGAGATGATTGAATAGGTTTAAAACCCTCAAATTAGGCTCATTCTCCATGCTAACACTCTCTCACCTAAATTTTCTCCTCCAGAACTCCTCAAGCTTTCTAAGCTTCTTTGAGAGCTTCTCCAATAATCCCTATAGCTCCCCCATGCTTCTCCCCATCAGAATCTAGCCTCCAAAGCCCTCATTGGTGAAGAGAGAGGATCTAGAGAGAGAATCAGGAGATACACAAATAACTTCAAATCCAGCCAGATCTAGGTTTCGACGTCTTCTACAAAGTTGAAGAGGATATTAGCAGCTTTCCAACGAGCCCAAGATCGTCAAAATCCGACGGCTAGATTGTACGTTATCGTCATTTTAAGTTCTATGATCAAACATTTATTTCTCCCAAATCCCAATGCATGGAGCTTTGAAACTCAATGGATTGAAAGAGTAGGGTATCTAGATCCTATGTTTCAAATTTCATGAAATTTGAACGGTCGGATCGAAAGTTATGAGTATTTAAAATTCTAGTTTATTTTGAACTAAGATTTCGGGAGCGATCTGGACCGTCCGATCGCGTGTGTATTGCGATCGGACGGTGCAGATCAAGCCGGACCGTATGCTGTAGCCGGCGGGATTCGAACCTGCGCCGTTTGGCCATACAGCCTGGTGACGTGGCAAAATCTGGTTCGTCCATCCGATCGGGCGCGGATCGGACGGCCCGATATCCTTGCGGATGTGGCAAGTGGCTCAATCAGAGTGTGCCACGTGTCAAGTACGAGGAAAGCCGCCGCCGCCGTCATTCCAATGATTGGCCGGCAGTTAAATTAATTAAAAATGAATTTAAAATTCATTTTAAATACTCAAAACTTTAAAAATTCATAGAAAATTTATTTTTAATCCAAATTGGGTGTTCTTGGGCTTGTTGGAAAGCTCTTGACGTCTACTTTATTTTAAAAATAATTTGAAACAATTTTGATCATTGAGTTTAGAGAAAAATAGAGATGATGATTTTTCATTTTTCTCACATTTCTCAAAATTCCATGGTCAAATTGACCTCAAATTTGGATGGCATATATTAGGGGGAATCCTTAACCTACCCTAATTTTCTTATGTCATGTTTTGACCAGAATTTCTATGAATTGAATTTTCAAATGTATGGGTTCATTTTGGACCCATAAATTTAAAAATTCATAATTCTTTATATGCTTAGCATTAGGACACATTATTGTTGTGATATGTTTACATGTATGTCCAAGGGTTAGAAACTTTGATTCAAACCCACTTAAATCTAGTGACATCATTAAGGATAATAATTAAGGACCTATGTTTAGAGAACTTAGAAAAATTTCAATAAGTAGGATACATTTTCAATTGACTTGAAACTTTGAACATTCAAACTTAGTGACACATACAGCCTCAAGAAAAATTCTCACTGAATTTTGAATTCATTAAGTCCATTAATTAACCTAATCAAACTTAAACCTTAATTAAACCCTTAAACCTTCCAGAAAATGTAATAAATTAAATTTAAATCTAAAAATTACACATAACCCCTCAAACTGACCAGAATTAAACCCCTAATCAATGAAAAATAAAAGCCCCTTGATTGGACTTCAAAATTAAGTTTAATTTGAGTTTAATTAAAATTCAATATTTAATTAATTTAATTAATTAAAAATAATTAAAAATTTCAGAAAATTTCCAAACACTTGAAAATTATTCCTTAGGTCATTCCTGACCTTTGGAGTTGATTTCAAAAAGTTTGGAGATCATTTGGATCCAAATCACAAAAATGGTCTCTAATTAAACAATTTCAAAAATTCAATAAATTCTCAAAACTTCAAAAATTCATAACTAATTCAAATGAACTCCAAATTGAGCAAACTCAAAGGCATACAACTCATCTTAAGCTCTAATATTTGTTTAAAATGTTAAGTTTCCAGAAATCAATCAATTTTGAAAAAGTCAACTTTTGGTCAAACCTAGTTCAAAATCAAGTCAAAACTTCAAACCTTCATAATAAAATCTAGAAAAATCCAATTTCAGTGTACTTACTGTCTAACTGATCGTATTAAGGTCTAGTATTTTAATAAAATATTAACTTTCCAAAAAATCCTTTAAATCAAAAAGTCAACTTTTGACCCTTGAATTAAATCATTAAAATAATCCAGAAAATACCAAAATTCAATAAATCATTCAAAATTCCAGAAAACATTAATTCAACATTAAAACCAGCAATCAATCAATTCTAATTAAAATTTAATCAACTTTCAAACCATAATTAAAATCAAATCACTTAATTATATCGGGTACCACTAGGTAACTCAGGCCTACGAGGCTATTAAATTAGCCCCAAGGAAGGTGAAATAAACTTCACGGCCTCGGTGTGAAACTAAGGTGATATCCAACAAACAATTAAAATCAAATTTAAAATCAATTTCAAGTCATTAATATTTAAATTCAAATTAAATCTTCCCTTAAGCCTTCAACCAACTAGAACTTTAAACAACTTCAATCAAATTATCCTATTTAGGACATATCAAAACCACACAGCCTACCTCACACACTTTAGATGGTTTGCTAGGACAACCAACTCTAGTCTTAGGCTAGGCCGGTGTTTACTTTTCTGCTGTGTGCCGGGTTTTCGAGCTTTTACTGCATGCTGTTTGCTAGTAGTAGAATTGATGTGTTTGTTTACTTATTTATTGCACTCTGTGATGTGATTGATTATACGATTAGATCTACCCCTAGGCTAGGGACGATTTGTACTAATTCAATCTTATGCAGGTGGCCATGCTCATACAGGGCATTAATTAAAGGGGGCAAAATTATAATTATTAAATTGCACAGGTGCTCCAGAAAATTGCTTAAGTCCCCCTTTAAATCAAAAAGGGCATGGCCAAGTGTGGTTGTGATTGAGTATTTTAATTTCAAATATATTACTGCTTGGGATGTCAAATATAAACTGCTGATTATTAGGATAACCCTGCAGGTTGTTGAGTCTAGATTTTTTAATTTTTAATAGATGTAATTTGAATGTAAATTGAGTTGTAAATTTAAAGTACTTTGAGATTGAGATGTTTAAACATCCAATTTGGAATCCAAAGAGGAAGGAACATCCCTTAGGGGAGAGTTCCTATTCATTTGGAGATCCAAATTATGATGAAGTTTAAATATCCAAAGAGAAAAGATAACACCCCTATTCGGGGGGGAGCTTCTTTTCATTTGGATATCCAGACCCGACGATCCAAGGAGTTCTAAGGAGACGAAGAAGTGAAGAACGAGAAGAATCTCAAATCTCAAAGTCACTTGAGTCTTAGGAGTAGAATCCGGGTTGTAGTCAGTGGTACCCGACCACTTTACTTTCCTGCAGACCCTGGGTTGTATTATTAAGTGGCACTTGCCACATGGACTTTCAATTTGAGCATTTATTTAATTAATTTAATTATTTAATTGATTTGATTTATGTGTTGATTGCGATTAAGGACCCGTATGCTTTTAGTAGTTTATTTGGCGTTCTTGCATGTCGATTTTGATTTAGCCTGGAACTCGATCGGAGGCTCGTGAGGGTACGGTCATTAACCTTTTCTACTTAAACAAAATTTAAAATTTTTAAGCTCAGATAGAAACTCTAACGCTCTTAAGAAGTAAGCCCGGACTCGCCGGGAGTTTTTCATGCATACATATTGACTTTTCTCATCCGTGTTAGGCACCTCCCCGCCTGCGGGTTTTGGCAGACCACCTGACATATTAGGGTGCAGTTCTGTCCAAGGGGATGTTGTGCAATCTCTAGGATAAAATCTATTTTTAAGCCTATTTTAAAACTGCTACATTTTGATTTAAGCATTTCATCGAGTCAACTAGCATGCATCGCATTAGTAACAAATTAAATTTGAGTCTAAATCTTAATTGCATTTCTAGCTTAAGCATTTAATCCAACATATATTAAGGGGTCAATTAGGATCTGCTCTAGATGTCGACCCCAATTCTTTAAACCAATCTTAATCAATATTCCAACCACTCTTTCATAAAGACTTTGACTCATGGTTTTTTTTAAAAGCGTTTAGGTGGTTTAGCTGGCTCCCCAATCCAGGCCGGGGTAAGTCCAGGATTGCATTGCATTAGCTAGGTTCTGGGTCACTGATTCTCAGTACCCATTTTAGACTTAGGTTCTGAGGCAAATGTTCAATCTTAAGACCTCAACCTTCTGGGAATCTGATTCCCACTTTCTAATAAAATTGATCATTCAAATTAAAATATCTTTCAATCAAATTCAAGCCCAACACTTATGATAGGTTGAGGTGTTTCTGAAGTAATTCAGAAACTCAAAACACCTCCTACCCTTCTTCCTTTGACTCCAGAAAGAACTGCTCAACCTTGAACCAATCCCACTTGAAAATTCAAGTCCTTAACCTTCTTTGATATCGATCTTTGAAATTTTAAATAAAATTCGTATCGCTATTTTAATCGAGAGTATTCGTAGGAAATTTTCTGGTTTCCTACGATGTAATTAACTATGAGGGCTTGCGCTCGTAGGAGATTTAGAAACCCAGACCTGATTTCAAAATTAATCTTTTTCAAAACTTTAATTAATTATCTTTGGGAAAATCAAAAGTCAACGATCATTATCGTCATTTTCAGATGATCGATAACAGACGATATCCTCTTTCTTTGGAAAGATATATCGTACTATTATCGTGATCTTGATTATGAAATCAATGATCTTTTTACTAGATTATTGTAGTTAAATATTAGATTTAACATCATTCTGATTCTTCGGGATCATATGTTGTTTCTCCTTGAGTTTAACTACGATAATCAGGGTAAATCAAGATTTATAATCTGAACCTATTGGAGAACGATATATTCACCTTCCGAGGTGATATATCATTCATAATAAGTGTTCGATTATAAAATTTTAAATTCCAGAAATTAAATGTCCCAAAGAAAATTAAACACATTTTCAAAACTATATTTTTCAATCAAACACAACAACATGCATTACAATAATCACACTAAATAACTAAGGAGTTCTAACTTTAGTGGTGTTTTTACATTAATTAGTAAGTTAATATTCAGTGACCGTTGCCTCACTAAATTGAGTTGCCACTCTTTGTCCATCAACATATTAATGACTCTTTAATATGAGGTGAGAAACTCACAGTGAGAGGGGAGACGGTGGCTGCGAAGATGAAGAATGGCAAGGAATTGAAGGAATGAAGGGGATGATGGCATGGGGAACATTGTCGAAGGAATGTCACGGGCACGGTCCAATAGAATAAGCGAGAACAAGCGAATGATTTAGATTGGGGTGTTTGTGATGGATTTGCGGTAGATTTGTGACGGATTTGCTACTAATTTGCGGCAAAAAAATTCATCACAAATTATCCGCCGCAAATCCATCACAAAATAAATGACAAAAATTTTCCTCGCAAATCCACCACAATTTCAGAGAAAATTTTTTTCGTCGTAAAGTCCGTCGCAAATTGTTGACTTTCCTATAGTAAATCTACTATTTGTCAAGTATGATTTGACATAATAGATTCCAATTCTACTTGAATGGCTTCCTTCCAAAAATTAGCATCTAATAAAGACATAACTTCAAAATAAGTTAATATGTCATTAGTTAGTAAGAATGTGTAAAAGTCATCTCCAACATTTTTATCCTGTCATTTTTTTACTTCTAGATTCTAAAAGAGGAGTATCATAATTATTAAGATCAATTGAAATAGGTTTATCCATAAATAATTTCAAAGGAAATGTATCCCAAAAAAACTCAGCATTTTTAGATTCTATGATAGTATTAGATTCTATAATATTACTCTTAAAAATAATAAATCTATAAGTTGTACTATTTCTACATATCCTATGAAAAGATAATCACATGTTCTTGAACCCAATTTTCATTTCTTAGGATCTGGTAGAAGAATCTTAGCAAGAACCCCTACACTTTTAAATATTTCAAATTGGTTATTCTATTCTTACAAAATTCAAAAAGTGTCTTTTTATTTTTTTTTTTAAATAATTTATTTTGTAAATGAAATGCAAGAAAATAACTTCACCCCATGGATAATTAGGAGCACTTGAACTTTGAGCATAGCATTCATCATTTCTTTTAAGATTATATTTTTTCATTCAACTATAGTATTAGATTAAGGTGAAGAAAGTTGTTTTACCTCATGAATAATACCATTAGATTTACAAAAAGAACTAAGAAGTCATGAGTCATATTCTCCTCCTCTATCAGTTCTATCCTCTTGATTTTTCTTTCTAATTTATTTTCTACTTCAAGTTTTTATTCATGGATTTTGATTCAGTCTCATCTTTATTTCTAAGTAAATATATATAGGTGCATCTAGAAAAATTATCAATAAATGTCACATAATACCTCTTGCCACCTTTAGATATATTATTTTTTATGTCATCTAAATCAGAATAAATTAAAGATCATAATTTAGATTTTCTATTCATTATAGATTTGCATAGTTTCTTATTTGATTTAGCCTCTACACAAATGGGACACTTGCTACATTAGAAATAGATGTTTTGTAATATTCCTAATTCATGTATTTTCTTAATATAAGATAAATTAACATGCCATAAATCCATACACTCAAGTAAGTAAGCAAAATAAGAAGTTTATTAATAGCATTGATAAAATTTAACATGAATAGGCCATTGCTCACATAATCTTTTTGCACAAAGTTATCATTTTTTTATTAACACTACTTTAGCACTTTCAAAGATAATTTTAACACCAACTTTTCCAAGTTAGGAGATAGAACCCAAATTGTATCTAGTTTGTGGTACATATAAAATATTAGAGAGTGTAAGAGTTTTTCCTGATGTAAGCTCGATGTTAACATTTTCTTTTACAATAACCTTTGCAACACTAGAATCTCCTACGAAAACTTGTTATTCTTCTTCACCAATGACTATTATAGGAGGAGAATAAAATTTTATTTGCACATATATGATGAGTGGCTCCCAAATTTAGCACACATGCTTTTCCTTCAACAATATTAAATTCTGAGATTACAACAATAATAACATCATTGGTCTCTACAATGTTGACATTTGATTTGTCGTTCTCTTTTTTGTGTCTGTATTGTCTACCAAAATGAAATGATTTTCCACAAACAAAACAAGCACTTTTCTTCTTTTATTCATTTATTTTGACTTTAAAATTTTTATTTTCTTATTTTTGTTTGTAGAGATTTTTTTTTATATTTTCTCTATTCTTATTCCCCTCTTCTATGAAATTGCATTACTAGTAAAATCTCTGTCCCTTTTCAAATCAGTCTTTTTTCTGTTAGTCCTTTCAATTCTAATATCAATAATGACTTGCTCTAAACTCATATCTTCATGCTTATGCTTCATCATTGATATATCATCGAAAAATTATCTTGATCGAGCACGTATCTTGAAGCAAAATCAAGTTGGAAGCTTCAATAATTAAAATTGAGACCATCCAAACTCTGATTTCTGCAAACTTATAGTCAAACTGAGCGTCTCGGAAACACGAACCCAACGACACCAAAATCGACCCAATCCGAGCCCAAATGAGTCCAAATCAAAGACTCGAAGCACTTTTGGAAGGATCAAACCACAGTTTGAGTTACCAAACGGTCTCCAATCATGACATTCTTATAGTCGAATCGAGCGTCTCGACGAGACGAATCCAACAAGCCCAAGATCATTAAATTCTGATATCATTAAGGTATTCAAATGACTTGAACGGTACATGATCGTAGGAATCAAGATCGGCCGTCCATCCGAGCCACTCCCAATTTACCCTCGATCTTCCACTTATTTACAAGCCATGCCACTCAAGAGTTCTATAAATAGAACCCCATTTTCTCTTGAAAAGGGGGGGATCGAAGCCAAGAGAGAAGAAGGAAGAGAAGGAAGAAAGCTTCAGCCGCCTCGCTCCTCTTTGACTGTCGTCGGAGTTCTGCCGCACCACCGCCAAAGTCTCGCCGGACCACCACCAAAGATTCGCCGAACCACCACTTAAGGGCCTCACCTCGCCGGACCACCGCCGTAGGCCCTCACCCTCGCCGGACCACTGCCGAAGGACCTCGCCTTCACCGCATCACCGCCGGAGTCTCGCCGGACCACCACCGGAGCTTCACCGGACCACCACTTGAGGGCCTCACCTTCGCCGGAACACCGCCGTAGGCCCTCACCCTCGCCAGACCACTGCCGAAGGATCTCGCCTTCACCGAACTACCGCCAGAGGCCCTCACCTTCACCGAATCATCACCTAAGGCCTGGAGCTCTGCCAGACCACCATCTGAGGCCCGGAGTTCTGCCAGACCATCACCTGACACCCAGACTTCTATCATACTATTGTTACTAGTAATCTGATCGTCCTTGGAGGCGAGTCGGCCCATTGTAACCAACTCAAATTCTAGTGGAATCACTTTCAACTGGGCTAGGCCCCGTGGTTTTTCCCCTTTCAAGGGTTTTCCACGTAAAAAATCTTGTCTTCTCTGTGTGTGATCTGGATATCCGTGCAACGCTAAGATGTAAAATTACATCTCTATCGCCGCGTATATTCTAGTACACAACAGTTTGGCGCCGTCTGTGGGAATCACAATCCCACAATATTAATCAGTACTTCAATGGATAACCGGCGTAGTAATCGCCACCAGGGAGCCTCTCGCTCCAACTCTCACCAGTCCAAGAATCAGTCCTTCAATCAGGGACATCAGGCTTCTGCCTCCTTTCACCCGGGTGTGCAAAATCCTGCTGGAGAAGGAACATCAAGACCATCTGTGGAAGATCGCATCCGAAGAATGGAGGAGTCTCAAAAGGAGATCCTTCGACTCCTACGAGGGACCCGACAACCGATGCTAGTAGAGCAGGAGGAGGTTCGTCTTCCTCAGGATCCGTCACTGGCCAGAGGTGTCCAACCTGAACGTGTAGACATCCCTGTCCCTCAATCAAGGGGTCGTCCTCAAACACATAAAGACATTGACCTTGCCGACACCGCTAGCTCTACCCATCCTTTTCGCCCCAGTCAAGTAGTCCGTATTCCGTCGGACATTCCCGAGGATGTAGCCCAACCACACATTGCTGACCTTCCGCGTAATGTCCTACGCCATGAACTGAGGAGGTTGGTCCGAGAAGAGTTCCCTAGTAAGGGTGGAAGACAATCTCTCCATCAATGGGACTTTCAGGAGACCTCACCGCTGACGGAAGCCATCCTTCAACACCCCATTCCTACAGGGTTCAAACTACCGAGCATTGATTCTTATGACGGGACATCTGACCCCTATGAGCACATCGATCATTACAGAACCATTATGCATATTCAGAGAGCCTCAGATGCACTTCTCTGTCAAGTGTTTCCTGCTACCCTTAAAGGGCAGGCTCGAACATGGTTCTACTCGCTTCCTGCCGGAACCATCTCCAAGTTTGTCAAATTGGCCAAAGTGTTCGTTGAACAATTTGTTGCCAATCGAAGGATGGTTAAAGATTCTTCTCATCTCTCAGGAATTCGACAAAATGAAAATGAGACCCTCAAAGAATATTTTCAAAGATTTTCTACGGAGGCTCGACAAATTCCTGGGGTGGATCCTGAATTGCTTAGAGGAGTGTTTCTTGGAGGACTTCGTCCTGGACCTTTTTATTCAGCACTTATGCGAGATACAGTTCATTCCTATGCTGACTTAATTCATCGTGTGGAGGCCCAGATCTCAGCAGATGAGGCCATAAATGCTCATAAGAAGCAATTTGAGCAAATAACCGGAAAACGTAAAAATGCGCCAGGGATGGATGTTTCATCATCACAACGGAAAAAGCAAGGAAACTATAACTTGCCCCCTCGGCCCTCACAGCAACGACGAGAGCCTCGTCAAGAGAAGGAGTATACGCCGCTTAATGTATCTCGGGCCAACGTGTTGATGGCCATCCGGGATCAAGAGAATGTAAAGTGGTCGAATCCATTGAAGCCAAATGTAGGAAATCAGGAGCAATATTGTCACTTCCACCGTAGTCGAGGACACACAACTGAAGCTTGTAGACAACTCAAGGAAGAAATTGAGAGGCTGATCCAACAAGGATATCTTCGACAATTTATCCAAAGCGCACCTACTCGGGATAAAACTGGCCCTACTGGGGGGCAGAATCAGCAACAAAGGCAACCATCAAATAATCGTCAAATGGTCGGAGAGATTGAAACTATTGCTGGGGGCCCCTCAGTACCCAATCAGGTCTTAATTGCAGCTAGTAGGGAGCCAATGCCAAAGAAGTCTCGGTCTGACCACTCTATTACTTTTGATGATACTGATCTAGATGGAGTTCAGACCCCTCATCAGGATCCACTTGTAATTAATGCGGGAATTGGCGACCCATGCTTCAACGTCAAAAGGATCTTAGTTGATAATGGGAGCTCGGTGGACGTCCTGTTTTATTCCACCTTCCTCAATATGGGCCTAGATAGGGAAAAGCTCCTGCCAGCTACAGGTCCACTGTACGGGTTTGACAATCGACCTGTAAGGGTAGAAGGAACCATCAGTCTCCCAGTTATACTTGGAGAATTTCCTCGACAAGTTGAACATTATATCCAATTTATTATAGTGAAATCAGAATCGGCCTACAATGCGATCTTTGGAAGGCCACTCCAAACAATCTTTGGGGCTATTGCTTCAATTCCTCACTTAAAGTTGAAGTTTCCTACCCCATCAGGGATTGGAATAGTACGTGGAGATCAATATGTAGCACAATCCTGCTATCTTAGGCAGGCTCAACCACGCTCATCAGTTACTCTAAGTATCGAGGACTTCGATCTTCGGAATGAAGATATCCCTCAAAGGGCCTCCCCTGTAGAAGATCTTACTTGTGTCTCTCTGTCAGATGAACACCCTTCAAGAATAGTACAGATTGGATCACTCCTCTCAGATGAAGAGAAGAAAGAGTATGTAGACTTTCTACGTACAAACCAAGATGTATTTGCATGGAGTCCGGCTGATATGCCTGGAATTAATCCTGAAGTAATCATGCACTCCCTCAAAATCAACCCAGCATACAAACCGGTGATCCAAAAGAAGCGAAACTTTGCACCAGATCGTCAACTGGCAATTGAGCAGGAGGTTGATAAGCTTTTAAGTGCAAGATTTATAAGAGAAGTACACTATCCCGCTTGGTTGGCAAACGTCGTTATGGTTCGAAAGGCAAGTGGAGCTTGGAGAATGTGCGTAGACTATACTGATCTCAATAAAGCCTGCCCTAAGGATAGTTTTCCGCTTCCCCGTATTGACCAGTTGGTTGATGCCACCTCCGGACATCAGATGCTAAGCTTCATGGATGCTTACTCTGGTTATAATCAAATACAAATGGATCCTGCTGATGAGGAGGCGACGGCTTTTCAAACAGATAAGGGGCTGTACTGTTATCTAGTAATGCCCTTCGGGCTCAAGAACGCTGGTGCAACATACCAACGCCTAATGAATAAGATTTTTAAGAACCTTATCGGGCGCACTATGGAAGTATATGTGGATGATATGCTAGTTAAAAGCCTCGAGAAATCTCAACATATATCTGACTTGGAACAATGCTTCTGCCTCCTTCGATCTTATAACATGCCTCTTAACCCCTCCAAATGTGCATTTGGAGTAACCTCAGGAAAATTTTTGGGATTCATGGTTACCCACCGAGGGATTGAGGCCAACCCTGAGAAGATCAAGGCCCTAAGGGACATGCTACCCCCTAGAAATATCAAGGAAGTTCAGAGATTAAACAGAAGGATTGCGGCACTTTCTCGTTTTCTGGCTCGCTTAGGAGACAAATATCTACCCTTCTTCAAGGTTCTCAAAGGTGCTAGTAGCTCAAGATTTCAGTGGACTGACAAATGTCAAGAGGCTTTCGAACAACTCCGAGCCTATCTAGCCTCACCTCCACTGCTCTCGAAGCCAATTCCAGGGGAAATTTTGTATATGTATATGGCTGTCTCCTCCCAAGCTATAAGCTCAGTCTTGGTCCGGGTAGATGATACTGTTCAACGCCCAGTCTATTATATTAGCAAGGTACTTTCAGAGACAGAAACACGCTACCCATTAGCAGATAAAACAGCCTTGGCGTTAGTCTTCTCAGCTAGAAAGTTACGCCCTTATTTCCAAGCACACACGATCGGGGTCTATACAAACTTACCATTGAAAAGTATTCTCCAAAAGCCCGAGGCATCTGGAAGATTGATCAAATGGTCAGTGGAACTTGGAGAATTTGATATCCAGTTCCTACCTAGACCTGACATCAAGTCACAAGTGCTGGCCGACTTTGTGGTCGAATGTACTAATCATACCTCCAATGAACCGCTAGATGAATCTCCTTCCTCCTCGTGCTGGACCTTATATGTCGACGGAGCTTCTGGGAGTTCCGGTGCCGGCGCCGGAATCTTATTAATCTCCCCACAGAAAGCTACACTCGAATACGGGCTTAGATTGAAGTTCCCTGCGACAAATAATGTCGCCGAATATGAGGCTCTGATCGCCGGATTGAGGCTGACAATTGATTGCGAAGTGCAAGACTTGGTGGTTCACACCGATTCCCAACTAGTCGCCTCTCAGGTGGCAGGAGAATTTGATGCCCACCATCCATTGTTGGCCCAATATTGCCAAATAGTTAAATTTTTGTTGGCCCAAATAAAGAGGCATCAGATCATCCATATCCTTCGGGAACAGAATGTAAGGGCAGACACTCTCTCCAAGCTGGCCACTTCTATGGCAGGAGATATTTTTAGAAGAAAATATATTGAGGAGATCCACTTTCCAAGCGTTCAAGGCCCGTGGGTTATTCAATCAATAAATGAATCAAAAGAAGCTTCTTGGATCGACCCCATTCTCGCTTTCTTACAAGATGGTGTTCTTCCTGAAGACCCGCTGGTAACAATACGACTTCGGAGGCAGGCAGCAAACTTCACTATTATTAATGGAGAGTTATACAAACGATCTTTCACGGGGCCATACCTCAAATGTCTTCCTCCTTCAGAGGCAAACTATGCACTCCGAGAAGTACATTCAGGCATTTGTGGGGAACATCTGGGCGGAAGGGCGCTAGCCCAAAAGGTCATGAGACAGGGATTTTATTGGCCAACAATGAAGCAGGACGCGCTAGAGCTCGTGCAAAAATGTAACAGTTGTCAGTTACATGCCAACCTCACCCATCTACCTGCCATAGAGATCTCAACATTACAGAGTCCCTGGCCTTTCGCTCAATGGGGGATTGACATAGTAGGACCCTTTCCTATAGCCACAGGTCAACGGAAGTTCATCATCTTGGCTGTAGACTATTTCACAAAGTGGGTGGAGGCAGAACCTCTGGCAAAAATCACCGAAGCAAATGCCAAACAATTTCTATGGAAGAATATAATATGTCGTTTTGGCATTCCTGCGAAAGTTATCACCGATAATGGAACGCAGTTCACTGGAAGGGTCTTTACCACATTTTGCCAAGATCTCCATATTCAGCTAGTACACACGGCTGTGGCCCATCCTCAAGCTAACGGACAAACGGAGGTCACTAATCGGACTATTCTGAAGGGATTGAAGACACGACTAGATAAGGCTGGGGGGCAGTGGGTTGATGAGCTCCCTCATGTCCTTTGGGCCTATCGTACCACTGCAAGAACTCCAACAGGAGAAACCCTATACAATCTCTGCTTTGGCACAGAAGCTGTTATTCCCGTTGACATTGGAGTCCCAAGTCATAGGGTTCAAACTTTTGATTTCAATGACAATGATGAAAAACTCAGGGGCAGCCTAGACCTCCTTCCAGAAGCAAGAGATAAAGTAATGCTTAAGGTTGCTGCATATCATCAGAGAGTTGCCCGTCATTATAATCGAAAGATGAAACCACGGCGTATATCGGTTGGAGATCTAGTTCTACGCAGCATCGAGGCGGCAGGAAAATGTCCCCAACGCAATAAACTCTCCCCCCTCTGGGAGGGTCCATATTTAGTAGCAGCTGTGGTGAAGCCCGGGACTTTCAAATTGAAGGATGCTGAAGGAAAAATGCTTCCTCGAACTTGGAATGTAAACAATCTTCGCAAGTACTATCAGTAAAGCACAGTAGTGCTACTTAATTTAAGTATTATATGTCTGGTGTTGTATGTGGTGTTTGTAGCTTCTTCATCCCTAAGTTATCTCAGTAAACTATGTCTTTGTCTAATGCAGTATGGCTATGTTGAATTATATTATCTTCTTCAAGTAAAATCGTATTGATAGATTCGCACAAGCTGTGAACTTCGATCTTGAGATCCTTGATTCGAGCAACACAATCATTATTGTAGCTCAGTCACTGGATGATCAATCCCAGGGGGATTCGATCTGACCTCTTCCACACAGGTTAAAAAGCATTAGTCAATGCTTTAATCAATAACCTCGGATAGGTCAAACACCCTAGCGGGGTGTCACTTAATTATTATATCCTTGATTCGAGGCATACGCACTCTTTGTTGCTCCTCAATCACTGGATGATCGATCCTAGGGGGATTTGATCTGATCTCTTCCACACAGGTTAACGCCATCGAGAAAACTCTGGCAAACAACCTCGGATAGGTCATACTTATTGGATTCTCCTAACCTCCTCCATACAGGTTGGAACGTATTAACTAGAAGCCTCCGATAAGTCAAGCACCTTAAACAAGCATAAATGAATTCACTCAAAGGCACTGAAATGTTCATTAGCTAGATAAAAATACCAACAATTTTTTATCATAACAGATTACATATATCAATACAAACATCTAAGACATCACAATCGCTTAAAAAGATAAAGCAGTACAAATAGTAGAAAATAAAAATACTACTCAATATTTACAGTCTCATCATCCACGTCAAGGTCAAAGGCCTTCTGAAGCTCACTCTCTATCTCATCACCATCAGAACCTGAAGGAAAGTCATCTGAGGCCTGGCTAGGGGTCACACCTTCGACTTGAACTCCGGTCTTCCGCTGCATCAGGCGAACCCCCTTCAAAAAGCCCCGGATGAATCCATCTTCAATACACTGCTGCTCCAAGGCCTTCACTTCTATATCATAGATATGGTCTTGAGCCTCCTGAACGTGATCCTCAATGATGGTCTTGAAAGATATGGACTTTTTAAAATCTTCAATAACTTTTGAAGGTTCTGAGCCAGACAAAGCGGCCTCCTTCTCAGCTATAAGAGTCCGGGACCTCTTATCCTTTGCCTCAAGCGACGCTATCTTCTCTCTAGAGGCCTTTTGATCCTTCAAAAGCTGAGTTATGGTCGCCCGTGCCTCCGCCAGATCAATTTGATGCTGATCTGCCTGGCGATTTTGAAGAGATATGGATTGCATTGTGTTGGCCAATTCAGTCCTACACTCGTTTAACTCCTCTTCAAGCACCTTTACCTCCTTGTTCTTATGATCGTACTTCCGCTTGAACTCTCCTTGAAGATATTTGATCTTCACAAATTCACTATTCCATTCATCCAGAACGTCGGTAAGCTCGATCCCAAGGTGCGACCACTGAAATAAGGAGAAGAGTGTATTAGAATCCACCCTAGAAGGCCAAGAGAAAAAGCATTTGGAAGGTATTACTCACCAAGTCGCCAGCTTTATGGCGTCCGATACATTGATGGTTCGAGACCTCCTCAGGGATATGGAACTTGGCTGGGGAAGAGTCAGGTAGAGCTTTGTCGGTATTTATCGCGGTACCCTCCAACCTCTTCTTCTTTAAAACCTAGGGGTCTTCACCTCTTACCGGTCGTTTAGAAGCCACCTTTGAAGTTGGGGCAGGGGGCTCGGGAGCCTTAGAAGTCGGCTTCAACATCTTTGCATTAGACCTTCCAGCGTGGAACGACAGCCCCACCTTGAACAAGAACTCTTCCTCGGTGTATCTACTCATGTGACGAACCTCGAATAGAAGATGTTCAATGTCAGAAACTTTGAGGATCCTCATTATGTCTTCTTCTTGGACATGCAGAGGGGCTGGCAGATCCTTCATCTTCCCCCACTTCTCCAACATGCCCCAATCATTTCTCACAAAGAAAAATGCATTGGCCCAGTTCTTTGAAGGATCACGGGTACGCAAGTCCAACCATTTGGATCTGAATGTGACACGCCCATGCGTGTCACTAGTAAATCGACCCATCCGTGAAAGGTGTTCGGGCGTCAGAGTAGCTCCTCGATTCCTAAAGAGCACAATCAATCCCACAGTCACCGACATCGCTCTGAATGAAAATTGGGATAGGTTCACCCCACACCGCCGTAAAATTTCGATCAACTCAGCAGGAGGTGGAAAGCGTAACCCCGCTCGCAAGTGGGTCTCAGAAACGGTTAAGTACCCGGGAGGAGGAAGGATAGCCCGATCAGACCTCTTAGGAACAATCGTCACCACATCATTCGGGAAATGAAAATTCTTACGGAAAAGGATAAGGAAGTCACTCGTAATAGTCGACGCTGTCTCATTTACCCTCGCTTCCTTATTTGGCCCCCACTCGCAATCATACGGTGCGATGGGGTCTCCTCTGATCACAGGGTCTCTTGATGGAAGACGATCACCCGACATTTCTCCTACTCAAGGGTGTTGGGGGAAGAAGGGGGGATCTCCGAACTTTCTTGCAAAGAGAGGGGCCTTGGAGGACCAAGGGAAAGCCTCAATTGTAAGAATAGAGGGAGAAGGGGAGATCTCCGGACTTCCTTGCAAAGAGAGGGGCCTTGGAGGACCAAGGGAAAGCCTCAATTACATTCAAGAGAAAGTACAAATACATATTTTCGGACTTTGCAAGTTTCGACGTCCAAAAATAGGGGGGCAACTGATATATCATCGAAAAATTATCTTGATCGAGCACGTATCTTGAAGCAAAATCAAGTTGGAAGCTTCAATAATTAAAATTGAGACCATCCAAACTCTGATTTCTGCAAACTTATAGTCGAACTGAGCGTCTCGGAAACACGAACCCAACGACACCAAAATCGACCCAATCCGAGCCCAAATGAGTCCAAATCAAAGACTCGAAGCACTTTTGGAAGGATCAAACCACAGTTTGAGTTACCAAACGGTCTCCAATCATGACATTCTTATAGTCGAATCGAGCGTCTCGACGAGACGAATCCAACAAGCCCAAGATCATTAAATTCTGATATCATTAAGGTATTCAAATGACTATTGAACGGTACATGATCGTAGGAATCAAGATCGGCCGTCCATCCGAGCCACTCCCAATTTACCCTCGATCTTCCACTTATTTACAAGCCATGCCACTCAAGAGTTCTATAAATAGAACCCCATTTTCTCTTGAAAAGGGGGGGATCGAAGCCAAGAGAGAAGAAGGAAGAGAAGGAAGAAAGCTTCAGCCGCCTCGCTCCTCTTTGACTGTCGCCGGAGTTCTGCCGCACCACCGCCAAAGTCTCGCCGGACCACCACCAAAGATTCGCCGAACCACCACTTAAGGGCCTCACCTCGCCGGACCACCGCCGTAGGCCCTCACCCTCGCCGGACCACTGCCGAAGGACCTCGCCTTCACCGCATCACCGCCGGAGTCTCGCCGGACCACCACCGGAGCTTCACCGGACCACCACTTGAGGGCCTCACCTTCGCCGGAACACCGCCGTAGGCCCTCACCCTCGCCAGACCACTGCCGAAGGATCTCGCCTTCACCGAACTACCGCCAGAGGCCCTCACCTTCGCCGAATCATCACCTAAGGCCTGGAGCTCTGCCAGACCACCATCTGAGGCCCGGAGTTCTGCCAGACCATCACCTGACACCCAGACTTCTATCATACTATTGTTACTGGTAATCTGATCGTCCTTGGAGGCGAGTCGGCCCATTGTAACCAACTCAAATTCTAGTGGAATCACTTTCAACTGGGCTAGGCCCCGTGGTTTTTCCCCTTTCAAGGGTTTTCCACGTAAAAAATCTTGTCTTCTCTGTGTGTGATCTGGATATCCGTGCAACGCTAAGACGTAAAATTACATCTCTATCGCCGCGTATATTCTAGTACACAACAATCATGTTTTTATATTCCTTCTATGATTCAGGTAGTTTCTCAATCAAGGACGCAATAACAAAAGATTTTGATAAGTTAATACCTTCATTCATAAGATTACTAATAAGAATATGAAAGTCATATATCTGAGCAAAAATTTTCTTAGTCATTCATTTGAAATGCTAAGAAATTTCCTACAGTGTACTTGGTTTCTGCATTTTGTAGCACATATTTCTACTCTAATATTTTCCAAATTTCAAAAGCATACTCAATTTTATATTAAATATCAAATAACTCATTTGATAAAACAAAAGGAATAATTATCTTACAAATCTTATTAACATTATTCCGATCAACTAGAATTGTATCATAATTTTTTAGCAATGAAGTAACTGCATGCTCAACTTTAACAATATCAATGATAAACTTAAAATTTGACTGCCACCTATTAAAATTATGTCCCGAGAAAAGCTCAATTTTTGTTAAGTCGGAAATTACTCTAGCCATACTAATCATTGCAGAATCTATATGATTTAACTTCAAGATTGTTATAAAAAGCAGAAGAGCAGTAAAATAATTGCAAATTGAAAACTTATTCAAATAAGTAGACCGAGGAGTGTGAAGCACTGTTTTTGAAGTTAGATTTTCGCTCCTCCTAGTTGCAAAGGTACACAACTGTCTAACTTCAAGAATTCAATGGACTCTTAGTGGTGATTTGAACTAATCACTGCGGGAAGCATGAACAATAATGTAGATTTTTTCTCTAAACAGATGTAAGGTGGAGTGAATGAAGAAGAGAAGAAAATATATTCTTTTCATCATACCCAAGAAGGTCTTATATATACCAGAAATAGATAGTTGTTTTTTGCTTAAAACATTATAGAATTAATCTCAAAATATTATTATAATTAATCTTAAACATTATGAACGTTAAAAAAAAATTAATTACAAATGTTATGATAATTAATTTAAATATTTTCAAATCAAGTTATAAAATAATAATAAATATTTTCGTTATAACAACAATAAGTATTTTCGTTACAACAGTAGTAACTATTTCTATTACAACAACAATAAATATTTTCATTACAACAGTAAGAAATATTTCTGTTATAAATTTTCTTCTGAAAAAATACAAAATATAACAAAAAGTTATCCTTGACATTCCCCTTCCCTTTTGTGATTGATTTCTTTTAACATTGGGAAATAAGGTTTTTCTTAAAGGAACGAAAAAAAAAAAAAAAGCGATGAATTTCATATATTGCATGTTAGATTCAAATTTGCCCATAGCTAAAGTAAGAATCTTACTTACAAAAATGACTAAATGACAAGGGAGCAAAAAAGGGAGAAAGAACCCAAAGAGAAAAAGCTATAGGATTCAACCATCTTGCGAGAAAAGCATAAGACTTGAACAAATAATACAATGTATTCTAGGACCACCATTTAATCCCTTATTTATAGGTAGGAATTGAGGCATAATATTATAGAAAAATTATATTTAAAAAAAAAAAAACAAAGAGTAAACAACATAACAAAACAAATAAATACTTGCCACTAAATGAGTATTGATATCTTGTAATCGTTTAATTACATTGAATGTATATGATCATTTTCATATAAAGAATGTAGGCAAAAATTCTTGACGAATAGAAAGCAATAGAAACATCAAAACAGTGTAAATACTACTAAAACTCAAAAATATTCATCATATATCTACTTCCTACAATCATTCTATTTATAATAATTCAGTAGAAATCCCTAGAACTTTCTAGAAACAAGTAACAAACAAAATCAGCTATCCCTAAGAAACATTTTAGCTAAGATGCTCTTTATCAATTTCCCTTCGTCAATCAACCATCCTTGAATTTGATCTTCATGGCTCGATGAGATCAGTCAAACTCAACCCATAAGCTTATAGCTAGCCCTTCATGAACTGTTCAACGTTACTATATAACTTTGTACTCCAACTTCCTAATTAGATCACAATGAACAATCTCAAATGCCCGTACAATTAGTTAGAAGGTAAGGTACCCACAAATTTAAAATTATTTAGCAAATTGTATCTTTATTAAGATAATCTATAAAAGTTTTGGTACGAGACGGTTCGTTTCGATGAATATTTAGCTCAATTGTATGGGTACATTAACCACATTAATAAATGAATGCAGAACTATAACGTTATCATTATTTTAATTATTTTATTATTATGCATAAATTATCATTTATCCATTTCTACTTTATATTTTCTTATTTGTAAATAGGAAATATATTTAAAAAAAAAACAATTTTAGTTTCATTTTCGTCTGTGAAAATTAATATATTATTTTATAAAAAATTTTAAAATTTTTAAAAGCTTAAATTATATTTTTATTCGATTAAATGATTTAGAAAGAAATAATCATCTAAATTTCTAAGATTTCATTTGAGATAGTATTCTAAAGCAATTATTTAGTACATAATATTTTAGCTTAAGGTTTATTTTGGTAAAAAAATTACTTTAGAAAACGGTATGAAAACTATCCCAAAGGAGCCTAAGGATTTGTTTAGGATAACTTTGTAGTTGCTTTATTTTTTCAGTCACTATTTACAATTTCATTTGGCTATTACATTTTTGCTGTTTTCTTACCGCTTTTCAAAAATTTCTATGATGAAAAGCTGCTTTCTATAATCATAATAGTAAAATTATTTTCTTCACAATAACTTTACAATCAACTCTATAAAATACTAAAGCCATCTCAAACTAAGATTTCGTTTGGGACGGCTTTTTTACTGCTTCTTAAAGCAGCTTTTTAATTAAAAAATTAAAAATTTTGCACTAGAAAGCAGCTTTAAGAAGCAGTAAGAAAGCCGTCCCAAACGAAGCCTAAGACTTTCATTTGGAACGATTTTTTTATTGCTTCTTAAAATAAAATTTTAGTAAAAAATTAAAATTTTAATTTGAGAAGCCTAAGTTTCTCAAAGCTAAATCATTAAAAGCCTGCGCGCACGAAAATCAACGAAATTGGCAAAGTGATGGTCCTCTTAAATAGTTCAACAATAATTGAAATCTGACAAAAAAAAACTATTTATGAATTTGGATTTTGGACGGTTCAACCCCTCGAGATGTTCGTTCAATTATGTGTAGAACTATTTTCCTGAGATATCAAAATAAGAGTCAAGTCCGGATTCATTTTGAAAATAAAATTTTGGATAATTTGATTTATTAATTTTCAGCTTGTTATGACTGTTTATTCGAACCTGATGTAAACGTAATTTCAAGGAATTTCAGGGATAGATTATATGGCTTTGATGCATTCATATTCATATGAGTTTAGCATTTGCATTTGAAGTAAGAATATTTTTTGTTTATTAATTTGCCCCCCCAGTTAAAGCAACTGGGTTATAGGGATTTAGTCCCTCTATAGCTTTTAACTTTGAGGATTTAAAGGAATATATATCTTTTGAGGTTTTAATTTTTTAATATTTTTAAATTAGTGGTGACCCTATGAACTAATTTCATGAAATCTTTTTAGTAAGGACCGTGTCCACTACTAATTTTTCTTTGAGGTTACCCCAAGGGTGTGCCTTTTCGGGATTATTTATTTGAACATTGCTCGGTGTTGTTATCTTTCATTAAAAAAATTGAAAAAATCACTAGGAAATTTGACCTATTCGAGATTGTTTGTCATAGCATTGCTTTATGACTTTAACGTGTGTGGAAGAGGCTAAGAAAATTCACCAAGGATGTTTAACCTATCCGAGATTATTTGTATAAGCGTTGCTCGATGACGTTAACCCATGTGAAAATCCTCCAAGTATGTTTAAAGTATCCAAGGTTGTTTGTCAGAGTGTTGCTCGATGACGTTAACATATGTGAAAGAGGTCAAGAAAATCCACCAAGGATATTTGACCTATTCAAGATTATTTGTTAGAGTATTACTCAATGACGTTAACCTATATAGAAGATTTCAGATCGAATTCCTTGGGATTGATCATATGTTGATTGAGATACAGTGAATATTGTATATTTATCGAATCAACGTTAAATTTTATATTTTATTTAGGACCATCACTATGATCCTGTTTGGAGAATAAGATAATGATAATAATGATCAAATAAAGTCTTACTATATTATAGAAGATAATACAACCATGATATAACTCAAATTTAGAAAGCATATTGACTATATATAATTTTAATAGTAGCTACTAATAATATTTGTGAATGTCGGTGGTGGTGTAGAGGTGGAACTCTGAGATTTTTTAAGCCTTACAGCTCACTTGATCCTTAGCCCAAGGTCCAGGCATTCAAAAGCCCTCCACAGGGTAAGCCCTTTGAGTGTCATCTTCATTCTAAAGATCAGAATCTTTGATGCTTAAGATAATAGATGTGCATGATTGAGCTTGCCTAAGATAGCAAAATTGTGTCACTTATTGATTTTCTCACACTTGAGTTGGGAATTTTAACTTTAGGATTGGCATTGAAGCAACAACTTGAACAATTGACTGCCAAGGTCTCCCAAAGATAACATTTTACATTGATTCTGACTTAACCACAATGAATTGAATTGAGTGAGTAGCCTGTCAAGAGAATTCCCGAAGTGTTACAAACAGAGTAATTATCCCCTCTATTCACACTGGTCGATTATCAAATCCATATAACGATCTAGTAGCATATTGCTCTCTAATTAGACCCATATTAAGAAAAGTTGAATAAAATAGAACATCTACCAAGCTTCCATTATCAATTAAAACTTTTTTGAAGTTATAACATTGTTCTCCAATACCAGCATTGATGACAAGCGGATCTTGGTGCGGAGTATGGATTCATTCCAAGTTGAAATCATTAAATATTATAGAGTGATCAGCTCGTGCCTTCTTTAATGCCAGCTCTTCCAGGGTTATGAAGAAAACTTGAGAAAACATTAGGGTTCCTCTAGTAATGGTTTCAATTTCCCTAATTATTTGATAGTTAGCTTGATTTTGTCTTTATTGTGTTGATTCTACCCCCTAGCGAGCTTAGCTTGCTTTCGGATAGATGGGTTTTGAGTCAATTGACGAAGATATCCTTGTTGAATTAACTTTTCAATTTCTTCCTTTAATTGTCTGTAAGCTTCAGTAGTATGTCCCCAACTTCGATGAAAGTGATAATAGTAATCCTGATTGCCAGTACTTGACTTCAACAGAATGGGCCATTTAATATTCTCTTCATTCTGTATAGCTATGAGAATATTAACACATGATGTATTCAACAGAGTATATTTCTTTTCTTGCTTATATTCATATTTTTGTTGAGGAGGACGAGGTGGAAGATCTTAATTTTTCTTTTAGGATTTTGGGCTTCACCCTCGTATTTATTCTTTCTCTTATTAGAAGGTTGCTCAAATTATTTTTAATGAGTATTAATAGCCTTATTAGTAGTAATTTGGGCTTCAAATTTATGAATAAGGTCAGCATAAGAACAAATAGTCTCTTGTATTAACGAAGAGCCAAATAGTTCAGGACGTAATCCTTCAAGAAAAATACCTCGTAGTAGCTCATGATCCACTCCCAGAATTTGGCGAGCTTTAGAATAAAATCTTTGGAAATAATCCTCTAGTGATTCTCCTTTATTCTGTCAGATTCCAGATAAATGGGAGGAATCCTTGATAATTCTTCAATTGATGATAAATTGCTCGACAAAAAGCTTCGCAAGATGAGCAAAATTTTGGATTGTATTTATGGGGAGGGCATATAAACCAGGTGCGAGCTTGTCCCTTAAGAATAACAATCAAAACTTAGTAGAGAAGCATGTCAGAAGTATGTTGTATATGCATAATAGTTCCGTAATGATTAATATAATCATAGGGATCAAATAACCCTTCATTAGGATCAATAACAAGTAACTTGAACCCTGTTGGAATAGGATATTGGGGAATTTCAAACGTTAGATGAGATGACTCTTAGAACCTGTGTTATGGATTGAATGTGTTCCTATCCCTTATGGGCAATTCATCCTGGACAAGATGTCACAATTCATCTCATATAACATCTCGAGGGATATCCATCATGGGCTGAAGATTTTTTATTTAATTTATTCTGGGTGAAAGAAATATCAAACTTGCAGCATCATCTATCTCTATATCAAATTGTCCACCCATATTGTGAAAAAGGAATTTCATCATTTTGTGATGGTTCCCACTATTAACTAGCTTCTTCTGGTAGTTGTAAAATTCTTGCTTATTGTTCCACCATCCTCTGAATTCAAGTTTCTAAAGAAAAAGGTTCTCTTCTTGAGTAATTATGACTTTCATGATTGCTAGATGGGAATCTAGTTTAATTGGTGTTGGAACGAGAGAATATGTTATTAGTACCACTTCATTCTGCCATTAAAGAAAAGTGAGAATATTTCTCACAAACGACGCCAAACTATTATGGGCTGAAAAATTCACGACAGTAGAGTGAAAATGCTTTGTCTTAGTGATATACGAAATCTCAACACACAAACAGATAATAAAGAAAACATAAGAATTTCTACATGGAAAACTCTGAGAAAGGGAAAAACTATGGGGCCTTGCCCAGTCAAAACAGTTCTACTAGAATTTGAATAGATTACAAAAATCAATCCGTCCTCCAACCCGAGGACAAGGAGAATCAATGCATTGAAAATCTTTGCCAATCTTCAGACGGTTACTCTTTGGGCAAAAGTTTGGAGATGGTTGGGAAGAACTTCGAGGGTGGTCAAGAAGAATTTGGTAGCAGTTGAGAGAAACTTTGATGGTGGTCAGGACGAACTCCGGCAACGATCGAGAAGAACTTGACGGTGGTCGGGAAGAACTTCAGTGGTGGTCGACGGCAAGAGAGCTCTCTAAATCTTCTCTTCCACTTTCTTTCTTCCTTCATTCTTTTTTTTCTCCCCCTTCTTATGTGAAGAATGGGGGCTTATTTATAATTTTTTGTGATTGGCATGGTTTGTAAATATGGAGAAGATCAATGTCAAGTTGGGAGAATTAGGTTGGATGACCGATATCAATTCCCTCAATCATAGACTGTTGATCGATCATTTAAGTGCCTTAATGATGTCAGAATTTGATGATCTTGATCTCGTTGGATTCGTCTCGTCGAGCCGCTCGACTCGACTATAAGTATGTTATATTCGATGATTATTTTGTTATCCAATTAATGCTTTGAATCCTCCAAATATATTTTGGACCCTTAATTTAGGCTCATTTGGGCTCGGATTGGACTGATTTTAGTGTTGTTGGGTTTGTCTTCTCAAGATGCTCAATTGACTATAAGCTTGCCGCAATCAGAGTTTGAATGATCATGAATTTTAATTTAGAAGTTTCTAACTTGTGTGTGGCTCGAGATTTGTGCTCGATCAAGGTAATTTTTGGTGATATATCAATAATAAATAATAACATTTAAAATATTTCATTAAAAAGCGTTACATATCTTTGTCATTACTATGTACTAGAAAAATTATAATAATAGAGATAGATTATTTAATATCTTAGCTTTGTGCATATATCCATTACCTATAGAAGTCAAAAGAGGCACTAGAATTTATGAGATGAAAAACTCTAAAAAGTGAAAAATCAGGGGGTATAATCCAATTACAATAAACTTTTATACAATTAAGGATAGAAAAGTTCCCTAATCTTCATAATTGAAGAAAATAAGATTACACAATTTAGAATAATTATTTAATTCTCGTTGTAGGGGTTACAGACGAAGTGACGGTGAGCATGCAAAGATGATTATACAATGCAATTGCTAATCAATAACAAAGCAACAGAGCTTGGGTGTTCATAATCGGATATCTAAGATTAAATGATGAGGTTGAATTTAGTAGTCAAGCGACGATGATCGTGGTTGCTGATAGTGGTTGTCGACGACGGTCTCAAATCTCTCTTATTTAGAAAATAAAGTCATATTTATATTTTTTTATATAGTAGTATTTTGGCATTTTTGGTCGGATTCAAAAATACTCTATTGAACGACTAATATTGATCGCATTTATTCTATATAATTTATCCAACAGTTTGGTACTTTTGGGCTCATTGGATTTATCTCATAGACACGCAAGATTTGGATTTTATTTCGTCCTTCAATTAATGTCATAAAATTTTCTTATATATTTTAGGTACTTGATTGGGTTCATTTATACTTAGATCAGATCACTTTTAATATTGCTAGGTTCGTCTGATCAAGACATTCAATTTGACGATAAATTTATTATAGTCGAATTTTAGATAACTCAAAATTTAATTCCGTAAAATTCTAATTTAAATATTTACTTGACTTTGGTGCTAATCAATTACTTTTTCTTAGAAATTTATCAATAATAATCATAGGATAACTACCTTACATCTTAAGAAAAATTCAAATTTATCTATTATTCTAAAATAAAACACTATTGCCTCTTATATCTAATGAATGTCATTATACTAATCTCCATTTAATTTCTTAATTATCCTAAGCTAACCAACCAAATTAGTTTGCTTAGTCCAAATGGCAAGCACTAATTGGCAGTTGAAGATTGGCCTCACGCATCTCATTTTATATTCTCTGCTCTTTGATTGATAACTGTTCTCCTTTGTCTTCTTCCCCCAATCTAACAATAAATAAAGATTAAATTAACTTTTTACTCATAGAAATGATTTCTTAATCCAATCCTTATACAACGTTAGCCATTAGCCAGTGGTAATATTTAATTATTAATCTACTAATGCATGGGAAATGATCTCAGCAGTGACGTCAACAATAGCTGAAGTGACACATTGCAGTCTCGCAGAGGTGATTTGGAATCCTTAGATCTGCTTTGAGATTTATGCTAGATATGAATTTTAATGCTGCACGCATCTAGAAGCAGATCGAAGGGTTTGAAGCTTCTGTTCTGATAAAGAATGGGGGAGAGAAAGATTAGCAGTGGTCCATCATGAGAATAATGAAGAAGCTGTGAAAATTGACATGGAGATCAATAGACAGAAGAGAAAGATCTCAACTATCATAGTCTTTTCTCCAAACGACAATGTGGCAAAGAATATCTTTATGGAGGAAGAGTTTTTGAAGGAGTCCAAAGGTCAATGTATATGGCATGCTTGCTTGGTAAGTTGTGGTAAAGTTGAAGTGAAATGTTAGATTTTTTATTTTTTTTATTTTTTTGTGATATTTAGATCAATTAAGATAAATTCATGCATACATCACATACGTAAGCAATAACTTAAAACTTCTGGGTTGATAGCTAAAACTCCCAACTAATAGATCAAGATGAGCTGTATATGTTAGATTATTTTATTTAGGGGTAGTTATCTTTTTTTTTAACTAGTTATTATTATTATTATTATTATTATTATTATTATTATTATTAGGTTATTTTTGGATTATGATAAACAATCGAGTCATTTTTATGCTAACTATCCCGTTTCAATTTTGTTGCAATAAGGAATGAATGATTATTTAACCCTAATTTTAAAAATCGAATCGAATTAGGTTGTAGAATGATAATTAGAACCGAATGGAATTGAAAATTACAGCCATTGAATCGTTGGTGTTTTGATTGAATAGAATGTTACATTTCAATGATTCATTCAATATATTTTTTTTATTCATATATTATTTTACTTGTTACTAACATCCTCTTACTTCATAAATTGATTCTAGTAATATTTGATTTGTCCTGAGAAAATTTATGTAATCAAACACCAATTTTGAAGGAAATAATTGAACAATCGACAATATTAGATTGCTCTTAAAGGGACAAAATTTTCATACAAATATTGCAGCCTTTCATAATTGGTTTTTTTTTTTTGTCAACTTTAATTTAGATCATTACCATCAAAATTTTGAAATGTCAACTCGATTAAATTCGTGTTGTTGATATCCTTAGATTGGTATATTTCATTCATTGATTGGACACTTTATCATCTATGGCAAACAAAGCACGACTTTTGAGCTACTTGACTACTAGCTAGAAGGCAATGTCATCAAATCAATTTCTAATTAAGAGAGAGTGTGATCAAATGCTTTCATTGTTTATAAGAATGAGAAATATAATATAATATAATTTTATATAAGGTCCACAATGCCCCCTCAATATCAATGTAAAAAAGAATACTATTTTACCTCCTCAATATTTTTTTTTTCAAACAATCTTAATTCTACCCCATATTCAGTGGTGTTATTTACTTTCATTCGTATAATTTTAACCACAGATGTCAACAACTATAAGAATTTTTATTTTTTCTGATGATATCTTACTTGATGAAAAACTCTTTTGTTTGATCCATTTTTTAAGATTTTCATAGTAGTTATACAATATTGAATTTTTTGAATGGTTGACACCACAAGAAAATTTTTTTTTCTAGTATGAATATTATTGGGAGTGTTTGAAATTTTTGTATAATTTTTGAAAAATTAGAGAAAACAAAATGATTTTAAAGTTAATTAGAAAATAGTTTAGGGCAAATTTGATTGAACTCATATTTAACTAATTTTATTTATAACAAAATAATTTTAATTGGACTTTAAAACATTCATGGAGGAAACCACTTATGTGGATAATAACCATAAATTTCATAATTTTTTTAGCATTTGATTTGAAAGGAAAAATTCATTGAAGATAAAAATTAAATAAAATTCTTACACTAAAAATAGCCCAATGAAAATTCTACCAAAATTCAAGCCATAAATTTTGGTTTTTGAAAAGCTTTACCAAGAATGGACACATGGAGGACATAAATTGAGAAAAACTATGAAAAAAATAAATAAAAAGTATAAAACTATGATGAAAAGATCAAGACTAGCGCCGTGATATATACTCAAATAAATATGCATATTGAACAATGTAAGATATGCCAATTGGTAACAATGGGGTGATTGTTTTCATATATAGATCATGGTTCTAAATTATTGCATTGTCTGTCAAAAGTGAGCTATGATTCTGATTCCATTTGGGTAAATAAATCATCTAAAGCCTCACGCTTTATCCTATATATGAATAACAAAACAAGTAGTTAGCCAGTGCTTTTAGATATTTCATCCATAAACTATCCTTCAATGCTCAAGTCAATCCTCGAGCTTGAAGATGAATTAGGGTTAAAATAAATCTCGTAAAGTTTTCTTTTTGGAATCAAAGAGTAAAGAGAGACCCTTTACTTGTTTTGTTAGGGGGGTACTTATGAATGTTCTAACATAGATTATTCTAATATCTGAGTGAAATATAGTGTGAATATGAAGCCACATGATCTTCGAGGGTTTTGTTGGATCAAGATGAATATCGATTAAGGGTATTTTAATACCCATGTAGATCAAATGATGGACAATGATGCCGATAATCAATTAAATTTGTGTTGGACAACCTTCCTTTTGGTGATGACACAAATCTAAAGATGCAATGTGCACTATGAAGATGATACAAATCGAATAGTTTGATATATGTCAAAATTGGATAAATTTCAACAAGCTCGTTGATAGAATCCGAAGGTGACTGAGCTATAAGGAGAATTATTCCTTTTGACCCTCATTGTATAAAGATCATAAGAGCCTAAATCTTAACCTTTTTTATTGAAAAATTATTGCGGGTTAGAATATACGCGGCGGTAGAGTTGTAATTTTAAGTCTTAGTATTGCACGGATATCCAGCTCACACATAGAAAACATAAGATTTTTTATGTGAAAAATCCTGGAAAGGGGAAAAACCATGGGCTTGGCCAAGTTGAAAATGATTCCACTAGAATACGAGTAGATTACAGTGGGCTGACTCATCCTTCAAGGTGATCAGATTACAAATACCAACCGTATGGTTGAAATCTAGTGACAAATGAGGATGAAAGTATAGCGTCACTTGGTGGACTGGCAGAAGTCCGGTGCTACTTAAAAATTCAGGCGTCAGTTGGCAGCTTGGCGGTGGTATGGCAAAACATCAATGTCGGGCGGTGGTCCGACGAAAGCCTCGCATCATATGGTGGTCTAGCGAAATTCCGGGTGTCAAGTGATGGTTTGGTAGAACTTTGGGGGTCAAGTGGTGGTCCGGTAGAACTCCGGACATAGTCTGGAAGAACTCTGGGCCTCAGGTGGTGGTCCGGTAAAAGTCCGGGCCTCAGGTGGTGGTCTGACAGAAGTCTGGACCTCAGGTGGTGGTCCGGCAGAAGTCTAGGCCTCAGGTGGTGGTCTGGCAGAACTCCAGGCCTCAAGTGGTGGTTTGGCGAAAGTTCGGGCCTCAGGTGGTAGTCCGGCAGAAGTCCGGACCTCAGGTGGTGGTCTGGTAGAAGTCCGGCCTTCAAGTGGTGGTCCGGTAGAAGTCCGGGCTTGGGGGATGGTCCGGTAGAACCCCGGGCCTCAGGTGGTGGTCCGACAGAAGTTCAGGGCCTCAAGTGGTGGTCCGGCCTATAGGAAAATCACCCTTTACCGGTGGATTTTCGGCGATCAATTTTCCGGCGATTTTCCGACGGAAGACAATGAGCCAGCTTTTCCGGCGGATTTCCGACGGTCAATTTTCCGGCGGCTTTTCCTGCATCTTTTCTATATTTCTGACGGCTTTTAAAAAATTTAAATAAAATTATTAAAAATTAACTATTTGAATTTTTTGAATGGTTGACACCACAAGAAAATTTTTTTTTCTAGTATGAATATTATTGGGAGTGTTTGAAATTTTTGTATAATTTTTGAAAATTTAAAGAAAACAAAATGATTTTAAAGTTAATTAGAAAATAGTTTAGGGCAAATTTGATTGAACTCATATTTAACTAATTTTATTTATAACAAAATAATTTTAATTGGACTTTAAAACATTCATGGAGGAAACCACTTATGTGGATAATAACCATAAATTTCATAATTTTTTTAGCATTTGATTTGAAAGGAAAAATTCATTGAAGATAAAAATTAAATAAAATTCTTACACTAAAAATAGCCCAATGAAAATTCTACCAAAATTCAAGCCATAAATTTTGGTTTTTGAAAAGCTTTACCAAGAATGGACACATGGAGGACATAAATTGAGAAAAACTATGAAAAAAATAAATAAAAAGTATAAAACTATGATGAAAAGATCAAGACTAGCGCCGTGATATATACTCAAATAAATATGCATATTGAACAATGTAAGATATGCCAATTGGTAACAATGGGGTGATTGTTTTCATATATAGATCATGGTTCTAAATTATTGCATTGTCTGTCAAAAGTGAGCTATGATTCTGATTCCATTTGAGTAAATAAATCATCTAAAGCCTCATGCTTCATCCTACATATAAATAACAAAACAAGTAGTTAGCCAACGCTTTTAGATATTTCATCCATAAACTATCCTTCAATGCTCAAGTCAATCCTCGAGCTTGAAGATGAATTAGGGTTAAAATAAATCTCGTAAAGTTTTCTTTTTGGAATCAAAGAGTAAAGAGAGACCCTTTACTTGTTTTGTTAGGGGGGTACTTATGAATGTTCTAACATAGGTTATTCTAATATCTGAGTGAAATATAGTGTGAATATGAAGCCACATGATCTTCGAGGGTTTTGTTGGATCAAGATGAATATCGATTAAGGGTATTTTAATACCCATGTAGATCAAATGATGGACAATGAAGACGATAATCAATTAAATTTGTGTTGGACAACCTTCCTTTTGGTGATGACACAAATCTAAAGATGCAATGTGCACTATGAAGATGATACAAATCGAATAGTTTGATTTATGTCAAAATTGGATAAATTTCAACAAACTCATTGATAGAATCCGAAGGTGATTGAGCTATAAGGAGAATTATTCCTTTTGACCCTCATTGTATAAAGATCATAAGAGCCTAAATCTTAACCTTTTTATTGAAAAATTATTACGGGCTAGAATATATGCGGCGGTAGAGTTGTAATTTTAAGTTTTAGTATTGCACGGATATCCAGCTCACACATAGAGAACATAAGATTTTTTATGTGAAAAACCCTGGAAAGGGGAAAAACCACGGGCCTGGCCAAGTTAATAATGATTCTACTAGAATTCGAGTAGATTATAGTGGGCTGACTCATCCTTCGGGGTGATCAGATTACAAATACCAATCGTATGGTTGAAATCTAGTGACAAATGAAGATGAAAGTATAGCGTCACTTGGTGGACTGGCAGAAGTCCGGTGCTACTTGAAAATTCAGGCGTCAGTTGGTGGCTTGGCGGTGGTATGGAAGAACATCAATGTCGGGCGGTGGTCCGGCAAAAGTCTTGCATCAGATGGTGGTCTAGAGAAACTCCGGGCGTCAAGTGATGGTCTGGTAGAACTTCGGGGGTCAAGTGGTGGTCTGGTAGAACTCCGGACGTAGTCCAGCGGAACTCTGGGCCTCAGGTGGTGGTCCGGTAAAAGTCCGGGCCTCAGGTGGTGGTCTGACAGAAGTCTGGGCCTCAGGTGGTGGTCTGGCAGAAGTCTGGGCCTCAGGTGGTGGTCCGGTAGAACTCCAGGCCTCAAGTGGTGGTTTGGCGGAAGTTCGGGCCTCAAGTGGTAGTCCGACAGAAGTCCGGACCTCAGGTGGTGGTATGGTAGAAGTCTGGCCCTCAAGTGGTGGTCCAGTAGAAGTCCGGGCCTGGGGGGTGGTCCGGTAGAACTCCGGGCCTCAGGTGGTGGTCCGGTAGAAGTTCAGGGCCTCAAGTGGTGGTCCGGCCTACAGGAAAATCACCCTTTACCGGCGAAATTTTCCGGCCGATTTCCGGCGGTCAATTTTCCAGCTGCTTTAATTGCGGCTTTTCTAGATTTTCGGCGGCTTTTAAAAAATTTAAATAAAATTATTAAAAATTAACTATTTAAATGATTTAAATAAAAAAGATTTAAATTTGAAATTTTTACTTAAATTTTAATTTATTTTAAAATTTTAATTTCTTTGATTAATAATTTTAAATTAATTAGTAATTATTAATTTTTATTTTCTATTTTATTATTAATTTAAATTTACATGTTTAAATTAATTTGTAGATATAATTTTAGTTTTTACGTAATTAAATAGTTTAAATATTAAAAAGTGAGCATAATTACTTATTTTGCATTGTAGCGTTGTGGTTGTGTGTTTAATAGTTTTTGAATCCTTACCTAGTTCGAATCCCAGGCAACGCACGGGCGCGGGCAGGCGGGCAAACCATGGGCAGCGAGCAGCTGGGCATTCGGGCGGTCTGCGGGCAACTAGTTAACTCGGCAGGAAGGCAGCGGGCAGTGCAGGAAGGAGTCCGGGCGGGCGGGTAGGCCTGCCTGGGCGAGCGGTCAACGGGCAGTAGGGCAACTTGGCGGGATAAGAGCGAGCAGCGTGGGAAGACTTCCTGGTGAGCGATCAGCTGGTTGCTTGGGCGGTCGGCCAGCCGGGCAGAAAAATTTTTTGAATTTTTTTTTCATTTTCCGGCGGCCAAAGGCCGCCAGATAGCCGCCGAAATTTTTTACCGCAAAAAAAAAGCCACCGGAAAACATTTTCCTACGTGTGTTTTACCGGTGAAAATTTTTTCACCGGAAAACTGCCGGTAAATTCTAAAACCACCTGAAAATGATCAATTTCTGCAGAAAAAGGCCGCCGGTAATAGGTGATTTTGTTGTAGTTCAGCAGAGCTCAGGGCCTAAAGTGGTGGTTCGGCAGAGCTCAGGGCCTAAAGTGATGGTTCGGTAGAGCTCAGGGCCTAAAGTGGTTGTCCGGCGGAACTCAGGGCCTCAGGTGGTGGTCTGGCAGAACTCCAGGCGGTGGTCGAGGAGGCAAGGAGGCAAGAGCGATCTCCGATCTCTCTCTTTTCTCCTTAGGCTTGGGGGGGGGGGGGGGGGGGGGGGGGGGGGTGTTCCCCTTTCAAGAGGACGGAGGAATCTATTTATAGATTTCCTAGAGAGGCATGTCCTGTAAATATGAGGAAGATCAAGGGTAAATGGGGAGTTGTTTGGATGGACGACCGATGTTGAATCCCTTGATCGTGAGTCATTCGTTAGACATTTGAAGGTTTTAATGATGTTGGAATTCCGTGATCTTGGGCTCGTTGGATTTTTCTCGTCGAGCCGCTCAATTCGACTATAAGCATGTCACATTTGGAAACCGTTTGGTAATCAAAATTATGGTTCAAACCCTCTGACAGTGCTTTGGGCCCTTGATTTGAACCAATTTGGGCTCGGATTGAGTCGAATTTGGTGTCGTTGGGTTTGTATTTCCGAGACGTTCAGTTTGACTATAAGTTTGTTGAAATCAGAGTTCGAATGGTCCTAACTTTAATTTTGAAAATTTCCAACTTGATTTTGCTTCGAGATTCGCACCCGATCATGATAATTTTTTGATGATGTATCAAAAATTAAACTTAAGTCTAAATCTATTTTTCTCGAGAACTATCAATGCCAAAATTTATTTTGATTATTTTCTTATTTTAGATAATAATTATTTCCATTTTTTTCCTGAGGAAACTATAAATTAATTTCTTAATTTTAGAAATTTTCACTTTTTTAATTGAAAATTGCAAAATAAAAAAATAATCAACAAGTCATTATAACTAGAATTTCTTTTCCACCTTCGAAAATCTGAAAAATCAATTAAAATTTCTCTCAAAATAAATTTAATAATTTTAAAATAAATTATTATGAATTATCTTTAACAAGTGCTACGTCAAGTAGTAAGATAGAATTTCCTTACGTGTCGGCGGCTACGTGGACTGTCATTCGCCACTCTCTTCATATAAAAAAAATTATTAAATTTAATCGCATGTTTTTCGTTTATTATTTTTTAAGGGGCAATTGCATTAAAATAAGTGAAGGTGTGTTATTCTGAATCAGGACTGCAGTTGGGAAATAAGAGTAGGGGAAGTCGTGGATTGAAATATATATATATATATATATATTCTCTGCTCTGTTGGCTATGTGCTTCCTCTATCAATTAAGAAATCGTGAATTTGATATTTGCATAAGTGATATATATATAAATTTATCTTACATGACAAATTGTCCCAAAAAAAGAATTTTCATTTATAGTAAAATACTAGAAAATAGGTCATTTTCACTTTATTATTATTATTATTATTATTATTATTGTTGTTGTTGTTGTTGCTGCGGATGAGAATATACGTTTCAGTAGAATAAGAGAATAAAGCATCTTAGAAATGTACGTATATCCGGCACACCAACAGATAGTTGAGAGAGAGAAAAACAACAGAAGTTTAATACGTAGAAAAGCCGGAAAGGGAAAAACCGTGGGGCTTCACCCATATGAGAAAATTCCATTAAGTTTGAATGAATTGCAAAGTTTGATTCGTCTCTTTGCTTAGAGACGATGGAATTAAAATAGATTAGAGAGTAGGACATTAGTCTGGCGATGGTCGACGAACGGGCCAAAATTCGGTGATGGTCGACGAGTGGAAGTTTGATAGTGGTCGGGAAGAGCTCTGGCGGTGGACGACGAACAGGTGGAAGTTTGGTGGTGATCGATGAACAAGCGAAAGTCTGATGGTGGTCGGGAAGAACTCCGGTGGTGGTCGGGAAGAACTCCGGCGGTGGTCGACGAACAGACGAAAGTCCGGTGGTGGTCGACGAACGGCCGAAAGTCCGGCGGTAGTCGGGAAGAACTCTAGTGGTGATCGACAAACAAGCGAAAGTCCTACAGTGATCGACGAACAGACGGAAGTCCGGCGGTGGTTGTGAAGAACTCCAGCGGTGGTCGACGAAAAGGGTGGAAGTCCGACGGTGGTCGAGGAGAACTCCAGTAGTGGTCAGGAAAAACTCCAGCGGTGGTCGACAAACGGGTGGAAGCTCGGCAGCGGTCAACGAACGGATTGAAGTTCGGCGGGCAACAGGCAGTGGTTGGTATGGCTTTTATTTAAAAAAAATGAACAATTAAACATTACTTTGAGTATTTTCAAAAATAGTTTGATTTATTTAAAAATAAAAATAACTTAAAATAAAATTAAAATATTTTTTTAATGAAAATATAAAAGGATCACAAGAAACCCTAAGTCTTACTAAATTGTTCTATAAAAATGCTAGTAGAACCCTACAACAGAATGATTTGTCAAAATGCACTACAGAGTATGGAGAGAGTAATATTCTAAGATGAATCTTAGAGTGATTTAAACTTCGTTTGGAACAGTTTTTTTGCTGCTTTCAAAAGTAATTTTATAATATAAAAATTTTTAATTAAAAAAAAACTAAAAAGTTATTTTTAGAAATGAGTAAACAAGCTGTCCCAAACGAAACTTTAATAAGAGATAATCATTCTAATAGATTTTTCATTAAATAAATAAATAATTTTGCATGTATCATCACTTGACCAGTGACTCTGTATTTATAAGTAAGAGTCAAAATTGACATTAGAAAATTAACTATATGATATAATTGCCCTAATTGTATATAACATAAAAACCCTCAAGCCCCCATTACGATGTCATTCTTTACCCGACAGCCCATAAAAATCTTGTTATGCATCTCTTTTCTAGATTAGAAGCTCGACAAAGTCATTGACCACCACAAAAAGTTTATTTCACCTAATCACCCATCACTCCTAAAATTTACTCTTTTTTTCCACAAATGTAATGTTTTCATTTTTTTTTCTCTTGCATGTTTACTTAGGTGTACATGTCTTGTATTTTTCATATATTTAATCTATAAGATCTTTTATTCATATGTAGTCATTTTTTAGATATTATTATTTTTCAATTAAATTTTGTGGTCATGAAGTTAATTTTCACATTTTTATTTCTTAAATGTTATTCTTTTTGATTAAATGCGATTGAAAATTTAATTTGTAAACTTATTTATATTCAAATTATTTAGGAGAAAGAAGAGAGATGAAGTATTATAAGTATAGAGAATATTGATTTAGGTAATTTTATCAATTTGTTTTAAAATTATTAAATTTATTTTGAGGTAATTTTATCAATTTGTTGTGGCATAAAAATTATTTGATTAATTTAAAAATATTATTAATAAACTTAATTTGTTAAATTAAATATGGTATTTATGTAATTTGAGTATAGAAATTATTAATATTTAGTGTAATATGAACCAATTAAAAATTATTTAATAGTGATGTTATGTATTTAGGTGCAAGGGAGCAATAGGTTAAGTTTTTATTAACTAGAGGATGAACATCCATCACATTAATATTTGTTACGTGCTAGAAATTTTTAGTCTGTAGCAGTGTTGTATAAAAATTCAGCATGTACAAATAAAAGTAGTAAGATAACAAATTTTTTACGTGGAAATCTCGGATAGGGAAAAAATGATGGGGCCTGACCTTGTTGAAAAATTCACAATGTAGTAAGTGATACAAGAATCCTCCTTTCTTCACTGTTGAAGAAGAGAATGATTAAACAGACATCTGATTTTTTCTGAGGGAGATTATAGAAATTAAGTATCCATTTAAGGACAAATAACAGCCAACAACATAGCTTGATTTTTTTGAATAAAGAGTATTAAAAGCAAGTGTTCACATGAAAATAGTTTACCCAGTAGTAGGGTTAAATCTTCTCAGTATTATAGTGATTTTTTATGATGATCATCGATGACGATGGTAGTTGTCGGCAGCAATAATTGGTAATGGTCGTCAACAACAATGATTGGAAAATGCTAGGACTCTCTCTAGTTCTCTCAATTCTGAGTCCTTATTTATAGAATTTTTTGGATGGATATTTTGATAATTTGAAATATAATTCAAAACACTCCATCATTTGACCCATATTGATTCCCTTGATAATAAAACATTCATTCAACATTTAAGTGAATTAATAATGTCATATTTGAGTGAACTTGGGCTCGTCGGATTCATCTCGTCGAGTTGCTCGATTTGACTCTAAGCATGTCTAATTTGGAGATAATTTGGTCTTTCAATTAATATTTGACATTTTCAATTATGTTTCAAGTGCTTGATTTGGGCTCCTTTAGGCTCAAATTGGACCACTTTTAGTATCGTTGGGTTCGTCTCATTGAGACATTTAGATCAATTATAAATTTTTTGAAATTAGAGTTCATATAATTTTGAATTTAATTCTAGAAGTTTTTAATTCTAATTTTGCCTTTAGATTCATTTCAAATCGTGTGGATTTTTGTTGATGTATCAATATTAAATACCAATAACGTTAGAAGCTTGGAGGCAAGTGTTTGTGTTGACATCCTCAACTAAGGCTTCGTTTTTGAACAGTTTTAGACCATTACTTTTTCTCTACTATTACGGGCTAGAATATACACGGCGATAGAGTTAAAAAAATTTTGTCTTAGCCTCGTACGGATATCCAGCACACAAATAGAAGAAAAATATAACACCAGAATTTTTATATGGAAAACCCTGGAAAGGAAAAAACAACGGGGCCACGCCCAATTGAAAGGATTCCACTAATGTTTTCTTAGGTTACAAGTGACTGACTCGTCTCCGAAATTGAGGACGATCAGATTACAATAATAAACTCTCGGATTGAAATTCAGTTACAAACAGAGAGCAGAAATCCAGCGACGTTGAGTGGTCGGGAGGAACTCCGGTGTCGGGTGGCGGTTCGGCGGAACTCCGGCGTCAAGTGGTCGTCCGGCGGAACTCCAGTGTCAGGTGGTGATCCGGCGGAACCTCGGCATCAGGTGGTGGTCCGGCGGAACTCCGGCGTCAGGTGGTAATCGGGCAGAACTCCGACTTCGGTCGGCTGCCGAGTAGAAGTCCGGCGGTGGTTGAGGAGAAGTTTGGGGCAAGATAGCTCTCTTCCTTCTTCTCTTCCGTGGCTCCTTCTCTTCTCCTTTTGCTTGGGGTCCCCTCTCATGAGAAATAAGGGGTCTATTTATATCTGAGAGTGGCATGACCAGTAAAAAAGAGGATGATCAAGGGTAATTTGGGAGTGGTTCAAATGAGCGGCCGATATTGAATCCCTTGATCATGGACTATTTATTGAGCATTTGAAGGCCTTAATGATATCAGAATCTGACGATCTTGGGCTCGTTGGATTCATTTCGTTGAGCCGCTCAATTCGATTATAATCATGTCATGTTTGGAAACCGTTTTGTAATCCAAATTATAGTTTGAACCCTCCAAAGGAACTTCGGGTCTTTAATTCGAACTCATTTGGGCTCGGATTGAGTTGAATTTGGTGTCGTTGGGTTCGTATTTTCGCGACGTTCAGTTCGACTATAAGTTTTTTGATATCAGAGTCCCGATGGCTTCTGATTTAATTCTTGAAGCTTCCAACTTAGTTTTTGCCTCGAGATTCGTGCCCAACAACAACAACAACAACAATAACAAGCCTTTGTCCCACTACGTGGGGTCGGCAACATGAATCCTTTTTCTCCATTGTGTCAAATTCTCGTTTAAATCTTATAGAGAAAGATCATTTCTAATATTTTCTAACCAAGTCTTTTTAGGTCTACCTCTACCTTTCTTAACATAAGTCAAATCTAATACCTCTACTTTCCTAACTGGGTCATCGAAAGGCCGCCGTTTTATGTGACCAAACCATCTAAGGCGACTCTCTCTAATCTTATCCTCCACTGGAGCTACTCCAACCTTTTCACGTATATGCTCATTTCGTATCCTGTCTCTAAGAGTAAATCCACTCATCCACCTAAGCATCCTCATCTCCACAACACATAACTTAGTATTATGCTTCTCTTTTAATGGCCAACATTCTGCACCATAAAGCATTGTAGGTCTCACCACCATCTTATAGAATTTTCCCTTAAGTTTAATGGGGACTTTTCTATCACACAACAAGCCCGATGCATTCCTCCACTTCAACCATCCAACTTGAATTCTAATGATAACATCCCCATCTATTTCACCATCACTCTGAACAATAGATCCAAGATATCTAAAACGTGTACTCTTATTAATGACTTGATCGCCCAAAGTCACAATCCCCTCACTAGGTCTATTACTGCTAAAATTACACTCCATATATTCAGTTTTAGATCTACTCAAGCGAAAACCTTTAGACTCTAAGGTTGATCTCCAGACTTCAAGTTTACCTTCAACTCCCTCTTTAGTCTTGTCAACAAGAAGAATATCATCTGATAACATCCCCTCGAGATTCGTGCCCGATCAAGATAATTTTTTTTATGATATATCACCTGCTTTCAAGAGTTTTTTGTATTAAAAAATAGCTTTACAAAGCAGTAAAAAGCCGCCCCAAACAAAGCCTAAATGGATGAGAGATTATTCAAATGTTTTTTTTTTTCAAGTTAATTTTCATATCATGGTTACTAGGTCTTGCTATAGAGATCCCAACATCTTTTAGTATATCATTAATATTATTTATGAGGTGGCTAATAATGTGTCTTTTTTTTTTCTTCCCTTAATTTGGGAAGGATCATTTTCTAAGGGATAATGTTAGGAATTTTTTTATTTGAGTTTTTGGTGAAAAAAAAAAAAAGAGTATTGCACCAAGGATTTGATAATTGCATTAGTAATCATGCATATTTTCAAATTTCAACTTACTGATAACAATTCTATAAAGATCCAATTCAATTAATATTACCAGGCCATATTATAAGTTTATCTCCATATAAGCATAATTACACATAATGAGCAGAGTCGGAGCTTGTCCTAACTTGACTTGTTAGCTCATGTGCTAGCTCTTTTAATAAATATCTATATAAAATATAATTAAAATATATTATAATTCAAAAGTTTAAGTACAAAACTATTAAAATTATTTAAAAATTATATAGCACTTTCATATATTAAGTGATTTATAATTATTTCTCATTCTTTCAGCATATTTATATTATAATAAATATTTCAATCAAAGTCATTTTTCTATTTACATAATAAAGCAGTAGCTCGATTGTGAGCTGACTCAAATTCTTAGAATTGAACTCCAACAGGAGCACAAATTCGATTGATTAATCAAATCCAAGTTCAAGTCAAAAACAACTCAAGCCCGATTTGGCTCGAGTACATCTGGAAGTCCTTATAAGACTTTCTTACTGCTTTTTAAAGAAGCTTATAGTAAAGTTGATTTAAGAAGCAGTAAGAAAGTCATTCCAAACGAAACATAAGTCGAGGTATTCTTTTTCAAATATTTTATTAGAGTGAGTCTCAAAAATTTTGAATTTATTTTGAGAATAATACAACAAAATTTTTGATTAATTCTCTCTATTTTATGCTGATTACGGAATAAAATTAAAAAAAAGGTCTGGTTATCCTAACAAAATATTTGATCATGATATTTTTAAAATTATATATATATATATATATATATATATATATATATATATATATATATATATATATATATATATATATATATATATATAGAGAGAGAGAGAGAGAGAGAGAGAGAGAGTGTGTGTGTGTGCGCTAAAAAAGCCACAATAACAAGTATAAGACGTGTTACCAACCAGATCTATCATAAGCTCCACAACCAAGACTCCAAAAAGCATCCAAGGAACCTCAATAACAATAATCAAGAACACATGCATGAAGGAGAAGCAAAAGTTAAAATATTAGATCAGCATTAATAATTAGATACAATCAAATGGAACGCAAAATCAAACGGGTTAAGAAATCATGGTCCTATTACTACACTAACCCAAAACAAGTAAGCGCCAAATAGAATCATGTACAATAATGGCCAAATTAAGCTAATATGTAAACAAGGAGGAAAAGGAGAACCCAAGGCTGTAAGACACTAAACTCCAAGAGATTTGTATTTGAAAAATAGCATCTTAAGCTTCATTGAAAAAACATGAAAACCAACAAATCATAGTAAAAGATCCCTCCTAACTCTTAAGAAGTGGCAAAATTAAAATTATATATATATGAGAGAAGAAGACAAGATTTATCAAAAAATTATAGGAGACAAACATTCTATTGTTCATTGATGCCTAGATCCAGATAACTTGTTGATAACAAAGGAAATATATACTCGAGTGAGAGCTAAATATTACTGATAACCACCAACCAATTAATAGGGTGAAATATTTCTCAGAGAAACACCATCATGGTTCACCATGTTTGTTTGCCCCAAGAAGTCATGTTTCCGCTTGTTCTGCAATATAAGGAGACCATGGGTTGATGGGTTAACGTCCGAGAAAACATAATAGGTCGCCAAGGTCCTTCATTAAGAAAGTGCTTCAAAGTTGATTAGTGAACTATTATATGAGCTAATTATCATTCCATATAAGAATTAGATCATCGATATATACCAATAGACTTACTATTAGATGATAGTGTGAGTGTATTAACTGTGATGCATCTGATATACTTATTTAATAGGAGAAATTGATGAAGCAATTGATAGCATGCTCGAGGGACTTATTGAAGATTATAAAGAGCCTTTTATAGATGATACAAATATGTTCTATTATTTTGATCATGAAATCTAAAAGACTATCTTAAATAGTTAGAGGAGATACATTTCTATTCATAAGTTTGTGTTGATGATAACGAGTGCTAGAGCTTTGTCGATTGCATTGATGATGGTACTGACATTTTTGTTGGAGAAGGCGATTAAACTTGGGGTTGGCTATTGGAGAGAATGTTGAGGCTTTGATACTACATAGAGGCTGAAATTTGAAATGCATGCATCTGATTCTGGTATTGTTTCCTGCAAGAATCGATTGCGAATTCCTACTTTTGGAGACTCGCGGCGGGAGATTTTGCGCAAGGCTCACTATTCAAGTTACACTATTCATCCAGGAAGCAGCAAAATGCATAGTGATCTGAAGGGCATATTTTGGTGGCCTAGATTGAAGAAGGATGTGGCAGATTTTGTATCGAAGTGTGAAGCCTATCAGTTAGTGAAGGCAAAGCATTAGCGATCTGGAGGTCTTTTAAAGTCGTTACCCATTCCATAGTGGAAATGAGAAAATGTGACTATGAATTTTGCAACCTAGGTCGAGACAGGGACATGATGCTCTTTAGGTCATTATTGATTGACTGATAAAATTTGCACATTTTATTCTAGTGAAGAGGAAGGTACCCTTAGCACTCTTTCTGTTAGATGGTAAGGCTTAAGTGGGGGAGATTATGAAACCCCTTAAGTAAAAGAAAGTTAAACTTTTAAATATCGAGGCGCCTTTTTGTGTAATTATTGGAATTTCATTAAGAAACTCAGCAGCTAAGTGTGCTCATCCAGGAGCAATTCTGGGATAGGTGACCTACTTGGAAGTTACACCAACAGAGTAAATCTGTGAGGTCCTTAAGCCAAAGCGGACAATATCTCGATATTTAAGAGAGTTTGGGCTGTTACACCTGTGCTACATGGGGTTCAAACCCCGCCCACTTCAAACCACCTCTATCTAATGAGCTATGTTGCATATTATGTAATTTCAGCTTCTTTTTTTTATTATTTAAATTTTCTTGATAATTATTTTTAATGCATGCGCGCAAAATATGTTCAAATTATTTAATCTATTTAATAATATCTATTAGATTACATAATTAATTTATTTTAATTAGTTAAATTAACATAATAATCATCATAACTTTTTTTAAGTTTAATAATATTAAATTTAATTAATTTAATTTAATAAAATGAATAATTTTAGATATTAATAATAATTATTTTTTTAGAAAATTTAAAATTCTGTTAGAAATTTGCATGAAATTCCACCAGAAATATTCCGTCGAAAAATCTATCGGAATCTCTAACGGATTTATTTCCTCCAGAAATTAATGTTTTTTCTATGGCATTAATAGCATTATCAGCAGTATTAGCATCCGTAAAATAGGTGGCAGAGTAAAACAGTACAATAACAGTAAAACTATAATCAGTAAAACACTAAAACAGTTTAGTAACAACAGTGCTGTAACATGCATTTCAGTAATCACATTAAACATGTAAAGGAGTTCTGACTTGCGTTGTATTTTTTTAGTAGTCGGAAATCAGAAATTAGTAATCGTTAGCTTGGAAAATAGAGTCGTCACTTCATGCCCGTTGCCACAGTAATAACTCTTTATAACTCTCAATCAGTACAACGTGAATTAGTAGAGAATAACACCCAATAATAATATTTAAAGAAAATTCTGTCGACTCACCATCTTGTATAGGTTAGTCCGTCTTCACCCAACATCTGTAAAATCAATCTTTACTTGACCTCTCGTATATTATTATGATAGTATTATAATAGTAATAGCAATCAACTATTATCTAATCACATACTCATATTCATTTACAATACATGTATTTACATAATGCTTAGATTAAACTATCAAAATCTCTATTATGTACAAATCATTCAAAATAAAATAAATTTCATTAGGTCATCCGATCCGTTTTTTTTATACATGTCTAGGCAAGTATGATTTCATTTCACCATTTACTCAGCCAAGGCAAGTTATATATTGTTAGCATCATTGGCGATAATGAATTCTTCTCGTGTGATAGTAAAAAAGGTCATTGGGGTTTATAAAAGCTTTAGTTCACTTTGATGTGGAAGAGCTTTCTCGGCAAGAGTGCATGGATTTCTCCTTCTCTCTCCTCCTTCCTTCCCCTTCTCCTTCTCCGGCAAGTCGACACTACTGGTGTGATTGGTAGTAGTGTCGAGTGAGTGGAAAGAAAACAGAGAAAAATATTTATATAAAAACTAATTTTAGTGCGTAGTACCGCAACGCTGCATGCTGAATCTAGAGTTACTATATAACAGAGGCTTCAGTGTCGCGGTGGAGATCTCTAACACTTCTACGCCTGAAGGCCCAGTACCATAACGGTCCAATTCAAACAGAAATTCATATTTTTATTTTAAATTTATTTTCAAAAATTGAGTTGTTACATGTAGAAGGGTGTGAACAAGTTCAGTCGAGCTCATGTCACCTCTAATTTGAGCTTGAGCTTGAGCTTGATAAACTAATCAATTTTAAGATGAATTTTACAAGTTTGAGTCTGCACACGAGCATATATACTCATTTATTATGAAAGAGACGAGAGGATTATGCTTCAAATAATTATCATATATAATGATAAAAATTGAGAAATTATGAGAGAAATAATAAAGAATCAGTCGATGTAACAAAATGTGATACATGTTTTAAACATTTTTTAACAACTTTGAACTTAAACTCCCGAACTCTAATATATTTTAAGTTTGTATTACATCAATTTTGTTACCGAGCCATCTAACAAGCTAATGAGTCATGAGTCAATTCAAGACTGTCTCAAGCTCACTTCATTAGCTCATCGAGCTCGGACCACGAGCCTTTTATCCAACTAAATTTGAACCAACTCACGAGTCAACTTAACTCCTCGCACCCCTAATCCCGCTCATCAATTATCATAAAAAAAATACACAAACTCATTTTTAAAATCTCACAACCAATTATTTATAATTTAAATCCTCAAATATGAAGCATAAAGTTGCTTGAAAGAAGACTTAGGTTTCATTTGGGACAACTTTTTTACTGCTTCATGAAGCAACTTTCTAGTACAAAAATTTCAAATTAAAAAAAAAAAACTTTACTAAAAGACTGTTTCATAAAATCACAAAAAACGTTTGTGACAGCTTTTTTACTACTTTCAAAAAAATCTTTTAACAAGAAAATTTTATATTAAAAGACTATTTAAAAAAATAATAAAAAAATTACTCCAAATAAAACCTTAGAGTCCCCTTGCCTACAATTCTTAATCACTAATTATAAACGACAAACAACAAGTTGCTCACAACCTTACTAAACATAGAAATAAGACCTGTACAAGTCATTCCCAAATTAAAAAAAAGAAAAAAAAATCTGTACAATTGTTAAGGACAGTTGGCGTGGGGTCTTCTCTCTCCATGTTTTTTAAAATATTCATTAAATTTTGGCAAAGACAGCTGAGTAGTTGCTCACTTGCTCTTGCTAAATATAGCAAATTAAAATAGTGAAGAACTTATAGAAAACCAGATGCCGTCCCTCCCACGTATTACATCTGCCTAATGTGGTACTTAAATGCAAAAATGCCAGCCAATAATATATTCACATTCGATCCCTTTTAAGTAAAAAATTAAAAGGATTTGTTAAGTTCCATATGGAATCCAAGAGAATGAGGAATTGGGAAGAGTCAATCTTATTGTTGATTATTTTTGGTGCTTTGTTAATTTTTTGTTAGAAAGGGATCAAATGCATGTAGATGAATTTATTAAAAAAAATTATTTATTTTAGATTTATATTGATTATTATTCATAAAAGAAATATTAATTTTCATGATTTAGATAATAATTATTATGCATTTATTTTGATGCAGGAAAATATTTATAAATATTTTTGAAGTTTTATATTCAAAATTTAGAGAATTGACATCGCATGAAGGTCTTAATCTCTCAACCTAATTTCAAACCATGGCTTTAAGTTTTAATTAACATGATATTAAATTAATTTGCAATATAACTTTTTTTTCTTTAAGGACAAAAATTCATATCAGATATTTTTAAGGATGATCCACTAATTACGAACTCATAAACTCTAAGCATGGAGCTACTCAAAGGCATCACTCACAATACGGACTCAAATATGAAATATTTATCCTTGAAATGTGATATTGTACGACCATATTCATTTAGATATGACTAATTAAGCCATCATGAGCGCCTATATATGATTTAATAAATCACTATTTATAAGCAAACTAAGTGCTCACCCAAGAGGCTCGACCTATCTAGTATTCATAATTCATCTACTAAACTTGCTTAAGATATTTGTTAGCTAAATAAAGCAATTCTTCCATTAGAAGTGAACGACCTGACCTTAGTACAAGCTAAAGCTGATTAGAGAATCTCATTATAAGAATACAAAAAGGTACTCACTCTTAACTCTGAACTAACCTAAAGCTATAATTAGATGGGTAACTTGTAGTTAGACTTGAACTCTACAAACCTAACAATATCAACCTTAATGTTATAGTTTTGGTATAATATTATCATTTATCTCATCTTATATCATTGATCTTGGTACTTACTAAATATATAAAGCATGAAATTATTATGTAAGTTTGGTCAAAGTTTTGTCCAATTGAAATCAAAATTTCTTACTCTTAATTCTCTTGTGGTTCAGTCTGACTCGCCCTTTTTTGGGTCAATTGGGTATACTCCAAAATCAATTAAGAGAATCTCTAAACATAATCTATCTTCTCAGTGGAAGTCATGTAGGTTCTGTGAAACCCCTTAAATAAAAGAAAGTTAAACTCTTAAACATCGAAGCGCCTTTTGGTGTAATTGTTAAAATTTTCGTAAGAAACTCAGCAGTTAAGCGTGTTCATCTCGGAGCAATTCTGGGATGGGTGACCTACAAGGAAGTTATACCAATAGGGCAAAACCATGAGGCTCTTAGGCCAAAGCTGACAATATCTCGATAGTTAAGAATTTGGGCTGTTACAAATGATATCATAGCAATACACTGATCGGAAGATAATAACTAAGTGTCATACAAGACAAAGTGCTACACCATGGGAGACACCTCTTGAACCCTGTATGAGATAAAGTACTACATGACAGGAGCCACTACTTGAACTTGTAGGGGCCACCTCTAGAGTCCTATCTGCCTACTGGATGATTCTGAAATAATGATGCTGATGAGAACGTCAGTTACTTAAATGGGGTAGATTGTGAAACCCCTTAAGTAAAAGAAAGTAAAGCTCTTAAACATCGAGGTGCCTTTTGATGTAATGACTGGAATTTCAGTAAGAAACTCCGCAGTTAAGCATGCTCATTCCGAAGTAATTCTAGGATGGATGACCTACTAGGAAGTTACACCAACAGGACAAAATCGTAAGGCTCTTAGGCCAAAGCGGACAATATTTTGATAGTTAAGAGTTTGAATTGTTACAGGTTCATCATCCCATAAGATTAAAAATGCATGCTATTGACTCTTAGAAGGGTAAATCTGACGCGACCAACCACATATCCCACTTTGAGTTCAAAATCTCCCTCCTCTCATCCAAATTAATGATGCAGTAAAGTGACATCTTTCTTCACCATCTTTATGAGGCTTCACTTCAGTGATTCTCACATCTTCCTCTAAGGAGCATCTTTAGCTTCTCAAATTTTAAGTAATAGCCCATCACTCAATTTGCCAATGTTTAAAAGCTACTCAAAGTTCTTAGGCTCTTTTAAACACAAAATAAAAGGCTAATAAGTCACTTTTTATTACTTGACCCAAGTTTAACTAGAGATGTTACTCTTAAGATCTTGAGCTTTTTGTCACCTAGGTAAACACAGGGACCTCTAAGAAGTACCCATGTAATATGCTCTTTGTTTGCTGTAGCCAAAAGCCTTAGCTAATGTGCTTGAACTAACAAATTCATACATTAATGTTAAAGATATATGTTTGAAGGGGGATAAGAAATAATATTGTAATGATTATAAGTTTGAGGATTGAGGGTGCTTGTTATTTCCTGATTGACCAACAAATTTGGTAGTTTTAAAGGTGCATTAAAGATTATCTTGAGTAACATAATCTAATTTATTAAAATATGTACTACCAAACTAAATTGTCCTAAGATAAGGTGATTTCCAACCTCCTGAAGAGATTTTTTTCCCAAAATCAAGATAAAAGTTTTTCCATTTCAAAATGATATAAATTAGTATAATTTGATTTTGAAATGAAAACTTGGCTTTAATGATTTTGCTCTGACTGAAAATTTATAACAGTTTCACAATAATAAAGAAATTTTCTATTATGTTATGGCAAAAACCTAACAAGTTAGAATTGTCTCTGGGGACTTCCATGAAGCATTCTACATTTAAACCTTCCAAAAAAAAGGTTGATAGGATTAACATTATGTTTTGAATCTAGAAATTCTAGATAACTTTGGTCATAACATTGATGCTAGAATAGATCAATGAAATGAAAAACCTCATTACTAAGAGCTTAACTAAGTTGCTTTGGGAGGACCCATATAGAAGAAGGACAAGGCACCACCTTTGGCCAAGGATAAGAGGGAAGAAGAAAGGATGTTCTTGAAAGGGGAAAGTGAAGAACAAGAGGATTTTGATGACCTTGAAGGGAATTAATGGAGAAATCAACATAAATGTTAATGCGTATCATCACCAATATTGATACCCCACATAAATATAAAGGTGAGAATCAAATTCTATCTTTGATAGTACCTAAAATATATACATATCTACATAAGATTTGAGCAATGATTGAAAGAATATAGAAAAATATTAGAAGCATATAAAAATATTACAAAATGATAAAGGTTTTTAAATTCATTCTCCAACTACATCAAGTATATTGAAAATCTCTATGTTTGGCACTTTAACACATTTTTCTACAGCAATAATAGCATATAATAATTACTGACCAACAAAAACTCTATGATTTTTCTAGAAATAAATACTTTGCATAGAGTTTCAAATTTTTGTGTTTAGAATCTACACACAAATATCAGTATTTAAAAAAAAATCAGTTCATTTTGATTAGTGAGTGCAGTGCAATAAATGCATAAAGTATACAATTAATCAAATGATGGATTACATGAAGTTATTGATCATGAATTCTCTATTCGATCAACTAATAATATTTTTAAATGAATGAATCCCCAAAAACATCTTAATATAATATTTGCATTTACAAAAAAACAAAGACTTGTGAAATTGTTAAAATTCAAGGATAGAAATATTAAAATTTTAGCAGTGGGGAATCTAAAATTAAACATTCTTCCAAAAATAAAGACAACAAAGTTTTATGGTGAAAGATTTAGATAAAAATATACAAAAGCTCATCATCTTCCAAAAAAGGAGGGTCAGGCCAAAATTCTGAGAATAAGTATGAAAACTAACAGGATTGTCAAACAAATTAGAAAAATCAAACACTTGATAAATTTCAAATATTTTTTGGGGGACTTTATCATCATCTCTATGTTTCCGCATCAAAGGCATGTTATTGCATCAATCATATCTCTATTATGACTAATAAATTTTAAGGATAATCAATTATTTTGGAGAGGAAATTCCGAACCACATAATGGGTTGAAAAATTCTCTCACATCAAATCCAATCAGATTAAACAAAAATAGTAAACTTCCTTTCAAAATAAGATCAAAGCTTTATCATTAGAGATTAAAAACTTCAATATATTCAAATAGAGATAGTTAGCCCCCTTTTAAGAGGAATACTTTAGCCTCACTACGGGGATTGCAAATATTAGTTGTAACTCACAACTTCGCCTATGAAGGATAATTTGATACAATTTATAAATGCACTCTCAAACCTACGAGGGAGAACTAAACTCAACCTTTATAAGATAATATTTAAGCTCTTTTAAGAAAAGGAAGTGTAGCCTAGAAATGGGACATTAAAAGATGTACTCTTCACAACTCCGCCTATGAGGGATAGTTTGGTACCTCTATAAAAGTCATGTTGAAACCAATTAGGGGAAACTATGCTCCACCTATATAAGATAGTGCTTAACATCTTTTAAGAGAAGGAATTGCAGACTATGAAAGAAAAATTGGAAGGTGCTAGTTTTCTCCCAACTCCACCTATGAACTATGCTTCACCTATACATGATAGTGTTTAATCACTTTTAAGAGAAAGATTTGATCATACAAAGGGAGAATTGGGAGGTATGAGTTTTTTTCTTACAAATAGGGGATATTCATATTTGAAGAGATAATAAGTTAAGAAATTATCTTATAATTTTTATAATTATCATAGATTTTTTTAATTTTTAATTTCATTTTTAAAGCATGCCAGGCTTCTATTTACTCAAAGAAATTTTTTATATCCATCTATAAAAAGAGCTAACTATCTATTTCATACACCTATGAGGGGAGCATGACGCGCTCCCATCCTATGGCACCAACCCACTATGTTTAGGCCTAATTTGGGACTGAACCATCTTTTTATGGCACTTTGGGTCATTATACTAGTTTTAATATTTAGGACTTAATTTTGACAATTTTAGAGCCCAACATAGCCTCTACACCTTTTGAATAATTTTGCATAGTTTCAAACATACTTTTTGGTAGTGCTTGCTCCAATTAGTACGCCAACTTTTAGGGAATGATGAAATTATAATTTAGAAGTTATTTAGTTTACGGTCTCAAAGGGAGGTCTAAATTTATGTTTGGAGAGAGATTATCCCTAATTTTTTGCCAATTTTTATAGACGACACACTTCAACATTCGAAATATGGACATGATATGTCACCCAAAAAATTCTATCTGATCAAGCAAAAATCTTGTTGTAATCTTTGAATTGAAAACTTACAAACTTAAATTTTGGATCATCTGTACTCTAATTTCACCAAACTTACACTCAAATTGAATGTCTTTATGAGATGAATCCAATCACACCAAAAGAGTTCTAGTTTGAGTCCAAATAAAGCCCAAATCAAGACTTGAAGCATAATTAAAAATTATGATATTGATTGAAAGATCAAATACACTATAAATCTTATGTACTTGTAGTCAAAATAAGCATGGCAAGATCACTCAATTCTGGCATAATTAACTAACTTAAATACTGCAAAAAAGATCTATGATAAAGAAAATCAATATGTGTCATCAAATAATATATTCTGGGATAACCAAAATGTCATTCTAATAATCTATAAATAGACCTTCATTTAGCTTGGACCTTAAGCTGAATCTGAAAAAAACTTCAATATATGAAGAACACTAGAGTAATTCATGACAATCACTATCAAAAATCATAATAGTCTAACAATCATTGTCCAACCTCCATCGTCTGATTGCCATCTTACAAGCATTATCTCCTACATGTTGTCATGCAATAATCGTTGTCCGACTGTTATTAACAAACCATTATTGCTCGAGCATAGCCGTCCAACCATCATAGCCTAATTATTGTTGTCTGACTGTCGTCTCTTAAGCAATGTTGTTTGACTTTTGTTATTCAATCATCGTGTTTTACTCGTCATCACTCTTTACTACATCAATTTGTGCTACAATCACATAAGACTAAGCTAGTGTTTTTAACTTAGTAATCCCTTCTTCAATTGAGGAAAAGAGAAAATTATGTAAGCTTACGTACATGGTAAATGATTTCAATTAGGTCAGACCCTATGATTTTTTTCTTTTTTATGTAGAAACTTTGGCATCTCATGTGAAACTCTTCATTTATTTATGTGTAATAAATCTTCATACAAAGCTAAAACTTAAATTCTTATCCTACAACCATAAATATTCTATCACACAAAAAGATTATATTATGCAGTTTACTTATTTTTTCGTAAATATAATATTTTCTTTAGAAATACTCCTCTACCCTCACCTATAAATAGGGATTCAAAGGGCAAGCTAAAGACATAATTTGTTGTCATGAGTTATTTGTTTTCAAAAAATAAAAATGATTGAGTTTCTCTATAAATTCTCACATTGTTTCTTTATTTTATTCACCTCTTTATTATCTCTTATGGTCAATATTACTCAAGTGTTACCCATTGACAAATTTGAACATAATAGTCCCAACAACTAATAGCTTGTGATGCAATCTTTTCAACCTTTGCTCTCCACCTCAACATGGCAACTACTTTTCATCCGTATATTTCATTTCTCTTTGAGGTCTCTTTAACCCCAGACTAAGATCTCATTTCTTCTTTATTTACCCGCTCAATGCCATAAACTACTTCTCTTTTATTCTCCTCAATGTAACAAAAGAAAATAGACACAAACTAAAAAAAAATAGAGATAAAGAAATGTAAGATTGTTATGTATTAATAAATTTTTGAGCACTTATATAATTATATATCTAATGTCTAAATCTTTATATTTATTTCTATAATATTTTAATGTCTAAATCATATCAATGTAAATCATATCAATGTATATATATGAAAAGATGTGTTTCACTTTAAATAAATTCATATGTGGAGTATTTTTATTTGATTTAAGATTTTGAATATTAAGTAAATATAAATATTTAAATGTTAGATATATAAATATAAAAAAAATTTATGATATGAATTAAATCTCTCTAAATTTCAAGCCATATGACAAAAATATGTGTTTTCAAGTGCTAGACAAGTAAATAAAAATGAATTTATTAATACATATATTTTTTTAGTTGGGCGAATTTATTAATGTTGATATATATATATATTTTAAATCCTAAGTACTAAGCTTACCCGATCGCGATCATATCCGCGCTCCCAAACACGCAGCGTGCAATCAACCAGCCTCGCGACTCCGAGGTAAGCCATTTTGGGCATTAGGCCCCCCAGCGGAAAGATGACAACCAGAAACGCAGCTCACGTGGGTGTTTTCCAAGTTAACTGGAGCATCTTCACTAAGCGCATAATTAGTGATTAATCACATGATTAAGATCTCCACCGTGGGATAACTCGTCGCTTTCCTAACCCGTGGTTCTTCGCGTTGCTGTTGAGACGACACATGCTGATTCTTTTCGATTTGGTTAACGTGGGAAGGCCGAGGGTAATAATAACCATGATTCGAAAGCAAGAAATCCGTTTTCCTTTTGCCTGCTCTTTTCCTCTCCTCCTCAAAATCTTAAAGCATTTTGGGCCCTTTAATCTGTAACCTTAATGAAGGGAGAATTCGAAGAAAAGGCAAGAGTGATTAAGGTTATCCACCGTCATAAAAACTGTCATTAATGGGAAGAGTATCGCTTGAGACTGGATGCCGTTTTCCATTTATATAAATGCTCTCGAACACCCCAATCGTTGGGCTGCACCAAGTTTGGCAAAAGTGGCCACTTTGTGACATATTACCTCTTCATCTCCAGCCTTTTTGCTTCTCTTTCCCCTCACTCTCGTCTTAGGATTTAGTTCTCGGAGCGAGAAGGCGAGGGGGGAAGGCAAGAAAGGAGGGATTTTTGAGACGCAGAAGGGGAAAAGGAGAGGTTTTGAATGGCGGGAGCTGAACACCGAAGCTGAACCAGAGCGTAGAAGTTGGGGTTAGGCTGGGAGAGATGTGGGATCTCAACGGCTCGCCGGATAATATGGTGGGGTCGGAGGCGGACGAAGGCGAGAGTTCATCGCAGAGGAAGGGAAAGGAGCCGGAGTCTGCTGTGTCGACGGAAAATTCAAGCTCGTCGGCGGTTGTCGTAGAGGCCTCCGATGAAGGGGAGGACAACTCTGGCGACAGAGAAGTCGGGAAAATCTTCGGGATCAGCGTCACGGGCGGCCAGCAGCCGTTTGTGACGCGCCAGTTCTTCCCCTCTGGCGAGGCAGTGGCGCAAAACTGCGGTGATCCGCCACCGAGGGCGCACTGGGCGGCGGTTCAGTTTCGACCACCGGAATCGGCAGCTGCGGCAGCGCCTTCAGGGCAACCGATGAAGAAGAGCCGGCGAGGACCGAGGTCAAGGAGCTCTCAGTACAGGGGAGTGACGTTTTACCGGCGAACAGGCCGGTGGGAATCCCATATATGGTTTGTTCCCTCGCTTCACTCACCCGAAAGCTAGAAAAAGAAAGTTTTCCTTTTTCTTTAAACTTTTGGGAACTTGGTTCTGATTCTAAACATCCTATCATTCATTCTTGTTCATTTAACTGTGCAGGGATTGCGGAAAGCAAGTGTATTTGGGTATGTTTTGCATTTTATAAGTATATTACTTTGTTATTTTGTGTTTCTTCAATTGAATTCTTTGTTATATCGTTTATTCTGATGTTATTGTTCTTCTACTCTTTTGCTTGATTTGTCCAGGTGGATTTGACACTGCCCATGCCGCTGCCCGGTAACTTTCCTCTCCTAAATCTCTCTTCTGTCAAAGAAATTTCTTCAAATTGCTAATTTCTTTAGAGGCTTGTTTCAGGGCGTATGATCGAGCGGCGATCAAGTTTCGTGGTGTTGACGCCGACATAAACTTCCATTTGGATGACTATGAAGATGATTTGAAGCAGATGGGCAATTTAACAAAGGAAGAATTTGTTCATGTGCTCAGGAGACAGAGCACTGGGTTCCCAAGAGGAAGCTCCAAGTACAGGGGAGTCACCCTCCACAAATGCGGCCGATGGGAAGCGAGAATGGGTCAGTTCCTTGGGAAGAAGTAAGGCTCATTGATCCCCCATCTCTTCATTACACGATCTTCGCTTAACCTCCGTTCTAATAATTTCTCTTATTCCACATTACTTCACATTGCAGGTATGTGTATTTGGGCCTTTTCGACACCGAAGTGGAGGCAGCAAGGTAAGCAAATGACGCAACATTGTATAACCAAAAACAGCTCTCCTCTTCCTCCTAAAGCTGCAAGCTTTGAAGATTTAAACATGGCAATTTATCTAATACTCGCAGAGCTTATGACAAGGCAGCGATTAAATTTAATGGGAAAGACGCAGTGACGAACTTTGATGCCAGCATCTACGCTGATGAGCTAGGTTGCTCGAGTAAGTAATTAACAATCTTTTAATTTGTTCTGCTTCTGCTCTCCCTGCAATGATTCACCTGCCTTGCAACTCTTCAGCTGTTCAAGCTGAGCACAATCTTGATCTGAGCCTGGGGAGCTCAGCCCCTAAGATAAGCACAGCCAATCCAATGGATGAGGAGAGCTCCGGCTGTGGAAGCAGCAGCGGTGGCGCAGATCAACGGTTTCTGACTACTTGCCGTGATGTCATCAACACCAACACAAAGGTTTCTATAACATGATCGAGCACCATTACAAAAACTTCTCACCGCCTGAAACTGATCTTATAATTGTTGTTATTCATTTCTTAACATGATTCACATCTAAAACTTTAATAGCTCAAGCTGCCTGAGCATGAGGGCAGAGTCAATTTCCACCTCGGCCATCATATGGAAATGCTGAAGCATTCTTCCTACATCCAGCCGCAGTTCGCGCTTCCCCCACCGCAGGCAGTCGGGTTCCAGTTCATCCGTCATCAGCTCTCTCATCCTTCCAGTTATCACCAAGTACAGTTTTTCCTCAATTCGCTTCTATAATTTGCCCTTAAAAAACAGACCTTTTTGAACAACACGGTAAAAATATAAGCAGATTTTGTAGAATCAGAAGATAAATTATATCATTCTCTGGCATTGCAGTATCATCCTGGCGGCAACTTGGCCGCAGCGAGGAGCAGTGGAGACGTTCATCTTTCACTGGCGATCGACGGTGGAAGCAGTGGAAGTAACTGGGCTCCGCTTCCCGCCGTCGTCGGCCCCCAATTCTCCTCCCCCACCGCCGTAGTAGCTGCAGCATCATCAGGATTCCCACCGCAGGCAGTGAAGACCTCTCACAATTGGCTGCACAAAAACGGGTTGCAGTCATTGGGCCGACCATGACCCGACTCAACTCCTCCCGACCCCAAAAACAGGGTTGAAAATATAAGATTTTGTTTGTTGAGATACTTGACAAAGGAGAAATGACAGCGCCTCTATCCTCTGCCTTTTTTTACCTGTTTCCTTTTCATTCGCATTTTTTGTTGCAAACATTCTGTTCTCATAGAGAGAGAGAGAGAGAGAGAGAGAGAGAGAGAGAGAGAGAGAGAGAGGGGAGGGGGAGGTGAATGAATTCAATGATTTGTGCTGGAACATTAAAGTCGCAACCTGTGAAAGGGAGAATCAGAATGGGATTTCCAATTTTGGGCTGTTGAAATAATTGGTGTGGGGTGCGGATGCTTAAGCCTAATAAAGGCAATAAGGGTTGATTTTGACAATAAGAATTTGTGAGAGGGTGCAAAAGCTAAATAAGGTGGATTACAAGTGGCCCGAGGAAATTTGGGACGTGGAGTGGTGGATGGATGACGTGTCGCTTTCGTCGGTCCTTCGAATCAGTTCACTGCGGGCTCATGCAGTCAGACCGAAAAAGAGGACTATTATGGCGAGAGGGACATCTCACCGCAGAGCCCCAATACGCACAGTACACACCAACCTTTTTTCCTCTCTTATTTTCTCTCTCTAAATTGGCAACATGCATGTGTTCTGTAATCTGAATTACTCTTCTATTTTATTAAAACTCATTACTCTCATGATTAATACTAATCTAATAATCAAATAATTTTCACTTTTTTTTTTTTTTTTGCAATTTCTATCTCTTTTGATCTTTGACATTAATTTTTTTTAAAAATAAATTTTTATATTATAAAATCTCATTTTGTGTGGACCTTTAAATTATAATTTTATGAGTTTAAATTTATAAATATTTTTTAAAATTGTCATTTCATATCAGTGTCAATAGCGTAATTAACTTCTCTTTGTGGGGGTATAAAATAAATAGAATTAAGGCGTACATGAAATAGTTAAAATCCTCATTTTATTAAATGAAAAAAAAAGAGTAATTGTTCAGCTGGAGCTCTTTGTTGCTTAAAAAGTAGTTTAAAAGCTGTTTCAAACGAAACTTTTTTAACGTGAATAATAATAATAATAATGATCATATATTAAAAAAAATTGAAAGTATTTAAAATTTCTCAATTCAGATTAATTTCTAACTTGATGGGATGGACCGATGGAATCCAATAAATTTAATATGTATGTGCAGTTCATAATTTCTAACCTCCTAATGGGCCCTTTACTACAATTAAGGTACGTAATCTTTGTAACTGTAGAAGAATCGCTTTATGCACTTGACGTGAAATCTACTGAATCCAAATATGTAAGTTTGCTAAACTTACAAAACCTGGCAAATAGATCAATTGAAGGCGTTTAATGTGTCTGAAATGAAGCTGATGTAAAAGGAACTGACAAGTTTTTTTTTATAATTTTTTTTACCTATTAAACAACCTTGTACCCACAACTGAAAAAGCTTTGAATCTATGGGAAGTCTGGTGAATGGTATTGAGCCTAAGATAGGAGAGGAGAGGAGAGGAGGCTATGAGTGAAGTGAAGGTACGGAAGGAGGCAGGTTTGCCGGCTATGCAGCTGGCTTTGCGAGAGCTTTCTTTGTGATTTATGAGAGCTCTTGAGATCAGCAACGTTGATTCAGCAGCTTAGAATTATTATTAATATTGTCGTGCAAGCTACTGCAGTAGGGATTCATGAGTGGGGGTGACTGTCAGCTACATTGCGTCTCTATTGGAAATGAAAGCTTCTGCTGTGTAGAGTTTGGATTACTGAGTGGTCCGGGTCCTAGGTTCTTTGGAATCTTTAGCCTTATCAGGAAATTCAACCCTATTAATTATATCTGTTTTGAATTTTAACTGCTGTTTTTCCCCCCACAAAACCAAAAAAAAAAAAAATCATCTACTGTTCTTGTGCAGTTAAAGCACTTCAATGATCAACTGAGATGCCGCACTTAAAAAGAAAAAAACATAAACATTCAAAATTTTCTGAACGTTCATTGTAATTCAATTATATACTGAGTTTCTGAAGGATATTTAGCTATTTTTTCAAAAAATAATGGCTAAATAAAATTATGCTTTTGTATGAATTTATGCTAAATGCAATAATGCTGGTCATATTATTGTCTTGTGATCATACATTTTTTTATGAAAAGTATTTGTGGTGTGAGGGAAAGTTTTGTATATTTGTTTTTTTATAACTAGAAAAAAGATAACCAAGATACTTACACAATAGATAAAAATGTGAGTAAAAATATTCTTATGACAATTTCCAAAAATAATATAGGAGTCAGTAATTAAGTCGATATTTTGGTGTTGAATTTCAAGATATGTATGTTTTGAAGGATTAAATTTGTTTTTTTATTAGATCAAATTCATTGATTCTCATGATTGTGTCAGACATCTATTGCATAGTTGAAGAAAAATATAAATTACTATAATGTAATATTAAACATGTCTTTGTAACTTAGAAGTAGCACTTAAGCAGTAGAGTTGTCTTAAAAAGTCCAAATAGAGAAGATGGCTTCCAAGATGGAAATATGAGGAGTGCTTAGGTGCTAAAGTTATTTTTAAGAGATCATTAGTTCAAAATTGTTGTTGATGACATGCAAAAACCTTATTAGCAATGGGAGATGTCGGCCTTGTTAACGATGGCAAGCATCAACATTAGTGTCGATAATGTGTATCAATCTTATTACTTATTATGGGCATTAGTCTTATTGGTGATGGCTTTTGCATCTATCTTATTGATAATGATGGACATCGAGATTTGTATCAACAACAGGCCTCCACCTTATTGGTGATGGTGTGCATTGGCATTAATGTTGATGATGACAGATGTTGGTGTTGATAATAGTAAGCATTAGAATTGATGTTGATGATGGGTGGTGATAGTGGGCATCAATCATACCAATAGTAATGGGCATTAGAGTTAATATTAATGACATGCATCAACCTTATTAACAATGACGATTGTCAACATTGGTGATAGTAATAATCTTTAGTGTTGATGTCAACAGTGTGTATCATCCTTATTAGTGATGATCATATCCACCGCCATAGTTTCAATGTCATGCATCAGTTTTGTTGGTGATAGCATTCATTTGTGTTAGTGTCGATAACGTGCATCAACTTTATTAGCGATGACATGCATCAACATTAATGTGAATGATATGCATTAATCATATTAGCTATGCATCGATATTGATTGGCCTTACAAGAAAGAAAGATAGAGACAGACTAAAAGAAAGAGTCAGGAATTAAAGCTCTGTGATTTCTTAATGCCAAAAAATAGATATATTAGATAATATGTGGTGATGCTATAAGCATAGGTCAATATGAAATTTATATGAAAAGAATATGCATGTATTGCAAAATATGGTGAAATGAAGGCTTTCCATAAAATAAGGATATGTCAACTATGGCTTTTAAAAATCTTAGATGTGCATTTAAGTCTTTCTAAATATAATATGAGCTCATATGAAGTTATCTAACTTAATTTTCTATGACCAAGTTTTGGTGAGTTGTTATTCTAGGAGTTCTTGATGAGTTTGCTTAGTTTCCCATTAGGCCTGTATCAAAGAGTTTAACCTTATAAAATTATATTTCAAGCTTGAGACAACTTGATCTCATTAACAAGTTCTCTGTAGCGACGATAACTTCGTATGATTGCTTATGTGGTCGATAAACTTTATCACTACGTAAATTTTGATAGATTAGTTTTGTTGACTCTTCCTAGTCAATCAAGATGATTTTAGCTCACCTCAAGCGATTTTGTATATATATATATAGTTCCTCAATTCTAATATCTTCTTAACGATATTCTAAAAAAAAATTAATTTAAATATTATTATTTTATCCTATTAAGCTAAATTATTTAATTTGACTTCTTCTTAAACATTCATACTCTGAACATTTCATTGCTTGAATTTCATTTTTTACATTCTTTTTTGAGCTCCACTTCCATATATCATTTTCCTTAGGTCATTTAGAAGCTTCCTTTTCGCTCCTTCGAGGTTGAGCTCCCTTCAAAGAACTTCATTGCCACCCTTACAACTAAGATGGAAAGAAGGAAAACATCCATAAGAGGATGCTATATATGGAGAGGATATTTAATCATGAGCTAATTCCTTATTGAGGTCAAGTTTATCCTTCTACAATTAATCCAATGCAACTCCCTTTCTGATGAGATCATCTTCAATCTTGTTTTCCATCTCTTGTCTGCTATGGAAAAGAGAGTTATATAAGAGTTAGCCTCAAGTCTCCCTTGTAATGATTTAATGAATTATAATGAAACTTTATTTTGTTATATTATGCAATGGAAAAGAAATTTTATTATACCCTCTTAAATATATCATAAATATATCATATTTCATTATCATGTTCATATGTCTTATACTTGGTAGTCATTGTTTGAATTGACATTATAGTTCACCTTGATGTTATTTTTATAGTTGGAATTTTACTTCAACTAGCAAAAAATTTACTTAAATTAATTTAGTTTACATTAAAAAGTTCTTGGGGATACTCGCCCACATCTCAGAGTGTCTTGCCATTTTGATCAACTAGTACGAGAAAGGAAGAAAGTTCCACCATAAGAAAACTTCATTGAATAAAAATATGTGGGGTCAACATTCAAGGTTTTGTATGATTTCACATAATTATTACTGATAATGAGTGTTCCAAGGATAGATCTAGCAATGAAGAGGAGGTTAGCATGACACCTTAGTTCTTTATATTTTTTTGCTAGTACACATCTCGTGTGAGTGCAGTTTTATGCTATTGAGACTATTTTTGCTAACAAGCTATTGAGTCAACTTAGTATGTTGAGCTAAGGTAGAATATTGAGTTGACATGGTCTCTAAGATTAATCAAGAGGAGATAATATTTTAGCATACTAATTTGCAACAACCACATAATATGCCAAGCGGTGATAAATCTATGAAAAGACGGCAGAGTCAACGCTATAATAGGTCGAGTGGTGATTACTTTAGATTGAGCCGAGAATGTTAAAGTATTTTCAAGTCTTACATGGCCTTTTGCCTCTTTTGTGCCTTCTCAGTGCAGATCTTATCACAAAGGGGGATTCCATGTTCAAGTCCAAAAGAGGGTAAGAGACATGGCACATTGCTTGATATTTTCAAGAATAATAATTCCTTGAGTACTTGGATTTTTAACATGATCCTTGAATTATTTATGTAAATTTAAAAGAAAACTAGATTGTCTAAGCTGCAAACTAATTTATTGTTGAGTTCAAGTGTTCACACATTAATGAGTATCCTAATACGAATACTAAATATATTATTATCAAGTATTGAATATTAAGCTCCTCAAGTATTATCATGTAATGTAATATCTAATTCCCTATGTATCATTGAACACCAAATTTACTCCATTTATATTGTATATATTGTTGCTCCCTACATTAGTTTTTCCATATAGGATGTGATGAAAAATCCTTTAGAACTAATTTTATTCAAAGAAAATTTTATTAAAATGAATTACAATAGTTTGCCAAATATAGGACTTTCTTCTAAAATACATAATTCTTAAATGTTTGTAGGAAATGTTTCAATCTATTTAAAGGATGTAGGTTTGGGTTGGCTTATTTCTTCTTCTCATCTTATTATGCATTTATTTATTTGTTTGTTTGTCACATTATATGGACAAGTTTGAACTCTTTGAGCTTTCATACCTTAATGACTTCCTATTTGCAAACTTTTTGGGAATGAGCAAATCAATTGGATTATATTTTTGAGAAAAAATTAATAAAAAAGTTTAGGTTTTTTTAATTTTGAAATCGAACACGTCATCATGAATGATATATGATCTCGGGAGGTAAAAATAATATTCTACAATGGGTTCATATTACAAAATTATAAATATCATCCAGGCTATCGTAGCCAAATTCAATAATAAACTATATATGACCTCGAAAGGGTCAAAATATTATTCGATTATTTATTTAGCCACGATAATGTAGATATATTATCATTAATTTTATAATCAAAGTCTTGATAAATAGTATATCATCCCAAGGATTGAGAATATCATTTATTATCAATAATATGAATATGATGATAATGATCATATTTAATTTTAATTTTTCCAAAAGAACAATTTTCCCCCATTCTATTAGAGACCAAATAGGATGGGATTTATTTTATCTGGGGCCTTAAATCTCCTACAAAGGCAAGCCTTCGTAGTTAATTATATCATAGGAAGTTTAGATTTCCTACGAATACTCTAGATTTGAATAATGATAGAAATTTTATTTAGATTTTCAAAGAGTAATATAAAAGTAGAAATGTTAGAATTTCAATCAGGATCAAATCAAATTTGGAACACTTATTTTGGACGCCAAAGAGTGAGAGATAGGGAGTGCTTTGGCATTCTAAAAACCATTTAGAAGCGCCCCGACCTATTCTATGTTAAGCTTTAAACTTTGGAGAATAAAAGATTTAATTTAAGTTCACACTTTCTTAAAAATTTGTGATTGTTGACCTCACTTTTGTATGAGATTATCAGGATCCAACCAAGAACTCCAAGTCAATCTAGACCCTAGGATTTTTAGATTATAGGATTCTCCTAGATTTTAAACTCTAGGACCTATCTAAGCCCTAGATCAATCTAGACCCTAGGATCAGCTCAGATCTAAGATCACTCCAGTCTCTAGACCCATCCAAGACTTAGCTTTTATCTATATACTAAGCTCCTTCAACTTCCAGATCTTAGGAGTTATCCAGCCCCCCTATCAAACTCCAGCCCTATCTAATCATATACAATCATGTTAATGATTGTAAATGATTTAGGTAATCCAAAATCAAGCAATTCAAATTCAGAAGTCCAGTCCAAATCTAACTCCAGGGACCTAAGTCCTGAGTCCCTTTCTGGGTGAACTTTCTGTCACCTATAAATCTAGTCAAATGACCTCCAAATCATGATCTATCAATTGCATATTGTCCAGACATGTCTCTAGGATCAACCCTCCAAATTTGAGCTAAATCCGATACTTTTAATCCCAGAAACTGAATCTTTTCCCAGATGCTACAAAACCTTCAAATATTTATGGCCCGTGCCATTGGACCCGTCACCTAGTGGAATTTGACCTTGGAGTTTCCTCCAGATCCTCTAATCACTTCCAGACCTTTGATATTGATATGTTCAACATTAACCTGCATCTTTTTGGACTTACCTTGACCAGAGATGATATGACCAAAATGCCCTTTAAAGGGATTTTTGGACTTTTGACCAAAACTCAACATAGTTCAACATTTTTAACCTTTGAAATCTCTCTCAATGAATTTCCTATGATATTTGAGACCCATTGAAACCAAACCCACTCTTTGGTTTGACCTGGTTGACCAAGTCAACTATGATTGATCAAATTCACCCTTAGCCCAACCAAGGTTATTTTTAATATTTAAATCCATTTCAAACTAATCTAACATTTCAAAATCATTTGTTTGGACACTCCCACCAGGTCCAAAACTCCCCAAGTCAAATTTTCCTTGGCTTGACTTGGTCAACCCAATTGGAAGGGCCACAATCCTCTCCATTCTCACTCATTTACCCAAAATCTTAAACCCATTACTCCAAGAACTTCACTAACCACTCAACTAGCCAAATGCATCCTATTGAATGCCTCATGAGTCACCATTGACTGGTCAACAAGTCAATGGGTCAATAAACCCTTGAAATGAGACCAAGTCATGGCCACCTCACCATGCCACATGAGCAAGCTTTTCCCTCTCCCAAAACCTGCTCCAACTTGCTCAAAAGAGACTAATTCCCTTTCCTAAGAGGCCAAAAACCAGCCCCCTAAGCCATGCTTAGGCTTGGTTTAGCCAATTTAAGGAAAAGGGGTGTGGTACCCCCCTCTTGGCTCAAGGCAAGTCCCCCTCAACCCACCAGCCTTCTCCTAGTTTTGGGCTACTCATGAGACACATGGCAAGCATCCAAAGCACCATTGATTGAATCCTAACCATCCATTTCAAATCATGAGGGTTAAGTGGGCAAAACTTGCCCTAACCCATCATCTTGCTCATTTTTCATCAAAATTCTAAACTTCAGCAACCCTAGCCTCCCAAGATCTCCTCCCATACTCTCCAGCACTTCCCAAGGCCATTCCAAGCCCTCCCCCACAATTTCCACCATTAAAATCATCATTCTAGTAGAAAAAGAGAGAGAAAATATAGAAACACTATCTCTCCTCGATATCTTCAAATTCAGCCGTCAAAATTCTCTAAGGTCTTCAGGGAACTTATAGAGGATATCAGTAGGAGCAAAAGGAGCCTAAGTTTGCAAAAATTTATAGGGTAGATTGTAAGTTATCCTCACTTTTAGATAGAATTTTAATTTAAAACTATAGGAAATCTGCAATGCATGGATCCTCCAAACTCCAGGCATTGCAAAATTATGTTGCCCGCTATCTACGTTTCAAATTTAGTTAGATTTAGTCGAGTATTTTGAAAGATATGGGCATTTGAAATTCTTTTACTCTGGTTCAACCAGAGCCGTCCAATCGAGCCTTCAGCGCAATCGGATGACCCGGAATTGGCCACGCTAGTTGACCCGGACCGCGTGACGGAGCCTGGGTTCAAACCTGTGTCCCTTAGCTGACTGCGTGGGTGATGTGGCTCAATCAAGGCCGTCAAAATCGCGTGTGGTTGATCGGACGGTCAGATCGACCGTTCAACGTGTTTAAGTTGTTGGCTCGTGTCTGGGATGCGTCGTCGCGCCGCCGTACGGCCTAATGATTGGTACGGCTGCGTCGGCGCCCGATTTGACCAAAATGGGTTTTTAAAAATTTCAAAAATGCTCATAATCTTCCAAAATTTAAAGAAAATTGAATTTTCCATCAAATTGGATGTTTTTAGGCTCGTTGGAAAGATAATTTAATGCAATATTTATTAAAATTAAAATTAAGTTGTTTTGAGCTCTGGGTTATGAGAAAATTGTGTTTGTTTGAATTCAGTTTTTTTGAATTTTCTTGCAATCCAGAGATCAAATGGATCCCAAAATTTGGTGGAGTGTTCTTGAGCATCTTAGGCATATACTATGATTTTTCTAGGGTCAGATGCTCTGTGGTTTTCTGTAATGTGAATTTTTAAGGTAATGGGTCCATTTTGGACTTAAAATTTTGAAAATTCATAACTCCATTTCTCTGTAGAATTAGGCTACATAATTTTTGTTGTGTGATTGCATGTGTACCACGGTTTGTCAAACCAAATTTCAAGCCTATTTGAATAGTAGAGACACCTAGGGAAAATAATTAAGGAAAAGGCAAGAAAATTTTGAAAATTTCTAGGGGATTATACACACACCCAATAGGCGTGAAACTTGAACATAGCAAACTTAGTGACATCATGTACCTTAGGTTCAAATTTCATTGAATTTGGAGGTCATTAGGTTAGAAAATTAATTATCCAAAATTTCAGCCCTTTTATGGACCCAAAAAATTCAAAAAAATCTAATAAATCCAACTTATGTCCAAAAAATGCAAATAATATCTCAAACTGATCAGAACTTAGTCCTATATCTAGGAAAAATAAAAGCCCCTTGACTAGATTCTTAATTCAACTTTAATTCATTTTTTAATGAAAATTAATAATTAATTAATTAAAAATTATTAAAAATTTCAAATAATTTCCAAACACTTAAAAACACTCCCATTGGTTATCCCTGACCTTTGGGAGTGATTCTATGCTGTTTGGGATGAGTTTGGATCAAAATGATCAAAACCTTCCTAATTAAGTAATTTTAAAATTCAAATAATTAGGGAAACTTTGAAAGTTCTTAACTAATTACAGAAAAATCCAAATTGAAACAAACTTAGTGTCATTCAACTCCAATTAAGGTATAGTATTTTCTAAAAATATCAAACCTTCAAAATCTCATCAAAGTCAAAAAGTCAACTTTTTGGTCAACCGTTGTTCAAATCTAGGCCCAAACTTTAAAAAATCATAACTTTTCATAGAAAACTCCAAATTGGGTGTGCTAACAATCTAACTACTCATCATAAGGTCTAAAATTTATTAGAAATCTAAAACTTGCAAAACTAACTTTAAATTGAAAAGTGAATTTTTGGCCCCCTTAATTAACATAATTAATAATTCCAATAAATTCTAAAAATCCAATAATTCATTAAAATTACAAAAAACTTTAATTCAATTAATAAAACACTCAACCAACACTCAAATACATAATAACCACTCCAAAGATGAAGTTTATTGGGTGGACTACTCCGGGCTGCGGGGCTACGAGTCCTAAGGAGGCCTGGTTCCTCGATGCTGGTGGCACAACGCCACGAATGGATTCAATAGAGTGTTAGACATTAAAATTAAGTTACTTTTAATTATTCAAACAAATTAAAATCCTTAATCCAACTACATCAATAAAGTTTTTAGGATGGACTACTCTGGGCTGCGAGGCTACGTGTCCTAAAGAGGCATGGTTCCTCGAGCCTAGTGGGATAATGCCACGAACCTGTTGATGAAAAATATAAACTAATTTAACTCTTAAAATTAATAATTAATTAAATTAATTAATTATAACTAACCCTTAATCCTTAACCAATTAAATCAACTTAATCAACCCCGATTGCTACTGGATAACCTAGGCCTACGAGGCTATTAACTTAGTTCCAAGGAAGGTGAAATAAACTTCATGGCCTCGGTGAGCAACAAAGGTAGCAACCATTTAATAATTAAAATATATTTAAATCAAGCTTTAACACATTAATACTTAAACTTAAATATAAAATTCTCATTTAGTCTTTAACAAACTTAAACATTAAACAACTTCAATAAATTACCCAGCTTAGGATCTACCCCAGCCACACGACCTTCTACACACACTTTAGATAGTTTGCTAGGACAATCGACTCTAGATCTAGGCTAGGTCGGTGTTTACTTTTCTACTGTGTGTCGGGTTTTTTGAGTTTTTGTTATATGTTGTGAATGAAATTGATTGATGTGTTTTCTTACTTTCTTTACTGCACTCTGTGAATTGATATGATGGGCAATTAGATTACCCTTAGATTAGGAATGATTTGGATGCTCACTGAATTTTTTACAGTGGCCACGCTCATGTAGGGCAATAAAGAGGGCTAAATAAATTATAAATATAAATGCTACAGTTGCTTTAGCTGCTCAGCCCCCAAATAAAAAGAGCATGGTCAAGTGTGTTTACTATTCTGTACTTATACATATAACTGCTTGGGATGTACTTTAATATTTAAATACTTAGGAAAATCCCGCAGGAGAGTCTAGAATTTTCTTTTTTTACATTTATGTAATTTATTTGAGTATTGAGTTGTGAAAGTACACATTTGAGTCGGGATACATAGATCCAAAGGTTGGATTTCAAAGAGAAAAGGATACCCCTTTGGGGAATAGTCCTTATCCATTTGGATCACTTTACTACCCAAAGTGGAAAGAGTAACCTTCCCCTCGAGGGAAGAGTTCTCTTTTCCATTTGGGTATCCAGTCATGACGAATCCAAGGAGTTCGAAGAGGAGAAGACCGAGGAGTTGAAGATAAAAAGTATCTCACATAAAGTCATTTGCGTCTATATTAGGATTAAAACCTGAGTTGTTGTCAGTGGTGCCCGACCACTTTTAATTATACATTTCTGGGTTGTAATAAGTAAAGCAGTTTGCCTATGGACATTTATTAATTCATTTGATTATATTGATATGTTTGAGATGATTTGATTGTGTATATGATTGCCTATTTTTTCTAGTTTCTTGGCGATTGTATGTCATTTTATTTTAGTCTGGATACGCGGAGGCTCGTGAGGGTATAAAAAAATTCTTTTATTTAAACTTTAATAAAAAAAATTAAGATAACATAAAAATTCTAACGATTTAAGAAGTAAGCCCGGGGTCGCCGGGAGTTCTCATAGCATGTTGCTGCATTTTCTTTTCATTTATTAGGCACCTCCCCGCCTACTGCTTATGGTAGACCACCTGTGCTCCAGTGTCTAAATTTAGATTTAGAATCCAGGCAAATTTCTTTTTGAGTCATAAGACCCTGACCTCCGGAAATATAATCCCAAATTTCTAATAAAATGCTCAACTCAAACTAAATCCTCTTTTAATCCAAAATTTAAAGCCCAACACTTAGCTCAGGTCGGGACACTTCTGAATTATTTCAGAATCCCAAAGTGTCTCCTACCTTTCTTCCTTCGACTCCAAAAATAACTGCTCAAACTTGATCCAATCCCTATTTAAGTTCCATGCTCACCTCCTTGGTATCACTCCTAAAAAATATCTAAACAAAATTTTTGTCGTTATTTTAATCAAGAATTTTTGTAGGAGACCCCGATTTCCCACGATGTAATTAACTACCAGAGCTTGCGCTCGTAGGAGATTTAGAACCCACATCTGATTTTTAAAATTGATTTTCAAAACTCAATTAGTCTTCCTTGAGAAAATTAAATTATTAACGATCGTTATCCTTATGTTTGAATGATGGTTAACGAATGATATATTCTCCCTTCAGGGAGATATATCTTTTGTTAAGATGAATTCAAATATGAAATTAACGATTGCTTCCCTTGATTATCGTAGCCTGATATTTGATTGAACTTTATTTTGACCCTTCGGGGCCATACGAAGCTCTCTCTTAAATCCGGTCGTGATATTCAAGATAGGATTTACAATTCTAAATCTAAACCCTATTCTAAAATTTTATTTCCACCTCTCGAGGTGGTATATTGCTTTTGATGGGATGTTCGATCTTAAAATTAAAATTCAACATCAATTTTAAAATATCTCAAAGAAGATTAAATTTTTCAAAACCCGCTTTCAACACCCCAACAGTGATTAAAATTTTTATGTTGGGGCTTAAGATTTTGGATTTGCACCAAAATTTAGATCTAAGTTAGGAACTATATAATAATAACCTGAACCTAGCTAATGAAATATAATTCTGGGCTAACATCGGCCTGGATTGGAAAGCTAGCTAAATCACCTAGACACTTTAAAACATAACTTTGATCTTATGAAAGGTAGGAAAGGCTTGTTATTTAAGTTTTTGAGAAATTAGGACCAACATCTATAGAATTTTTTAAGTGGCCCCCTTACTTATGTGTGGTAGAATTATACTCGATGTAGTTAAATCTTTGATTAATTTTTATTTATTTTTAATACAATGCATGTTGATTGACCTTTTATGCAAACATATTATGTTGTGAGCTTTAAAATTAGGCATAAAAATAATTTTTTTTCTAAAGATGCATAACATCCCCTTAACAGATCTGCACCTTAATAGGTCAGGTGGTCTGCAACAACCCGCAGGCAGGGAGGCATAAACAATCCCCAGTGAGCCCGAGCTTTCTTAGAAATATTTATCTTTCTATGTGAGCCTAAATTTTTTATTTATTTATAAGTAAGGAAATTTTATTTTCCTTAAGAGTCTAGTTACATTTTAGGCTAAAATAAATATTGCATACAAATAATAAGCCTAAAAAAATAGGTAATTTCTAAAGTATGAAATTAAATAAAATCATAAAATATCAAGTCATACCAACAAAATATGAAAGGCCATGTGACAAGTGCCACTTAATTACAAACTAGAGTCTTTAGAAATTAAAAGTGGTCGAGCTTCACTAACTACAACCCAAATTCTAATTTTATAAAATGATGTAAGTTCATATTAAAAAAAGGCTTTTTTTTTCTTCAAGTCTTCTTGGCTTTCTCCTTCTTTCGTTAGGTTCTATGTGTTCATCTAAATTTGAAATTTCAAATGGAAAGAACTATCTGCTAGGTATGTTTCTTTCCTCCTTGGAATTCAAACCTCATATTTAATGCCTTCCTTTAAGTGACTTTAATAACTCTTAAATTAAATTACATATGCAAATTCAAATTGACTCCATACTCCTTGCATGTTAGCCAACAAAAATAATTCATATATAAAATCATGCATAAGAAGTCTAAACATAATAATCACTTGGTCCTTTTTGAGCAAATGCATCAACATGGCCATGCTTTTAATTTTTTAGGGGGCTAGGCAATTAAAGTACCTATAAAAAATTTTGTTAATCATATTTTAATTAGCCCCTCTATTCTAGCCTTGCATAAATATGATTGTTTGTGTTTAAAAAGAGGATTGCCTTACATAGGAAAATGCAAAATAAATCAAAATTAAATTTCCTTAGGAAAGTTAGAAGTTGGCTTTAAATTTTAATTCTGAAATTGAACATACCATTAGAGATAATATACCTCCTCGAAAGGCAGAGATAAAATCTTCTAATGGGTTCAGACTCAGAATTATGAATTTTCTCTTGAATATCATAACCAAATTTAAGAAGGAACTATATATGACCCCGTAGGGCCAAATAGAGTTCAATCAAGTATTTAGCTGCGATAATCTAAATGGGTTATTATTAATTTTATATTTGAGGTCATGTTAACAAATGATATATCTCTCCGAAAGAAGAAAATATCATTTATTATCATTTATTTGAATATGACTATAACGATCATCATTGATTTTAATTTTTCCAAGAAAGAATTAATTTGAATTTTTGAAAAGTAGATGTGGACTCTAAATCTCATACGAGCACAAGCCCTTATAGTTAATTACATCATAGGGAGGTTGAATTCCCTATGAATACTCTCGATTAGAATAACGACAGAGATTTAATTTTTAAAGATTTTTTAGAAATGATATCAAAGGAGGTGAATTTAGAATCTCAATTGGGATTGGATCAAGTTTGAGTACTTATTTTGGATATCAAATGAGGAGAAGTGGGAAGCACTTTAAGATTCTAAAATAATTTGGAAGTGCCTCAACATGTTCTATGTGTTAGGCTTTAAGTTTTAGATCGAGTGAAGCTTTGATTTGATTTGATTAATTTATTAGAATTTTAGGATTATATTTTCAAAGTTTGGGGTCTTATGACTCTAAATCTACCTTGGAACTTAAATCTAAATTAGAAATTGGACAATAATAACTCGAACCTGGCTAATGCAGTGCAAAACCTAGACTTACCCCCTACCTGGATTTGGGAGCCAATTAACCACCTAGGCAATTTAAAATCCAAGTGTCCGATTTTTTTATGAAAGAGTGGTAGAGACATTATTAATTAAGTTTTTGAGAATTCAAACTGATGTCTAGAGCAGGTCCTAATTGGCCTCATGACTTATGTAGGGTGAATATGCTTGAAAGAAAATGCAATTAAATTTTAGACTTTTTTAATTAGTTTATAATATTATGTATGCTGATTGACACTTGTATGTATAAAATATATGAAGCAGTATTAAAAAGGCTTAAAAATATATTTTATCGTAGAGATTGCACAACATCCCCTTGACAGAACTACACCCTAATAGGTCGGGTGGTCTGCCAGAACCCACAGGCGGGGAGCTGCCTAACAAGGAAGAAAAGAATTTAATATTCATAAACGAGAACTCTCGGTGGTCCCGAGCTTACTTTTGAAGTTATTAGAATTTCTATGTGAACCTAAAAAATTTATTTAGATTTTAAGTAGAAAATATTTTATTCGTACCCTCATGAGCCTCCGCGTATCCAGGCTAAATCAAAATCGACATGCAAGAAAAGAGACCTAGGAAAAGCAAACATTTTCTACTCATAAAAAATGTAAATCAATCAATCAAATTAATATAATTAAATAAATCAAATGTCCATTGGCAAGTGCCATTTAGTTACAACCCAAAATTTATAAAAATTAAAAGTGATCAGGTACTACTGATAATAACCCAAATTCTAATTCTAGGACTGATGCAAGTGACTTTGAGTGGGATACTCTCTGTCTTCACTTCTACATTTTCTCTCCTTCCAAGAGATCCTTGGATTTGTTGGATTCGGATATTCAAATGAAAAGAAACTCCTCCCTGAAGGAGTGTTTTTTTTTCTCTTTGGATTATCAAAATCATCTTAACTTGGACTTCCAAATGGAAGAGAACTCTCGCCTAAAGGATGTTCCCTACTCTTTAGATTCCAGGTTTGATGTGTATCCCACCTCAAAGCTACACATTTATAACTCGAGTACAATTACATCAAATTATAGATAGGAAGTTAAAAGACTAGACTTAAACATAACTTACAAGGTTATCCTAAGCAATTAAATAATCAGAAATATCCCAAATAGTTTTATAAATCAAATTACTCAAATTAAATTTATAGCCATACTTGACCATGCTCATTTAAATTTTAATGGGGCTTTAGAAATTAGCACATGCAAAAAACTTTGTTAATTTAAACTTTATTTTGCCTCCTTCATTTTAGCCTTGCATGAATATGACCACCTGCAGAAAACTCTATTAACATCAAGATCATTCCTAACCTAAGGGTAATCTATCTCCCATCACATTAATTCACAGATTGAATAATTAAATAAACACTCACATCAATCAATCAATACAACCAGCATTATGTAGTGAAAATCATAAAAAAACTCGACACACAAGTAGCAGAAAAGTAAACATCGGCCTAGCCTAATTCTAGAGTCGATTGCCCTAGAAACCATCTAAAGTGTATGTAGGAGGTTATGTTGCTTAGATATGTCCTAAATTTAAAAATTTATTAGGTTGTCTAATGTTTTGATTTGTTAAAGGCCCGGGGAAAATTTCAGTTTGAGTTTAAGTATTAGTTTATTAATGTTAATTTTAAAGTGAATTTTAAGGGTTAGTTGGTTACTATCTTTATTTACACTAAGGCCGTGAGAATTATTTCACCTTTTATGGGGCTAAATTCATATCTTCGTATGCTCTGGTTACCCAATAATAATTGGTATTAATTAAGTGATTTAATTGATTGAAGATTAAAGGTTAATAAATTTTAATTTAATGGATTGATTGCTGGTTTGAATGATTAAGATTAATATTTTCTAGAATTTAAACTATTTATTAAATTTCAAGATTTTTTTTTGAAATTATTCACTAAAGAAAAATCATCTATTACCGGCGACATTTTCTAGCAGATTGTGAATTTACCAGCGGCGCCAAAAAAATTTTTGCCGGTAAAACCCATATAGGAAAAATTTTTCTGGCGGCCTTTTCTGGCAAAAAATATTTTCTACGGCACTAGGCCGTCGAAAAATAAAAAAAATAGACCGCTTCCCTTCCCCGGCTGCCCGGTGGCCTTCCTGCCCTAACCAAGAGCTGCCCGTCATGCTGCCCAGCTGCCTGCTTTGCCCAGCTGCCCGTTAGACTTCCCGCGCTGCCCGACGACCTTCCCGCCCAAATCAAAAGCTACCTGCCCGTGATCTGCCTGCCCGTGCTGCCTAGCTGCCTGCGAATTAGCTACCGTAAGATTCCGACTCATCCCGTTTGAAATTTCAAAGGCACAACCATTTTACTGAGAAGGAAAATGTGTCAAAAAGCATAGCCTTTTATATTTAAACTATAAGTATATGAAATTTAAAATAAAAAATAATTAAATAAATAATAAGTTATTAAATTAATACTTAGTTAAAATAAAGTTTTGAACTATAAAAATAAGTAAAATTAACAATCAAGTTTAAAATGAGAATTAACTTATTTAATTAATTTAAAATGAAAATTAATAATAAGAAATGAATTAAAATAAAGTATTAAAATAAAAAAATTATTTAAAAGCTGTCGGAAAGGCAACCAAAAATTGTCGGCTGCAATAAAAGCACTAAAAAAATTGCCGGAAAGGCTATTTCATCATATTCCGCCGAAAAACCGTCAAAAAATTATCCGCCAGAACATCGCCGGAAAATTTTGCCGGTAATGAATGATTTTCTTGTAGTGATTTAAATGCGTTAATTAAGGGGTCAAATGTTAACTTTTTAAATTAAAGTGATCTCTGAATTTTTAATATTTTTTCTAAATACTAAACCTTAAGATGAGTAATTAGACTCTAAGTTGGTTGAATTTAAAATTTTCTACATTAAGTTATAATTTTTAAAAATTTCACCTAGTTCTAAACTACAATTGATCGGAAGGTTGACTTTTTTATTTTGACTTAATTTTAAAGATTTCATATTCTTAAAAAATACTAGACCTTAAATGAGGTTGAATGGCTTTGAGTTTGATTGATTTGGAATTTTCTAAATTAAGTTATGATTTTTCAAAATTTGGGTATTTATTAATTTCATTAAAATTATTAATTAGAGGAGTTTTGAGTATTTTGGTCCAAATCAGCTCCAAACTCCTTGAAATTATCCTTAAAGGTCAGAAATGGCCTAAGGGGATGTTTCCAAGTGTTTAAGAATTTTTAGATATTTTTTATTAACTAAATTAATTAAAAGATTGTTTTCAATAAAAATTAATTTAATCCTAAATTAAAACTTTGATCAAAGGGATTTTAATTTTCCTGGGTAAATGGTTGAATTATGGTCAATTTAATATATTATTTAAAATTTTTAGATTTTATTTGAATTAATTATGATGTAATTAATATCTTGGGTCAATTTTAGGGGTTAATTTTGGGCTACCTAAATGGTGGATCAAATATACTCCAATTTTAGTGAAACTTAGGCTATTAGTTCACATAATCTCAAGGCCCAAGCCCACTAAATTTGCGCCCAATTTGGATCCTCTAAATGGTTAACCAAACCACCCAAGGAAACCTCTACGTTACCTTCAATAATCTAATGGGGGCTACCTATACCAGAGATTGAGGTGCAATTAGAAGCCATCTAACCCTTATACTAAGCACAATTAACACACCAAATCACACAACCTAATTCTCATTGGAGAGATCACCAAGTTAGATTGAACTTAAGGGTCAAACCATGACCCTTAAGCCTAAAATAACTCAAACATGCCCTAAATCAATTGAAACAGAGGGAAGAAATTTTGGGCATGCCAGAGACATGCCCAAAATTAATCTCCTAAAGTTTCAAGCTATGGTCAAGTGTTTTATTCCTAGAACTACTACTAGAATTTTCAAATTACATGCATATTCATATCTTGAAACCATATGGCTTTATTAGGTCTCCTCAAGATCTTTCCAACGAGCCTAAGATCACTTAATTTGGCCAAGTGTGCAGGAGTTATTAATTTTTAAAGTTTTCCTGAATTTTCCTGAGTTTTAAATCTGGATTTACACTATCAGTCGGCACTTTACACACGGGTGCCACCTGATTGGTCAACCAATCATTACGGCTGACTGTGTAAATACTGGACTGAATGTAGCCATTGAATCATAAGTCAAATGGCTATGGTTAAAATGGCTCCAGAACCGCAAGATATAATCCAAACCATTGATTGAAATCAACCGCTAAGATTATGTCTTCAACCTCCTGCATGCACCCGAAGCCGTAGACCTTCTCTGGTGTGATCTGAGAGATCCCACAGTCGAACTCCTTTCAAATTTCATAGGGAGGATCAGGACAATGTAAACCATTAATCCAATGGTCAAATTCTGGTGATTTGAAGGTTTTCTTCACACTTGGCTACCGCTACCTATCTAAGAGCTCGGGAATAGGATTTTACCTCAAAGAAGGCCTCAACGGATGAGCTTCTCTATCAGGAAGCTTGAGGGGAAGGTGGCGACCACTTATCCTTTAGACGTCCTGGCTGGAGGATCACCAGAGGTATGACTTTGAGCGAAGGGCAGAGAGATTTCATAGGAGCTCATCGAATTGATGGCCAGAAAGAGCTGAAGAGCAAGGAGGAAGAAAGGAAAGTTTAGGAGGCTCTAGAGAATGATTTGGAGGGATTAAATGCAAATAAGGGCGTCTGGGTAGGAATGCCCTATTCAAGCATTGTCTACAGGATTGGACAGTTGGAATCAATCAGATGAGCCATCGGATGGCTGCCAAGTGGAAGGGGATAACTTGGGGAGTCGCTTTGAGCCCATAGGAGGGGAAGCCAGGCCTTGGGTAAGGCTTTAGTTAGGGCTCGTGAAGTCATAAGAGCTCCAATCTGCTTGTTCCACCCGCCGCCAGCCATTGTCTGGGTCAGGATGAGGTGGAAAGCTTGCTGGAGGTTTGGTGAAGTCAACCATGAACTTAATTAGGTAGTAAGCAACCCAATTAACCATTAAGGCTCGGGTTGACCCAAACCTGTATGATTTGGGTCGAGTTGGGTGCAACCCAGGTCAAGTCATGGGCTGGATTTGATGTGGAAGGTACAATGGGTCAAGGGGAATATAATGCAAGTTGTAATTGGGTTTGATTTGGTCTGTGATGAAAGATGGCTCAGGTCAAAGTGGTTTTGACCACTTTGAGCTAACCTAGGGGTTCACTTAGATCAACCCAAGGGCTTGGCTGACTGGGTTAGGTGCATTGGGCCTCAAGTCACCCAATGCAAGCATTGGTTGGGCTTGGGAAAGCCTAGGTTGGGAAATGGCTTAACCCATTGTGGTTTTGACCACTTTGGGCTAGCCCAATTCCTAACCCGAGTTGACCCGAGGGCTGGGTTAGCTAGGGTAAGTGCATTGGGTCATAATGAACCCAATGAGACCATTAGCTTGATCCAATTTGGCATAGGATTGAATTTGGCTCATAGGATACCCTCTTTGGACATTTAGTTCAAGCCAAATGGCTAAACCAAGTGAGCCCAAAGCCTTGGGTATTCAAGAGGACATCCTTAGGGGTTTAATGAGTCATCCCATGGGTTTGAATTAGCTTGAAAAAGTCTTGGTCAAAGGATTTGAGTTTGAAAGAAGTGTATGTGAGCTTGGTCAAACTTGGTTAATTTGGTCAACCAGGTTGACCAAGGGTCAAAGGCTAGGTGCATTAAGTTTGGATTGATGATATGAACCCAATAGAAGTGATTCTAAGTGCTAAGGAGATTATTTTGGTTAAAATGCAAATTTAAAGGTTTAAAAGGTAGTTTGGTTAACCATAGTTGACTTAGTCAACTAGGTTAAACCAAGGGTTGAGTTTGGGCTCAACAAATTTAAATTAATTAATAGATACCAATGGAGGTGATCCCATACATTGGAATAGTTATTTGGATTGAAATTGACATTAGGACTCTTAAGGGGCATTTTGGTCAACCAGATCAGACCAAAGCCTGGGTTTGTGTCCAATGCACTCCTAATGATATTTAGGATGTATTGGGAGAGTTTTCAAAGCTTGGTTTGATTGTTTCATACTGAGTTTTGGGAAAAAGTCCAAATTTGCTCTCAAATGATATTTTGGTCATTTTAACTCCTGATCAACTTTAGGTTAAACTGGGTCCAAAAAATATAGTTTAGTGGTCAACATGTCATAGCAAAGGCTATGGACACGATCAAAGGTCTTGTGGAGGGTCCCAAGGTCAAATTCTACAAAGTGGCAAGTCTAGTGGTATAGGTTATAAATATTTAAAGGTTTTATAGCCTTTAGAAATCAATTTAGTTTCTAGGGTTAAAAGTGTCAGATTGGGCTCAAATTTGGAGAGTTGACCCTAGGGACATGCCTTATCAATATATAACTGACAGATGATGAATCAAAGGTTATTTGACTAGATTTCAAGGAGACTAAAAAATCACCTAGAAAGGGTTTCAAGACCTAGGTCCTTAACCTTGAGATTTTGACCTGGATTTTGGATTTGGACAAGATTTTGGGTTGAATGATTGGGTTTGAGTCACCCACATTCATCACAATCAAATGAATGGTTGAGATTGAGCTGATATAATTTGAAGTTTGATTGAAGGTCTAGATTAAAAGGTTGACTTATGAGGTGGATTGAAGTATGGGGTGGAAGTTGAACTAAGGGCTATTTAACTGCTGGATATATAGTTTTATTGGTAGTAGAATGGGATCTGATGACCTTATACAAAGATGAGGTCAATAATGATCAACTACAAAAAATATATTAACATTCAGATCGCTCCTAACCTAAAAAAATCTAATGTTCATCACTAATCATATCATAAACATCACAAATCACATCAAAACCATAATAAATAACATGCATAGAAATCCACATCAAATCCATATCATAGAGAAAAGCATTTGTAACTAAACAACGGCTTAGCCTAAAACTAGAATTGGTTGTCTTGACAAGCTATTAATAGTGTGTGTATTAGAGTTGTGAGGTTTGAATATATCATAAGCTCATTATTGTTTGAAGATTTATAACATTTTACTTTAATTTATCTTAGGCTAAAGAAGATTTAATTTGAGTTTAAGTCTTTGATATCTATTTTAATATTAATTTTAAGTGTTAAAGTTAATTAATAATTAGTTCTCCTAAGTCCTTAGTTTTAATTTGGTGTTTTAATTATTATGCCTTAAAATCCAATCCGCTTATGCTTTCAAACGGAGTCTAACATAAGATAATTTATTATTAATTATTTAAGTTGAATAATAACTGTCTTTATTTACACCAGGGCTATGAGATTTATTTCACCCTCCTTGAGGCAAACTTAATAGCCTTGTAGGCTCAAGTTACCCATCAATTATCTTTGGATTTATGTTTGTTTTAGTTTATTGATTAAATTATCATGATTGGTTTGTTAAATAATTTATAGATTACTTATTTAGATTAAATGGCAACTCCCTTTGTTTACACTAGAGTAGTGAGATTTATTTCACTATCCTTAGAGCTAACTTAATAGTCTCATCGATTTGAGTTATCACAACCCGACCCGATATGATCAGATATCACACAGGTTATATCGTGTCCGATTGTGGCAATACTGACCCCAAGATCTGGTCGGAGAAGCATTAAAATAAAATTGACCAGAGCCATCCTACCGAATTAGGCTTCACCATGCCCAATTTAGCTCACTAGACCTCCAGATGTCTTTCCACCTATGCCCGACCCAAATAGTGGCTAGTGGCGACCGAAATGAATAGAAATGAGCTCAAGTAGTCCCCCTTTCTTGAGCCTTATCCAAAGCCTTCCTAAGGCTTGAACTTGTCAGATTTATGCTCACAAGGCTCAGGGCAATTGCCACCTCCAATTAGCAATCATCTAACAGCTTGCTTGATTGATCCCAGCCATCCATCGCTATGGATGGAGCTTGAATAGGGCACTCTAATCCAAAGCACCTCATTCACTTTCAATCTTTCAAAAACCTTCCCAGAGCTCTCTAAGAAATTCCCCAACTTCCCCCACTCTCCAACCTTCTCTACAGCTTGTTTCGAGCGAACTCTGGTGAAATCCTTCCACCCTCCACTCGAAGTCATACCTTCAAAGCTCCTTTAACCATGACGTCTTAAGGAGAAGTCCTCATCATCATTTCCTAAAGCTGCATGATACAAGGTAGTCCGATCAAGTGTGAAGTAAACCTTTAAACTAATAAATTCTGATCGTTGGATTGATGGTTTATATCCTCCTGATCCTTCTTACAAATTTTGGTAAAGTTTCACCGACCGGATCTCTAGGATCACGCCAAAATATGCTCATAGTCACGGAGTTCTGCGGGAGGTGGAAGACACAATGAAAGCTATTAATCTCAATCAACGCCTCTGATTAAGTCCCTCGGTCTTGGAGCAAGGTTATGTTGCAAATCTGGTTTTGATGATGACAGACATGTCTCCAGTGTGTTTTGCTTGGCTAACCCATTTCAGGTACAAAAGATCACGAGCAAATCAAGCTAACTCAAGATCGGGTCCAAGTGTGTCCAATGTACTGTTTTTCATTTTATTGAGTCAATTGTAATGTAACTGATCCCCTAGCTAAGTAACCTTGCACACACACACTCAGGGGGAGAGCTTGATTAGAGTTTCTGTCCAGTTTTTTTTTTCAGATCGTCCTGGATGATATTCACATCGTCCTGGACGATCAAGTAAAAATAGAAACCCTAATTAGGGTGACTAAGTTAAGAGGGTCTGATTAAGCAGATCGTCCTAGATGATCTTTGGATCGTACGGGACGATATGCTCAAATCAGAAATTCTCAGCCGCCAGATCAAGTTAGGCAAGTTTTTATTTTTAGTTATTTGGTCTGATCGTCCGGGACGATACGTGTATCATCCTGGACGATTCAGTACAATCATGCCTAATTTAATCTGGTAATTAAGGAAAGCAATTTATTTTTGATTGATACGATCATATCGTCCTGGACGATTGCAGGATCGTCCCGGACGATCATGATCGTCTAGTGCATTTCAGCTGTACGACCCGAACTGTGTTCAGGACGATTTGGGCACTTTTTGAACTAATCGTACAGGACGATATCCCTATCATCCTGGACGATCAAGTCATTTTTTGGTCATCCAGCACAGATTTCTCTGGATGACCCGAACTGTCTTCTGGACGATATTCCTTGATTTGCACTAATCATCCCGGACGATCGCAGGATCGTACGAGACGATATGAAGAATTTTTTCTATTGATCGTCTAGAAGAGCCAGATCGTCCAGGCTGAAACAGCTGAATTTGAACTGATCGTACAGGACGATATATCGATCGTCCTGGATGATCTTGGCCGACCAGTTGGGATTTAGGGCAAATTTTAAGCCCTCCTATAAAAGAACTTTTTCTTGAAACAAGAAAAATCTTTTGCCAGCTTCCTTCCCTGAGAAACTCTAGAGAGAGAGAGAGAGTTGGGAGAGAGAGAGAAGATCTTGTGAGGGGGAGTTAGTGAGAGATTCACTAAGGTTGCTCCAAGCACGGATCAGAGTCGTCTTCTCCGCTCGTCGACTTTCGTCTAGTCGGTATTCGTCGTGGGAGGATCGTTCGCAAGAAGATCCAGGGTTCTCTGCCTGCTTCAGGTGGAAGCAAAAGGAGTTTGAAGGTTCTCTGCCTGCTTCAGGAGGAAGCAAAAGGAGGTCGGATTCTCTGCCTCACCGTGTGGTGAAAAGGAGGTGTTTGTACAGGCTTCTCCGCCTTGCTGTGGGAGCAAAAGGAGAGACACTTTTTATTTAGTGCAATACCCGGAGGGGAGGCTCCGGGGAGTGGACGTAGGTCAAGTTGATCGAACCACTATAAAATCTGGTTTGCTTTTCTGATTCAGTTTTGCACTTTACTTTTTCGATATTAACTGCTTGGGAGAATATCTGTGATTGATCTTTTCGTTCTTGTTTACTTGTTTCCGCTGCTAAGTATCGAAAAGATTTTCATTATTATCGTGAAATTTTTAAATAACCAATTCACCCCCCCCCCTCTTGGTTAGCCTCGGGACTAGTTCACTAGGGCTTAACATCCCTATCGAACTTTCAGGTTAATCCTGGCCACTTAATCCCATATCGAACATCCATGGTTAATCCCTTGTTATCCAGTCAGCCGTAATGATTGGCTGAACAGTTACGCAGCGCAGCACCGTGTGTAAAAATGCAGCTGACTATGTACTTGCTTATTAAAATATTTTAGAAATTGTAGGAACTTTTAAAATTTAATATATCCTCACACAATTGATCAAATTAGGTGTTCTTAAACACATTAGAAAGGTCTTATGGAGACCTACAAAAGCCATATGGTCTCAAACTGTGACTAAGCATGAAACTTAAGTTATTCTAGATAGAACCATAGGGGTATTTTTGTAATATTGGCACAAATTAATTCACCATGACTTAAGACGTTGGGAGATAAATTTTGGGCATGTCCCTAACATGTCCAAAATTTCTCCCCTATGTTTGATGTGTTTAAGAGCATAATTTGATTAATTTAGGCTTAAGGGTCACTAATTGACCCTTAAGTTCAAATTAGCCGATCCACCTATCCAATGGGAATTAGTATTTGATTGTTTGTGTTATTTATACTTGAGTCAAAGGTTAATAAATAATTAGTTTTATCCGTGGTCTCGGAGCATGGTTAATCCTGACAACTTGATCTCATATCAAATGACTATGGTTAATCCCGTGTTATCTAATCAGCCGTAATGATTGACTGACCAGTTACGTAGCGTTGTGTGTAAAAGTGCAACCAACTTTGTAATTGCTTATTTAAAAATTCTAAAATTATAGGTAGTTTCAAAATTTAATATCTCCTCACATAGTTGATCAAATTATGTATTCTCAGACTCATTGGAAATGTCTTGAGGAGACCTACAAAAGTACTATGGTCTCAAACTGTGATCATGCATGAAACTTAAGTTATTCTAGATAGAACTATAGGGGTATTTTTATAATATTAGCATTAAATTAATTCACCATGGCTTGAGACTTTGGGAGATAAATTTTGGGCATGTCCCTAACATGTCCAAAATTTCTTTCCTCTATTTGATGTGTTTAAGAGCATAAATTAGTTAATTTAGGCTTAAGGGTCACTAAATTAACCCTTAAGTTCAAATTAGCTGAACCACCTATCCAATCGGAATTAAGAGTTGATTTTTTATACTTGAGTCAAAGGTTAGTACGCCACTGGTTTTATCCCCATGGGGCCAAATTTGGTGGATTTGGACTTTGGGATCAGTATGGTCCAAATTTCACTGAATTTGGAATCCATTTGGTTCACCATCTAGGCAACCCAAAATTCACTCTTAAAAATGACCTAGGATCTTAATTAAATCATAATAAATCCAAAAATTACTAATAAAAGGGGAAATTTTCTCATAATTAAACCCTCTACCTAGGAAAATTAAAAGCCGCATCACTAGACTTTAAATTTGAGCTTAATTTAAATATTAAGAAAAATTATTAATTAATTAAATTAAATAATTAAAAATTATTAAAAATATCAAAAAAGATTTAAACTCTTGAAAACACTCCTACAGGTCATCCCTGGTCTTTGGGAGTGATTTTAAAAAGTTTGGAGCTAGTTTGGTGCACAATTATGAAAACCTCCTTAATTAAGCAATTAATTAATTCAATTAAATACTAGAATTTCAACAATTCATAATTAATTCTAAAAAATTCTAAATTGATCAAGCTCCAAGGAATTAGACTCCTTTAAGGGTCTAATATTTATTAAAAATATCAAACTTTTGAAAATTAGTCAAAAATAAAAAAGTCAACTCTTTAGTCAACCATAATTCAAAACACGTTAAAACTTTAAAAAATCATAACTAATTCTTAAAAAATTCAAATGCACCAAACTTAGTGTCATTTTACTTACTTAGGGTTTAATATTTATGAAAAATATTAAAACTTTAGATTCAATCTAAATCAAAAAGTCAAAATTGGGCCCTTTTATTTAATGAATTAAAATAATTCATAAATTCCAAAAATTCAACAAATAATCAAACCCCTCTAAACATTAATCCAATCAGTAAAATGGGATAACCAATCCCAAAATACATAACAAACACTCTGTTGATGAAGTTTTTTGGATAGACTACCTCGAGCTGCGGGCCTATGTGTCTTGGAGAGGCCTGGTTCCTCGAGCCCGTTGTGACAACATCATGAACGAATTCAATAAAATGCACAACTATAAAATTAACTAATCATTAATTATTTAACCAAAATTAAATCTTTAATACAACTACATCAACCTAATTTTTAGGATGGACTACCTCGAGCTACGAGGCTACATCTCCTAAGGATGTCTGGTTTCTTAAGCCCATTGTAACAACGTCACAAACCGGTTGATGACAAATAAAAATAATTAATTTAATAAGTTAAATTAGCAACAAATTAAATAATTAAAAATTACTAACTATTAATTTAAACTAATTAAATTAATTAAATAATATTGGTTACTAGTGGATAACCCAGACCTACGAGGCTATTAACTTAGCCTGAAGGTGAAATAAATTTTACTGTCCTGATGTAAATAAATGTAGCAATCACTCAGGATTTAAAATTTATCCTAAAATGAACATTAAATTACTAATACTTTAACTTGAATTAAAATCCCTTTGATCTACAAAAATAAATTCAAATATTACAAAACTTCAACAACTATTCAACATAGAACATACCCAAGCCACACAACCTTATGCATACACTTTAGATGGTTTATTCGGACAACCACTTCTAGTTTTAGGCTAGGCTGATATTCTTTCTTTTTCTGCTCTTTGTGTGCTGAGATTTTTTATAAATTTCATTGCATGCTGGTTGTAATGAATTGATTGATGTGATGCCTTATAATCTGTTAATTTTATCATGTTATGATGCTTCTGCTCTTTAAGGAATAAAATTTTTCTACTTATAATTAAATAAAATATTTAGTCCTATATAGAAAGATAAATTATTTTAAGAAGTAAGTTCGTGCTCATCGAGGGTCTCACACATTCATATTAAATCTTCTCTTTATTGTTAGGCACCTCCCCGCCTGTGAGTTGTGACAGACCATCCGGCTTATTAGGCTGCAGCTCTGTCTAGGGGATATTATGCAATCTCTAGGAAAAAATTTATTTTCTAAGTCAAATTTTTAATTTGTTTCATATCATTTATGCATACAAGATCAATCAGCATGCATTGAATTAGAAACTAATTAAAGAATTAAAATTTTAATTGCATTCAAGCATAATCACCCTATATAAGTAAAGGGGCTAATTAGGTCATTCTCTAGATGTTAGTACCAATTCCTTAAAATCTAAACAAGAATCTAGCTAAATTTCATAAAGATCGTACTCATGGTTTTGAAACGTTAGGTGGTTAGCTAGCTTCCCAATCTAGGTTGGGATAAGTTTAAATTTTCATGTTATTAGCGAGGTTTGGGTCACCATTGATTGGTGCCTAAAATAGATTTAGGATCGAGGGCAAACCCAAAATCATAAGTCTCTAATTTTAAAAATATAATCGCAATATTCTAATAAAATGATAACTTGAATTTTCTCTAAATCAAAATATAAAGCCCAACACATAGGATAGATTGAGGCATTTCTGAATTGCTTCAAAATCTCAAAATGCCTCCTACTCCTCTATTGGCCTCCGAAATAATTGTTTAAATTTGCTCCAAACCCTATTAGAATTCCAACCTCACTCCTTTCATATCACTCTTTAAAATTTTCAAATGAAATTTCTACCATTATTTTAATCAAGAGTATTCATAGAAAACTCGAGCTTCGTACGATATAATTAATTATGAAGGCTTGCCTTCATTAGAGATTTAAAGCCCCCAGATAAATTTAAAAAATTAATTAATTCTTCTTGAAAAAATTAAAATTAAAGATGATCTTTATCATCATATTTGAATAATTGATAATAAACAATGTTTTCTTTCCATGGGAAGATATATAATTTATTATGATGATTTTGATTATGAAATTGATGATAACACATCTAGATTATCATAGCTAAAATATTCGATCGAACATCATTTTGACCATTTGGGGTCATATATGGTTCCTTCTTAAATTTGACAACGATATTCTAGATAAAATTTATAATTCTAAATATGAACCCATTAGAAAATTTTATCTCTGCCTTCCGAGGCAGTATGTCATTTTCAATGGAATGTTTGATTTCAGAATTAAAATTCAAAATACAATTTCAAGTTTTTCTAAAGAAATTATAATTTTAATTGATTAGCATCTTTCCAAAGAAAAAATAATATCATTCTGAAGCTTTAATTGAATTGAAGTACTATGTCTAGATGTTAAAATAATTTTTTGAGTAGGCAAATATCATTATTTTTTTAAAATCACCAAGCAAAAAATTTTTAGAATATACTCAAAATATTCATAATCATAATCGCTATAACATATAAACAGTTACATAGTGAAAGATTTACCAAAACAAAAATATCCTCATTTTTTGGTAATGAAAATATAAAATTTGATCGAAAAAATACCAAAAATATTAAATTATTGAAAACAAAAATAAGCAAAATGTAACCTACTTGGAGACAAACAAATTTCAAACTAGGCCGATAGACAAAATCGCTCTATGACTGCCAAACATACTTCTTTAGATTCCACCTTAGCCCCATTGACATGTTTGACCAATCAAATAGTCAAACAAGCTTCCAAATGAGTTGAAGTGGTCAAACCAGCGAGTAAAAACTTTCTCTCCACCAAATATTGTTGCAATCTACTATAAATAAGCTTAAATCCAGACTAAAGCAATCCTAAACCAACTCATAAACCAAGCCAAGCCTTGGTTTAGCCTAATGGGAAAAAAGCAAGTGGTCCCCACCCCCCCCCCCCCCCCCTCCCCCCCCATCACATGTGTCAAGGTAAGTCCCACTCAAGACTCCTACCCTCTCCCTAATTTCCATGCACCTTGGGATAGATGGAAATCATCCAAGCTCTCCCCCCAATCAACCTTAACCCTCCATTAAAAAAGATAGGTTTAAGGGGAGAAAATGTAACCTAAGAGCTAATATTCCATCATGTTCATTCTCTCAGCAACCCCCAACTTTGAGAACTCCTTTACTAGTCTCTCCAGTAGCTCCTCAGTCATTCCAACCATTTTCCCATCATTTCTTATCTTCAAAACCTCATTTTAGTGAAGAGAGAGAGTGGTAGAGGGAGAAAATAGAGCTTGCAACACAACTTTAAATCAAGTCATAATCTGCTTGGGAAGTATTTTGCAAAGTTGGAGATAACATCACCGGGAACAAAATAAGACCAAAATCCATCCATTAATTGGTGAGAAATCTCAACATTTAGCTAAGATTTTAATTTGAAACTGCTCAAAATTTTTAATGCATGGAGCCTCCAAACTCCAGGCAATAAAAATCTATATTGTCATGAGTTTGTGTTTCAAATTTCATAGAATTTGAACGAGTATTTTTAAGGTTATGAGCATTTTTTTAGTTCATTTTGAACTAAACATAGAATCAACCACATTGCAAGAGCCTAAATACATGCTGCCCTAGGGCTTGAACGCGTGTCTCTTTGAACCACGGTGAAAGTTCGATAGGGATGTTAAGCCCTTATGAACTAGTCCCGAGGCTAACCAAGAGTGGGGTGAATTGGTAGTTTTAAAAATTTACATGCAAAATGACGATTTAGAAAATCTTTAAACGATTGCAGTTATGCGATGATTTATAGATGTTCAATGATAACAGAAAAGTAAGTGCGAAAAATAATAAGAAAGAACACACCAGATTTTATAGTGGTTCGGTCAACTTGACCTACGTCCACTCCCCGGAGCCTCCCCTCCGAGTATTGCACTAATACAAAAGTGACTCTCCTTCTACTCCCATAGCAAGGCAGAGAAGCCTATACAAAAACTCCTTTCCACCAACCTGGTGAGGCAGAGAACCTGAACTCCTTTCCCTTCCTCCTGAAGCAGGCAGAGAACCCAAACTCCTTTTGCTTCCTCCTGAAGCGGGTAGAGAACCCGGATCTTCTTGCGAATGATCCTCCCACAGAAAACACTGACAAGACAAGAGACGACGAGCGGAGAAGATGACTCTGATCCTTGCTTGGATCAACCTTTGTGAATCCCTCATAAACTCCCCCTCACAAGATCCTCTCTCTCTCCCCCAAACTCTCTCTCTCTCTAGGGTTTCTCTCAAAAGGAAAGTGGCAAAAGATTTTTCTTGTTGGAAGAAAAAGATATTTTAAAGGAGGGCTCAAAATTGCTCTAAATCTCAACTGATCGTCAAAGATCGTCCAGGATGATCGGTCGATCATCCTGTATGATCAGTTCAAAATCAACTATTTCAGCCTGGACGATCAGGTTCCTCTGGACGATTAGTATACAAGAGTCGATCAGATCGTCCCGTACGATTTGGTGACGTTTGGGATGATTAGTGTAAATTAGGAATTTCATCCCGAAGACAGCTCTAGTCATCCAGGGAAACTTGTGCTGGATGATCTCAAAATGACTTGATCGTCCATGACGATATATCTATCATCCTGTATGATTAGTTCAAAAAGTGCCAAAATCGTCCGGTTCACAACTCTGGGCGTACAGGTCATAACATGCTGGATTATTTCAAAGTGATTTGATCGTCCAGGACGATATGGGAATCGTCCCGTATGATTAGTTCAAAATCAAAATTATTATCCTGCATACAGCTCTGGACGTACAGGTAATAGGCACTAGACGGTCATGATTTTTAACACATCATTCCGTACGATCCTGCGATCGTCCAGGATGATATGATCGTATCAATCAGACTTTAATTGCTTTCCTTAATTACTAGACTAATTTAGGCATGATTGTAATGGATCGTCTAGGACGATACACGTATCGTTTGGGACGATCAGACCAAATATCTAAAAATAAAAACTTAACCAACTTAATCTGGCGGCTGAGAATTTTTGATTTAAGCCTATTGTCATGTACGATCATATGATCGTCCAGGATGATCTGCTTAATCAGACCGACTTAACATGATCATCTTAATTAGGGTTTCTATTTTCACTGGATCGTCTAGGACGATATGACTATTGTTCAGGACGATCAGAACAAAAATTAAACAGAAACTCTAATTCACTAAAACTCTCTCTCTGAGTGTATTTGTGCAAGGTTACTTAGCGAGGGGATCAATTATATTACATTTGACTCAAGAAAGGAAAAAATTACAATTAAACACACGCGGACCCGATCTTGAGTTGGCTTGGATTGCATTTGATCTTTTGTACCTGAAATGATTAGCCAAGTAAAATAGAACACAAACATGTTTATCATCATCAAAACTATACTTCTTGAATCCAGATTTACAACACACGGGACGCCTACATGGTTGAATCCTAGCCTTTGATGTATTCCGCATCGATCCGATGGTCATATCTGTATTGCTTACATGGATAAGTGGCAATCAATATTTTGAAGCTTGTCCTACCATGCATCAGGCCACGTGGTGTGTAACAAAGATTGCCACCGCCATTTTTTTAAGGAAAATGATTAAAAAAATATTTTTAACTGCTCAGAACTTCTAAAATTCATAGTAGATCTATTTTTTTACCAAATTTAGTGATATTGGTGTCATTGGAAAGATCTTGAGACCTATTTTATTTTTAAAATAATTTTGATGAATTTGTATCAATAAATTATGAGAAATTTATTATTATTTGAATTTTAATTTTAGTAATTTTTTTCATGAACTAGTGTTCAAACTGGACGTAATTTTTTGTGAAAATTTTTTTAGCATCTTAGGCATCACCTACAATTTTGTTAGGTCCAAATGGTCTCAGGATTGCTATGATGTGAATTTTCCAAGTGATGGATCCATTTTGGACTCAAAATTTTGAAAATTCATAGCTCCCTAAATTGATAGGAGTTGGATGTGATTTTTTGTGGTGCGATTGCATGTGTGTCAGGGTTAGATGAAGTAAAACTTTGACCCATTGAAATATTAGTGACACCTAGAAAAAATAATTAAGGATTTGTCTAAAAACATAAAAAAAAATTTAGGAAATTTTACACACACCCAATAGAGGTGAAACTCTATGACATTTTACACAATGACATAATGAACCCTAAGATTTAATTTTACTAGAATTAAAGTTCATTATGACAGAAAATTAACTAAATAAAAAATCAGCCTCCTTAAGGGGCCTGAAACTTCCAAAAAAAAGAAATAAATATAAATTAAATACAAAAATTATAAATAATATATCAAATTGTTCATAATTTAATCCTTTATCTAAAAAAATTAAAAGCCCTTTCACTGGACTTTAAAATTAGTATTAATTTAATAATTAAGAAAATTTAATAATTAATTAAAATAAGTAATTAAAAATTATTAAAAATACCAAATAAATTCCAAACCCTTGAAAACACCCTTACATGTCATCCTAGACCATTGGGAGTGATTGCAAGGAGTTTGAAGTGAGTTTGATACAAAAATGAGATGGTAATTAAATAATTGAATTAGGGGTCAAAACTTCAAAAAATCATAATTAATTCTAAAAAATTTTAAATTGAACAAACTCAAAGACATTGAACTCCTTTAAAGTTTTAATATTTATTAATAATATTAAATTTCTAGAAATCACTACAACTAAAAAGTCAACTCTTTGGTCAACTATAGTTCAAAACATACCAAAACTTTGAAAAATTATAACTAATTGTAAAAAAATTCAAATCCAATAAACTTAGTGTCATTTTACTCATATTAGGGTCTAATATTTATAAAAATCACCAAAACTCTAGAACTTAATCTAAATCTAAAGTAAAAAATTGGACCCCTCGTTTAATGAATTAAAAATAATAATAAATTTTAAAACTAAACAAATGATTAAAATTCTAATAAAACATCAATCCAATCAATATAATCAAATAACCAACCCCAAAATACATAATAAACACTCCATTGATGAAGTTTTTAGGATGGACTATCTTAAGCTACAGGGTTACGTATCCTAAGGAGACATTGGTTCTCATGCCCGTTCTGACAACACTATGAACCGGTTGATGGCAAATAAAATTTATTAATATAATCAATCAAATTAGTAAATAATTAATTAAAAAAATCATCAACCCTTAATTTAAACCAACTAAATCAATTAAATAATATTGGTTATTGTTTGGTAACTCGGGCCCGCAGGGCTATTAAATTAGCTTTAAGGATGGTAAAATAAACCTCACCGCCCTAGTGTAAATAAAAAAAGTAATCTCTCAACAAATGAAATTCATCATAAAATGAGCAAAAAAATAGTAATACTTAAACTTGAATTAAAACCCCTTCAGCCTACAACAAAGTAAAGAAATCACTAAAAAATTTAAACAACAACCCAACTTAGGACACATCCAAGCCACACAACCTAACACACACACTTTAGATGGTTTGTTAAGGCAACCAATCCTAGTGTTAGGCTAGGCCACCATTCTTTCTTTCTTGCTATTTATGTGATGAGATTTTCCATAGATTTCACTACAAGCTGGTTGTTGTGATTGCTTATATTGTGATGTTCTTTCCTTTATTATGCTACATATGATATGGTGTGATGTGCACTAGATTTTTTTAGGTTAGGATAATTTAGATGCTAACAAAGTTTTTTATAGGTGGACATGCTCATGAAGGGCTAAGATAAAGTCGACTAATTAAATTATAAGCAATAAAATTTTATGCATATGTTAAATATGTCTAGCCCCCTTAAAATTAAAAGAGCATGACAAAGTATATTTTATGCTCGGATGAGAGCAATTTGATCATACAATTGATTGGGATGTTAATGATTTTTATGCATAAACTGTCTAGGATAACCATGCAGGTAATTTTAAAGTCGTTTTAGTTTCCTATATGTAATTTAAAATTCAAAGTGTTGTGAAAGTTTAACTAAAATGGGATATTTAGATATCCAATTTGAATTCCTAAGAGAAGGAAAATATCTGTTAAGGGAGAGTTCCTTTTATATGAAAATTCAAATTTGGATCACTTAAAAATCTAAAGAGAAAAAAAACACCTCTTTGAGGAGGAGTTCTTTTCATTTGGATACTTGGACCCGACAAATCCAAGGAGCCCGAAGGAAGGGGATGAAAAAAATGAAGAATGAGAAGAAAAGTATCCCATTTTAGAAACTTGCATCCTTGTTAGGATTAGAATATGGGTTTGTTGTCAGTGGTGCCCAACCACTTTTAATTTCTGTTGACCCTGAGTTGTATATTAAGTGGCATTTGACACATGACCTTTCTTAAATTCATTTGATATAGTTTAATGATTTGTTATGATTGGTTGTTTACATTCATGCTTTAGGAATTTCCTAATCTTTCTATATTTCTTATTCTATATGCCGCTTTTATTTTAGCCTTGATGCTATTAGGCTCTCTAAGGACCAAAATCTTTTTACTTGTAACTAAATAAAAAAATAGGTCAATATAAAAGATAAATAATTCTAAGAAGTAAACTCGAGCACGCCGAGGGTCTCATGCATACGTGTTGTGTCTTCTCGTCCTTGCTAGGCACCTCCCCACCTACAGATCATGGAAGACAACCTGACCTATTAGGGTGCAGCTCTGTCTAGATGATATTGTGCAAACTCTATGGAAAATTTTATTTTTTAAGCCAAAATTTTAAACTAGTTCATATCATTTATGCATACAAGATCAATCAGTATATATTTCATTAGAAACTAATTAAATTAATATAATTTTAATTGCATTCAAGTATAATTACCCTATATAAGTAAAGAGGCTAATTAAGACCTTCTTTAGACATCGGCCCTAATTTCTTAAACATTTAAATAACAACCTACTCATCCTTCATAAAGATCATACTCATAGTTTTAAAGCACCTAGGTGGTTTAGCTGGCACTTCAATCCATGTCGAGATAATCCCAGATTTGCATCTCATTAGTTAAGTTCGGGTCACTATCGTTTATTTCTCAACTTATACTTAGGATCCGGGGCGAACCTAAAATCATAAGTCTCCAACATCAAGAATCTAATCCCAACATTCTAATAAAATGACAACTTAAATTAAAATCTTCTCTAAACCAAAATATAAAATCCAACACATAGGATAGATTATTTCAGAATCCCAAAATATCTCCTACTTTTCATCCTTTGGCCTCCGAAATAATTGTTCAAATTTGCTCTAATCCTTATTTGAATTCTAACCTCACTCCTTTCATATCACTCCTTCAAAATTCTAAATGAAATTTCTATTATTATTTTAATCGAGAGTATTTGTAGAAAACTCAAGATTCCTATGATGTAATTAACTACGAATGCTTACCTTCATAGGAGATTCAAGACCCCATAAAAAGTAAAATCCCATTCCATTTAGCTTCTAAATGGAATGGGAAAAAGAAATCCATTCTCTTTGAGAAAATAAAAAAATTATGATCGATCATTATCGTTATATTCAAATAATTGATGATAAATGATATTTTCTTTCCCTAAAAAGGCATATCATTTATCATTATGATTTTGAATGTGAGATTAATTATAATATATCTATATTATTGTAGCTAGTACTTGATCGAATACTATTTTGACCCTTCAGGGGCATATATAGTTCCATCTTGAATTTGACTACGATAGTTAGGATACAATTTATAGTTTTGTAATATGAACCCATTATATAACGATATTTTCTCCTTCTGAGGTGATATATCATTCATAATGATGTGTTCGACTTCAAAATTAAATTCTAAAAATTAAAATTTTTCAAAGAAAATGTATAATCACAAATTTCTTTGCACTTTTTGATAAAGCTTACAAACACCTATGTTTAGACATACTGATATTTTATTTCAGTACTCCTAATTATTTCAGCATTCCTCCATTGAGGTTATATATTATAATCGATTTTAACTACACACATGGTCATTTTACGTATTAAATAAAGAATAAGAGATATTGAAAATATCAATTTATCATTCAAGGCATAAGACTTTATATTAGTACTTACTATATTTTTTATATCATCAGCCCAAAATTAGAGAATTAGTCAAACATGAAAGATATAATAAAAAAACTCATCTTCATTTCATTCATTGAAAAAAAAGATACAAGAGAAGAAATAAGAAAATTGTCACCCGGAATGATTAAATGATCTTCTCTACACTCCTTCCTTAAACTATAGAGTTTCTTATACAAATAGGCTAAGACCTCCAGAATGAAAGTATCTTGCACTTCCTTAGTCTCCCACAGACTTTACTCTAATGGGGCACTAAAGAAATCAGGGCTGTAAACTAGTTGAGTCGAGCTCGAGTTTGGGCTAGTTCGAGCTTGGCTCATCAACTTAGAAACATGCTCAAACTTGAGCTCGAGCTTGAAACGATCTCATATGTTGAGCTCAAACTCCAAAATTCTCTAGTTAAATCGTGAAGCAGCAGCCAGAAAACTAGCAAAGAATCACAGCAATTCTGAGAAGTACATGCTGAAATAAGTGAAAACTCTTCAAGTTTATAGTTTTATAGATAACAACCCTCTTAATATTGGTAGCAATCGTGGTAGAGCATTCATAAGAATTTCTAAATAATCTATCATTCCTAGCTCTCCAAATAAAGTAGATGGCAGTACAATTCAGAAGGAAGTAAAAGTCTTTCAATTGCTTACAGACAACCATATCCTCAATATAAGAGAAGGTTTGGTTTTGGTTGGGATGCAAAATCAGGCCACTCATTTGTGGTATCAATTTTTTAAGGATGCCAAATATGAAGTCACATTCAAAGTAAAGATGAGAGAGTTTCCAAAGCAGAGGAACAGAAAATGCAATTTGGAGCCATAGGGATCCCCCTCAGTTTCAAAGCATCCGTAATTTTCAAACCATGCTTTAAGGCCAGCCAAGCATAAGTAAAAAAATAAAGCACATAGCATTTATGCCAGATAAAGCTATGCCAATAAACCTTAGGAGAGTCAGTATAGAATTGCAAAATGAAATTCCTAAATGTAGATTTATCAGAATGAAGCCACTGACAAGCCAAATGATCCTCAGAAATTGGCACAGATGTAATAGCAGAGGCAATGAAAGGTGGTCAATAAGTGGGGAGGTTCCAGTGTCCATTAAGTATAAAACTGTTGAGCTAAGAATGAGAAAGATTCTAGCTCAAGTATTCCATAGATAATTCAGACAGATTTTCCATTAATGACTTGCCATTACACCAAGGGTCCCATAGCAAGGAAAGAGTAGAATTGCTCATAACTTTGAAACTTAAACAATGTTGCACTTTTCTAGCTACACCACATAGGATCCAGCAAGCAGAAGTGCGAGGAGAGAAAGAATTTCAAAAGGATAAGTATTTAGCCCTCCACCAATGGAATAATATGCTGTCAATATTAAAAAATCTCCAAATCAAAGAGCATCCAAAGGCATGGTAAAGGGAAGCGATGGCAGGAATGCCAATGCCACCAAATTGCTTAGGCATACAAATGTCTTTCCACGCAACCATGTGCAATTTCCTCTTAGTGATGTCTCCATAATAAAGGAATCTTGAGCAAATCATGTTAATGATTTTACAATAAGCCTTAGGGATAATAGCCCCTCTAATCCAGTAGGCCAAAGAATTGTATATAGTGAATTTCATATATTGAATTCTTCCACTGAAAGAGAGTTTTTGCTTTCCAACCATCCAAGGAACAATATAGCTTTTGCATTAAAGGCTGAAAATTAGAATTATGCAACTTCTTAGTAAAAATAGGGAGTCCAAGGTATGTAATGGGATTCTAAGATAGAGGGACATTCAGAATATTACTTATGGTAGTCTCCTCTGGCACATTCTTAGAGAAAATAATAGTACTTTTCTCATAATTAACCTGTAAACTTGAGTAGGGACCAAACCTAGACAACAACTCCTTAAGGGCATGAGCATTTTCAATGGTCACTTTATCAAACACAAGCAAATCATCAGCATAAAGCAGGTGAGAGATGGAAGAGTTGCCCTTGTGAGCCCTTGAAAGAAATTGTTAGAAGTTGCCTCCTCAAAAGAAGGGGAGAGGCCATCCATGGCAATACTAAAGAGGTATGGGGAAAGTGGGCACCCTTGTCTAAGACCTGAAGAAGACTTTAAGAAGTCTTCCAAAGCACCGTTTATAGAGATAAAAAAGTATATATCAGTTATGTAACATTTAATCTAGGAAATGAAGGTTGTGGGGTAACCTTTATCAAGCAGAAAGTCTCTAGACACCGTGTCAAAAGCTTTATGAAGGTCAAATTTTGCACACAGAAAATTATTTCTTGCCTTAAAGTTGAATTCCCCAAGGAGCTTAGAAGCCAGAATGATATTGTCAGAGATAGATCTATTTTTAATGAAACCAATCTGGCTAGAGTTAATAATAAGAAGTATGTTCTCTTTCATCCTGTTTGTAAGAATCTTAGCCATAATTTTATAGAATGTGTTGCAAAAAGAAATAGATCTGTAATCCAAGATGGAAGCAGCATGGGGTCTTTTTGGAACTAATGCAATGGCAGTTGCTTTAGCTTATTTAGGCATAAAAGTAAAAGAAAAGTAGGATAACACCGCATCACAGAGTTGTTTTCCAATAGTATTCCAAGTGGATTTATAAAATTCAAAGGTGAAGCCGTTAGGACCAGGGGCAGAAGATGAGGGGGAAGATAAGATGATAGGGGTCAGGCTGTTGTCGAGTGAAGGCTGAGTACATGTGTTAAAAAAGCTTCCTGAAGTGTTGTATAATAGCATCACAAATGTCTTGGGGATCAGTGAGAACACCTTTAGAGATAGTAATAGATTTAATGAGGTTGGTATTGTGTCTAGCATTAATTCTTGAATAGAGGAACTTTAAACCATCCTCCCTACATGATAGCCCATTTGCTTTTGCTCTTTGAGCTATCCAGTTAGACCATGCAGAGTTATTGTTCGCAAGCTTGATGTTAATGGCTTTTAAAGCAGCATTTAAATCAATATCAGTAGGCTTGCTTTGGATTTGATCCAAGTAATAGTGTTGAGTAACTGAGAGATTTTCAATGTCCTGTTTGAAAAGGTTTGAAGAGGCCCAAGATTTGGATTTGATACTTCTTTTAAGGGTCTTGAGTTTATAGTAAAAGAAATATATGGGGCTGCTATGAGATTGTTGAGAGAAGGAGGTGATTAGGCAATCCAAAAATTTCGAAAGGTTGGCCCAGTATATTTTATAGAGGAATCTGTGTTTTTTATGAGTAGCCAAAGGAGAGAACACAGCAATGGGGGAATGATTCAAAATTTGAGGGTCTCCAACATTATAAAAGGAATTGGGGTAAATTTCTTGCCAAGGATCATTGACAAGCACCCTATCTAACCTAATATGGATCGGGTTATCATTTCTCTAATTAAACCAGGTGTAATAATGCCCAACCAAAGATAACTCATGAACACCAATGTTGAAAATCAAATTATTAAAATCAGTAAGCTTGCTATTAGAAAGAGTCAACCCACCAGCTTTTTCATGAGGAAATCTACAGCGGTTGAAATCTCCCAGAATAATCCAAGGGATGGAGATATTGCTTGCCAAATCAGTGAGTTGCTTCAAGAGGTGTTGTCTCTCCTCAAGAGAATTGGAAGCATAGACAACAAAAACACAACAAGAAGTAATAAGACCCCAAAAAACCATACCATGAACTAGCTGGCTAGAAGTGAATATAGGCTTAAAATTCACTTTAAGAGTATTCTATTTGATCCAGATTCTACCAAGGCTAGAGCAAGCAAAATTGTCATAAGAAGCTTCATTACTGAAAATTGAGTGAGTGGAGGTGAATCAAGGGTCAGAAGCTGAATGAAGAGAAACTTTTTCTTCTAAAATAAACATAAGATCCAAATTATGATTAATGATAAATTTCCTGCACTATTAAACCCAAGAATGTTCCAAGCTCCCATTGGGGGAAGGGTCATTGAGACTTGGTAGTGGGGGTGGATGTCTTTTTGGCATGTTTGGCTCTTGTGGTTTTACAGCTCAGGGGTTGAGATTTTGGATGTGAAGTGGGGATTTGTTCAAAGCTTTGTTTGCTTGCAAACAAGTTCTAAGCTTGGGTTTGGTCGTTATGAGGGTTATGGTATTCCATTACATCCGGGTTTGAGAGGTCAGTTAGGGTAGAATTTTGACATTCCTGTTGATCAGAGAGAGCAGATAATTTGTTTTTGGTGGAAAGGGAGGGGTTTTGGGGAGGGGAGTGTTGAAGGGGGTTATTAGAAAGGGTAGTGGTATCAGAGGGAAGTCAGAGGAGTTGGGGGGTACATCATCTGAAGGGGAATTAAGGTTTGGGATAAGGGGTTTGGTTGAGGCTAGGGTAGAGGTATTAGGAGCTGTGGAGGGGGGACCTTGTGAAGAAGTAGGGTTTGGATGTGAGCTGGGGATAATGGTGGTTTTGGGATAGTTAATCGAGGAGGCGGAGTGATGCGAGGTTTACGGCTGGTGCTTCTGCCACGGGGACACACAGGTTGTTGAGCGGGAGGAGTGGGGTTTTATGATAGATGGTTGGGGGATGTATGATAGAACCGCAATGGGAGCAAGGTGTGGGTTTCCAGTCGTAGAGAATGGCTAGGGGAGTGATCTTTCCATCAACATAAATATATGTTTCGTCAGGGAGAGGGGTAGAACTGCTTACCTGAACATAGACTCTGGCAAAGGTGAGTCTGGTTTTTGCCATCGTTAAAGCATTGATCGCCAAAGGAACTCCAACGCAACAGGCAAATTTAGAAATTCCTTCAGGCGTGCTGCAGGAAAGGGGCAAGTTTTTTATCTTGATCCAGAGTGGAATGTTCAGGAATTCTTTGTGTTTAGGAACAAATTCTCGGGTCCATTTCTGTAGGATGAAAGGCTTGCCAAAGAAGAACCAAGGTCCTCTTGACCATGCCATTTCATAGTCCTCAATTATAGTAAACTTGAGGAGAAAGAAGCCATTGTCTAGGGTTAACAAGGAAAGAGTTCCTTTAAAGGACCAGGTACGTTTGATGGTGGAGAGGAGGGATTCATAAAATGGTATGCAGTCAATAGAATATCCGACTAAGGAAAGGGACCATTCCGGAGCACCAGCGTCGAACTGAGCTTTGGTGAAGTGGGCGGTGGCATTTGCAGTTGGAACATGAGAAGGAGAACTCAGTGGAAACTTGGGAGTGGGAGGCTAAAAGAAGCTTACAGTCCAAAGGAGCGAAAGAGGAGGCGGAAGGGATGGGGGGGGGGGGGGGGGGGGGATGACATGTAGACGAAGTCCTCCTGAAGAAGGGCAAAAGGCGGCAAGGGAAGAGCGAGAAAGAAAACCCTAGGCGCGGGAGGAAACGAGTCAATAATCTAATATTATTCCCGATAAAGTAACTCAGTTTTTACTAAAGATGATATGACTATTTAGAACATATTATATATTATCTCTTCTAAATTTTAAAATTAATAAGTTTATTATATTTTCGTCAAAACTTTACCCAACATCAGATATATATATAAATATATTTAATAAAAATAACAGTAGATATAATTTATTTCATTTGGAAGTGGATGAATCTGCTTTATGCTGCTCATAATCTTCCTCAGCTTTCACTTTTGGGCTATAGTGGATGATGAGCTATACAGGGAGGAAGAAAACAAATTATGCAACAGTAGAAATACATGATTATTTGCGTGTGATATGATATTAAATTTTCTGGTCACGAAAAATGCTATAGTCCAAAAAAAAATTATATAAAAAATCTTGTCACATTATAATTTAATTTGGTGCACCAAGCCACCAATATTTTTTTTTCAAAAAAAAAAGAAAAATAATATTCATATTTTAGTTTAAGCACCTAAAATTTAAATTTCAAATAATTTTAAAATATTTATTTAGGGGAATTTACCTACCACAAAATTTTTGTCTCTTTATAAATCTAATACTTTAAATTTTATTCTAATTTATTTGACATTTAAATCTTTAAATTATATAAAAAACTCATATATATAAAAATTATATGGTATGTATCTAAATTTTTTTAATATAGCAATAATACTCTTTAGAAAGATATATATTTATTCAAGCAATAATTCACCATCAAATAAACACCTAAAACTCAAAAAAAAAAAACACAAGTACATAATAAATTAAATAATGTGGGAGCCATTAAACTGAAGGTTCATCTTTATCAAAGCTCAGCAGAGCCAAAATAGGCAACCGCTACCACAGATCAACTTAGCATTTCCTAAAATCATGTTGCAGCTCATTTACTTTCATAGTACTTGCACAGCAATAAAGTGCTGTATATATGTGCGCTCTCTCTCTCTCCCTCTCTCTCTCTCTCTCTCTCTCTCTCTCTCTCTCTCTATAAAATAAATTCTCTATAGCAGAGAGAATTCAATATAATTAATTAATAGAGACGAAAGAGTTTCCCAAACGCATGAAACAAAAGAACACAGAAGTAGAGAAGAAAGCAAGAATCAAGCCGGCCTTCTTTTTGACCACCTGCATAAGTTTCCTTGTAAAACAACGTGTAAGCAGGCTTACTGAAGCGGCAAACAGCTGCACCGAAATCCTAAAGCCAAACTCTTCCCTTCTCTTCTTAAAACCCAGCAAACAACTCTCGATCCCCATCTCTTCATTAGCTATACATTATTAATGCATGATTCAGAGCACAGCCCATAGATCTCCCAGCACATGCACCCTATGCTCTCCTGCAACCCCACTTTCCTTTTCCGGCCTTCTCTTCTTCTTCTCTCCCTCCTACACACAATTATTACAGCTCAATGTCCTCTCTGCAGTAAATAGATTGCTGTACGTTTTATAGAAATAATAATGTTTAAAATGTATCTATCACTGAAACAGAAAAAAATTTGAATGGCAATTTATATATAATAATCTATGTCAGTACAACCTGCTAAAAATCCTATTTAGATGGCTTCACTGTGTGCAATAAAGAATCCCCTAATAAAATCAATAGAGTTAATTAAAGTGAGAGGTTTTTTTTAAGGACATTTAGGTTAATTAAAGCAAATATATATCACATATTTGATATCTCTTAGTTGATAATCAAAATTACGAACCAACAGAACAAGATGAGCTGCATAGACGCAAAAAGCTTCATTTGTATTTCAACAAATTTAATATGAAAATTTTATAATCAAATTTCATTTACATCAAATTTGCATTTCAACACTTAGTATTCCCAGAACAATTTGTATTTGCTCAAATAAATAAATTTTCCACGACATCATAAAATATAATATGATTTAGCTCCTCCTCTTAGACTCCAATATTCTTTTATTCAATCTCATATGAGAGAAACATGTATAATATTGAAGAATGCTTTATATATTTTCTTAATTTATGTTTCATTTGGAATAATTTTTTTATTGCTTTCTAAAATAATTTTTTAATTTTTTAAATAAAAAATTACTTTAAAAAATAGTAAAAAAACTATCTCAAATAAATTTCTACCAATAAAGCCCTTCAAATCATTTGTACCAACATTTTTTGAACTCCATGCACCTTGAAATTTTTTAAAGAGAAGGGACACAATGCTTTTTGCAACTTGTAAACATAATAATTTCGACATCATCGGCATATGATGTGTCAATAATCAATGTGACTTAAAATATTATATAATATACTTCATTAGTTCATTTATGAATAATAGGTCATATGGTAAAAAAATGTCGGAAATATATTAATTGTGTGGGGGTGAAGATGAACATGATTTAAAAGATAAGCATTGCTTTAAAAGAGGTTGGCCTACTATTTTCTCCTTCCATATATAAAAATAAATGCTCTATCTTGTTGGGAAGTAAATCACACCACGAAATAAATAAGAAAAGAAAATAATAGAAATGAAACCAAATGTGGAAAAATATGAAACAGGGAAAATAATAATAAATTCACACCACACCAAAAAATTCACTATTAAAATTGAGAAAAATTGTAGACACTCTCCTTGTCACCCACCACTTCTCTCTTAATTCTACCCTCAAAACATATAAATACTTTTTTAATACTCCAAAAGATGTAGCCATTTAAATTAAATATGAAAAACAAGAAAGAAAACTACTCAGCCCGACTCACTGCACTGTTGTCTTGAGCATCGTGGCACTCTACCTCTGTCTCCAGCCTAAACATGGAGCGCTACAGAGCTCTGTCATGCAATGTTGTGAAATTTGTACAACAAAAAAAAAATTTAACAGGGCAAGGCCCCCCAACCTCAAGCAAGGGGAGCGCTACCCTCCTGCAACCCCCGTAAAGCTCGATCGAAAAATTTATGGTATGACTCAATAATACAACCAAATTGATCAATACAATCATATTCCACACAAAACTAACACTTCACAATCATTCAAATTAACAAATTTTTAATATCTTTTTTATGTTGCATGTCTTGCAAAAACATGAATTAACCCAACAATCTAATATATTTGATCCTTTTATATATAATATCAAAAACTCAAGGAGAAAAAAAAAAGAAAAATAATTATATTACTTGTATGGTTGTGAAGAGAATTTGTCATACAAAGATATGCTATCAAGGCGACTCTGATATAGATAAAAAAGTTGCTACAAATGCTTAGACCATAAGCCAAAACCTTGGAGAAGGTACTGAAGATGCAGCATACCCATAGCCAGTGGCCCATTGCATTGTTTACACACAAATCAAAACTATGATATGTCGTTTTGTTCGAAAAGTAAAGCAATAGTAAATTATTATCAAGCATATATTATTATGAAGGAAAAAAGAAATAAAATCAAATATAGCATGATTAAATCTAAATTATTAAATACTTTCAGATTTGAAACTTCAATTAAAACATTATAACTAGTCAGTTAAAGTAAATGAGAAGTGGGTGAAGAGGTAGAGAGAGAGTGAGAAGAGTGCAAGAAAGCTAAGCATGGGGCTCTCTTTTTCTAACTTTTCCCTTGTGGGCAACCTTGAGCACAAAGGAAACGGGCCTACACCCTCTTCCTTGCCGACCGTACCATTAATGGTATTAGCATGGAAGAGAGAGAAAGAAGGAAAGAGTTTATGCTGTGGTTGTTGTTGGCGTCAGCGAAGAGAGGAGAGTTGATAAGATTACAGTAAGAGATGACACCATCGGAGTCATTTGTTTCCGTTTAGGGGGAGGGGATGGGGAGATCCTCAGCTCTCACACCAATACCTTCCTCTCTCTTCTAAGCCATTTAAGGCCGTTCCAGTTCTGGCTGCCTAGCCCACTTATAGTAGCTGCTGTAAGGGGGCCCATCACCCACCACCCTTTGCTTTCCGGGCCCACCACTGCAAAGTGAAACTCTCTCTCTCTCCCCCTCTCTATCATTATTCATTTACTCTTTCTTCTTCTTCTTTGTAGGGAGTAAAAGTCTAAAGCAATATTGATTTCTGTGATTATAGTTCTTCAAATCTGATTACCACATTCGAATAGGTATTGTGTCACCTTAAAATATTTAAAAGCTACCCACTATTGCTTAGTTTGGTTGGTGGGCGAGTACGGCTGAGAACCCCCCAACCTGTGCTCGATTCCCCTCGAGCGGCAGCACCTCTTAAGTGGGGCCCAAACAAGTGCGGGCCAGGAAATTTCTAGGGGGGGTGCCTCTTCTAAGTCAGCCGAGGATTAGTCAAGCCGCCAAGCGCTCTTTCGGGAGTGGCAGCGGGTGGATCTCCCGTTCCCAAATATATATATATATATATATATATTTAAAAGCTTCAATAATATAGTATTAGGGCATCTTAAATTTTTTTCTCATGAGATTAGAATCAATGTGGAAAATTTTGTTAGATTTATATTGAGATGTGCTAAATGTCGGTGGAGATTGAAAAGATTATATTGTAAATGAAAACATACTTTGTATTCAAAATTTAATTAGAATAAATTATAAAAGTTTAGGCTACAAGTGAGAGATATAACATTTTGAGCACAACTAAATAAACCTACTCTTCACAAATGTTGTATATCATGAGATTCCATATTAAATACATAATCATTCACATTCGAATTATAAACTAAGTAAATAAGTAGGAATACAAAGTAAATTATAAGGATTCAAACACGATATTTTTTGGTTTAGTCTGACATCTAAATATCTTATATATTCACGATAATCACCACCGGAATTAGGATTCTATTGGCTGACTTGCTATTACAAACCCAAACTTTATTATCCAGAAGGTAGGTGAAGAAATCTTGATAACACTTGAAACTTTTTTCAAAAATCAAGAAGAACTTATTGATGAACACTTGAAACTTTTTTCAAAATGATCTTGCTTGAAACTTGCTCTCATTTTTACATATAATTTGCTTAGAATAAAAAATGAGAGAACTTATAGCAAAGCATGAAAAAAAAAAAAAAAAACCATCATGCTAGCACTCGAGGTGTCATTGTTGGAGTTTACTTCTACAAAAACAAGTTATATGTATAACAAAAATTTTTTGATGCTACTAGAGCTGTCATTGTTAATAGATATTGTGGGATTACTAAAGTAAATGCAAGCCCTCATTGGCAAAAAATGAGTCATTCATACTTATTGAATAAGCTCAACAAGTTTAATATGCAATTTATTCATCTTTGCAAATGAAAGGCTTGTCGATTATTTATAATTTCAGTGTTGGTTTATGATGTGGAATCACGTTACTATACCATTCCGCAAGAACATCTTAGTCAGCACATGATCTGTTTTCACCTTCACTATCTATATTTCCTGCTACTATAACTAACTGTTGGACTATAGTACAATCATTACCCTATTTTTTTGTTTTTCTGCTTTTAGTAACTCTCTAAAGAGTATAGATATGAGTGGTGTTCAGCAAAAACATATACAGAATATTCTTACTCTATCTACAGGTTACGAAAAAATTTGTTCTTTGTTCTCTTTTTTTTTTTGTGCTCTATTTTCTCTCCAGGTCGCAGGACTCTTCACATCAACTGGTATCAGAGCTCTGTTGGGTGAGCACAGCGGAAGCATGCTGGAGCTGTAGGTATGGTCGAGAGTAGCAGACACAACGCCCTTGATGATGATCAAGGCAAGAACGCAATGTGGGCGGCACAATCCAAGATACTCAAGCAACTGGAGGAGCTCAAAGCTGATTTTTTCCTATTCTCCTTGGAGATGCATTTGGAACCTCAAAACCTCATAGTAGGCTCCATAAATACTCAGGCGGTGGCTCGAGAAGCCTCACCGGAACGTCGATTGGGTCCTCAGAGAGGACGTAATGGCGGTCGATCACGCCTGGAGGTGCACATGGATGGACCCAAAATTACAGCTTCGGATATGGAGGCCGAATTCAACAATAGGGATATATATATCCGATTTAGCTGAATAGGAAATAACTTTGGAGAGGCCACATAGGTTTGGAATGCCGCATAGACCTCAGGGGAAGTTCGTATGAAAATGGATATTCAGTTTTTCGAATGCCGCTTGCATATCGAGGACTACCTTGATTGGGAATGATCCGTTGAAACGTTCTTTGAATATATGGACATCTCCACGGACAAACATGTGAAATATATAGCTTGCAAATTAAAGGGCGGAGCAAGTGCCTGGTGGCAACAAGTTCTTCAGTCAAGATACAGAGAAGGGAAAGCTTGATTTGAAATTGAGCTCGAATGAAGCAACTACTTCAGCATTGTAACCAAGGAAACAAGAGTGTTAGTGCTTACACTGAAGAATCTACCGACTCAGTGCCCATAACAATCACAACGAAACCAATAATCAAATTGTGGCTCATTACATTGGCGGATTGAAGGACAGTATCCAAGACAAGTTAAAGCTAAACTATGTGTAGACTTTATCATAGGCTATAAATTTTACCTTGAAGGCTGAGATGCAATTGAATAGACCACCCCCTACTGTTACAAACAGGCGGCTTTTTTCTGATTTCCCCATAACCGACAACAAAGCTCACACTAACACTTATAATAAGCTAGTGTATAAGGGCAATGCCACCGCTGGGTTGGCTCCACAAGTCACTGAAAATAAATCTACAAGTCACTTCCAGTGTTTTCAACCGGGTCACAAGTCAAATGAGTGTCCAAATCGTCAACAAGTGCAGATTTTAGAAGGCAAATCTGAAGCCCATCCAACCACAACTGAAGGAGATGTTGAAGATGATTATGAAGAGGTTGAAGGGAATGACAGGGCTAATGGTATGTATTTTGGAAAAGCTGCTACTAGCTCCACGTCAATCAGAGTGCTTCACAACGAAATGCCATCTTTAGGACAAAATGCACAATCAACGGTAAAGTGTGTGATCTTCTGGTTGATAATGGTTGTACCGAGAATATTATTTCAAGGTCTGTTGTTAATTCGTTGCACTTAAAGACCACGAAATACCCAAAACTTTACAAGATTAGTTGGTTGAAGAGGGGTACCCTTCTTGTATACACCGTTACCGGTTCCTATGTCAATTTGGGAAGACTTAAGCTTGGACTTCATCTTGGGGCTGCCACTCACAAAGAAGGGTGCTGACTCAATCATGGTTGTAGTTGATAGATTCTCAAAAATGTCCCATTTTATAGCTTGCAAGAAAACTTGCGATGCTCTTGGAGTAGCCCGGTTGTTCTTCCGTGAGATCGTTAGATTACATGGACTTCCTCGCAGCATCATGTCTGATCAAGATGTGAAGTTCATCAACCACTTTTGGCGTGAGCTTTGGAAATAACTCAAGACTGAAATCAAACTCAGTTCAGCATATCAACCTCAAATTGACGAACAAACGGAGGTGGTCAACAGAACTCTTGGAAACATGCTTCGAGGTTTGGTCTAGGAACACCCAAAACAATGGGATGAAGTTTTGAGTCAAGCTGAATTCACCTATAACTCAATGTCGAACAAGTCAACAGGGATGTGCCAATTTAGCATAGTTTACACCAAATTACAGAACCACATGGTCGACTTGGCCATTATTCCAAAATTTCATAATGTTGTTGCAGGTAAGTTGGCTGAAAATTTTAAACTAATGATTGACGATGTCCACAGAAAATTGTAGCAGTCCAATGAATCATATAAGTTGCATGCTGACCTCCATCGCCACCGAAAGATATTCGAACCTGGTGAACTGGTAATGGTTTGTTTAAGAAGAGAGTGATTTCCATCTGCATCTTATTCCAAACTCAGCCCATAGAAAATTGGCTCATTTGCAATCAAACAACGTATCAACGGCAATGCTTACGCCGTTGATTTACCACCAAACATCCTCACATCCACCACCTTCAACATTGAGGACCTCTTTCCTTACTTTCCATCTGATGGAGCAAATACTGAGCTGACTTCATCGAGTGTGGATTTCTCTGAAGCGGGAGGGAGCTGATGTGGAATCACACTACTATACCATTTTGCAAGCACATCTTATTCAACACATGATCCGTTTTCACCTCCACTACCTATATTTCTTGCTACTATAATTAACTATGGGACTCTAGTACAGTCATTACTCAATTTTTCTATTTTTCTGCTTTTAGTAACTCTCTAAAGAGTATAGATAGGAGTGGTGTTCAGCAAAAACACGAACAGAATATTATTACTCTATCTACAGGTTACGAAAACCTTTGTTCTTTGTTCTCTATTTGTTTTTATGCTCTGTTTTCTCTCTCAGGTCGTAGGACTCTTCACGTCAGTTTAGCTACATTAATGTGAAAATCTTAAGTATAATTGACAGCTAATTGTATAATATCTCTTAAATCAAATACAGTTATAAAAATATAGGCTTCGTTTGGAACGGCTTTCTTACTGCTTCTTAAAGCAACTTTTTAATACAAAATTTTTAATTTTTATACTTAAAAACTGCTTTAAGAAATAATAAGAAAGCCATCCCAAAGAAAGCCGTAGACTAATTTATAATATCTCTACTGAAAAGCCATCCAAAAAGGATAGTTAAATCTGTGTGGTTATTATAGATGATTGATAAGTGGACCACATATATTTGAAAGCGTCATTCACTAGCTAATCCTCGAAATCACCTTGTGGAGGAGGTTGGTTTGGCAAAATAAAACATTGGCTCCATCACTTTTATTGCTCACCATGACCCTATAGTAATTTGCCTACAGTATAAATTATAGAATTAGAAAAATTCATTCATCATTGTAATATACTTTCATGAGCATTTTTTTGGCACTATATAAGTTGAGAGCACTATAACATTTACTTTATATTGACTCCTAACTTATAGTTTATATTATTTGATTTGTGAATGTTTTTGCAACAGATTTACAATGGATCGATGTACAAATTAGCCATATATTTGAGACAGATTTTTGAAACAATTTGTCAGAGCTGATTTTGAACCAGCAAAATAGATTGTGGTCTACTCTCTAAATCAAAAGAGAAATATTTAAAAAGTCTTCATAATTGATGATGAAGATTTAGGATCTATTTGGAATAATTTTTTCATTATTTTATTTTTTCAGACTATTATCACATCTATTTGTTATAACTTTTTTGCTTATTTTAAGAAATTTTATAGAGAGAAACTACTTTTGAGAAATAGATATGCAAGAGTGATCAAGTGGTTATAGGAAATTCGGTGTTCGACATTTTCATAAAATATTTATTAATACTCATAGCATATTTTAAAAAAAAACTTCTCGTCACGATAATTTTATAACTATTTTTATATTAAAAAAAATTGCAGGTGAAATTCTCATAATAAGGCTAAGATATATAGTATACTAAGGGTCTGCTTGGAATAACTTTTTAACCACTTTGTTTTTCAGATAACAATTAGAATTTTATTTGACTAGCTTTATCACTACTTTTCAGAAATTCATTGTTGTGAAAACATATATTTTGCAACTATAATTGATGAGTCAGTTTTCTTAGGAGTTAATTAACTCCTAATTAGGTGGAACAAATTTGTGATTCTAATCTTTCCTCCTCTCTCTATCTCTTGTTTTACAACTGTACTCTTTGTTTCAGATTTCCCTTTCGATCATCTTGAATTGGATTGTGGTTGAAGAAACTTTTGTGTTGAGGCTTGTAGTTGTTAGCCATTGAGTTGATGAGGGTGGTTGGATTTTGGTGGGACAGTGGAGGAAAGAAGGCACCAAAGAATGGTCCTCTTTTGTGCCCATTTCATTATATGCCTTGAAGGCCAATGGAGGTGTGGGTTTCTTCTACTTAATTTGGGTACCTATCAAAAAAGAATGGTTGGCTCCACGTTTAATTAAGAGAGGGCGTCTTGAACTTTGCATGCTCTCATTAATGGGGTTTTCAGCTCTACAAAGTAGTTCTTTAGGCTTTTTTGGTAACCATTTCTCCTATGAAGTTTAGGGCATTTAGTAGTAAGAGATTCTTTCCTGATGCACCTCCAGATCTCCTTCGCTATAACTGCATATTGAAGGACTTTATTATAGAATATATATATATATATATATATATATATAGTTTGGAATGTTAATTTCCAGCTAAATTAGATTATAGGATGTGAGATAGTTTTGTCTATGCATATATTTTTTTTGACATTTTTTCTTGTTTTGCAAGATATAACAGTAATCAAAAGAGCTAAAACTTTTTTTTATACAAAACAAACATTGATTTTTTATAAAATATTTTAGAATTATTATATTTTTTATTGTTGATAATTTATATTGTTTACATGCTCAGTACAAAATTTGAGTTTTTTAAAATAAATTTCTTTTTTATTTTATTTCTAAGTTATCACATGTGAGAAGCAAGCTATGTAGAATCAAATTTTGAAACTATTTCTTAAATTATTAAAAAATGGATAAATGTATTAAAATAAACTTTTTAAGTATTATTTATTTTTTTAAACTAATTTTAATAATCTATTTTGTCTTTGTGCCAAAAATTTTAAAAAAAAATTTCGAAAATTTCTTCCCATGCAAAGCCTGCAGGTAATTGAGGGGCTCAGATGGAATAAATTAAACTATAATAAGAAAGCTCTTGCTGCAGTACTGAACCTGCAATGAACTCTCTATTCTCTATTTGTATATCAGAACCGAGCAATATTTATATAGATATATTTTATATCTGCTCGCTATGGTTTCTGAAAAATTGCTTCTGCAAGTGGCATATTTGCTCAAAACTCCATCAATATATTAATGATGACTTGAATTTGAAAAGAGAATCATAGACTATAAAGCTCCACATCTCTTTAATATAGAAAAGATTATTCTTTGGCTGTTTAATGAAGCCCATAAGTCACCATCTTTGATTCCTATAAGGGAACTTTCAAGTATGGGGGCTTTAAATTCAACAAACAATAAGAGAATTGTGCACTGCTCTTTAGAGGTGGCATCCGTTGAATGAAGAAACTAAGGTGGCAAAGTTTGAGTGGAAAACTATAGCTAGGTGCTTTAAAAGAGCATGAGAGTGTAGAGGTCCATCTATCATATATTCCTACCGATAAGGCAAGGTGGGGGAGATGTATCATGTGGGAGGTCTATTCAAGGGAGACTATGATAATTGCGTGTAAGGTAACTCATAACCTAATAATTGTAAGCATGGAAACATCTTATTTCTAGTAGGAATAACAAAAGAAGTATGTGTGATGCCTCTCTCTCGCTCTCTCTCTCTCTAAAGATTCTCTAACAAGCATAGTTCATATGATTCTCACTATCTATTTGATTTAATGATAATGATCTTAGAAATAGTTGTTAGGCAAGTAATGTGGATTTGAACTAATATTAAAAATGAGCTTGATGATTATTCAAGCTTAAGAATAATAAGCATCTTCAAAATAATCAAGGTGAAAAGAAATCTTGAAAAAGAGAATCATTTCAGTAAGAGAACGAATTTGGAGATAAATAAAATATATAGAGAGAGAGAGAGAGAGAAAGCCAAAGCTCTAGAATGTGGTACTTTTCACTCAATGATTCAAATAAGACAAAAAAATTGTATGAAATTAGAACTCCTTGAGAAGAATTGATTTTGATTAGTTGTACTATTTGCTATGTGATTGGGCAAGGTAAAAGTTTCCAATCATTCACACCCTCAATCATACAAAATAGTTGGGATCATTAAATTAATGGTTTTACAATAACATTGGGATGAAAGGTGCATAAATAATCTAAAAGGAACTTAAATCATAGAGATTATTGAAGGCCAAAAAAAATAAATTTTGTAATACTAAATTGGGCATAGACACTAACTTGGATACAAGTGAGGTAAGGACGTGACAACGAGCAAGAGCAAGCGCACATGTTAAAGTGAGATAATAAGCAGGCAGGGGTATGAGAAATTAAGCAAGTAGAAGAGAAAGCATCAACTCTCATAGCCAAGGAGGGAGAGCATGCATAAAGGGGAAATGATGGATAGGGCATTAACTATGCTAGAATGTGACAATGGGATGAGGGCGAAAATTGTGGACATGAATAATCTAAGAGGGAGGTATGGGGGAATGAGAACCACATCTAGGGCTTAATTATGCTATGATATCATGCTCAAAAGAAAGAATTTGGTGTGCATGATGGATTGGGTATATGCTCATATAAATAGACATATAAGAATAATATAAATAAATAAATAAATCATGAGGATATGTATTACTACTTTGCTATATATAAAACTGTCACCCATATAAAATATTCTTCTAATGTAACATTTTCCTAATATTACTATCTTTTATATCACCAGTGGCGGAACCATGTTCAACTCAAAGAGGGTAATCCCCCCCCCCCCCCCCCCCTAAATCCCTTTTGCTTTAATCGCCCGCATTATTTAGCTTTTAGTTAAAAATAAAAAAGAGGCCTATCGAGGGTTTGCTTTTCCTCTTCTCCATTTCTTCGTTCGTTGTTGTTCGACTTCGCATGTGAAGTAGAGTTCTTAACGAGTCGTCTCCATCGACAACGTTCCCTCCCTGTCAGATCGAAAGTCACCATGGTTCGCAACGTTGTTCCTGTTGGATCAAAGCAGCAGGTGTGTAACACCTCGTCATAATATATTGTTTGGATATGTCTAACAAGGAAGACAGAACACAAGCTGCAACGGCATTGTTCGCTGCCAAGGGCATGAGCCGGGCCCAGGCTGAGTGTGCTGCTGGTGCTCAGGCCCGAAATGTGAATGCGTATGGACAGAAGGAAAAAGGGCCTAGCCGATGGCAGGAGAGGAAAGAATCCAAGCGGCAAATGTATCTAATGAGCATTGAGAAAGTCGTGAGATTGAGTGCTAAAGTCTTCTGTTTCTTCTTTAGGGGGTGCTTTCGCTTAGTGCCAGAAATGCTTCCAATTTGGTCATTGGTCGTATGAATGCAAGAATGAGCATGTGTACATGTCTTGCCCTTCAAGAACTCAATAGCTTAAGAACCCGAAGTTAAAGATGAAACTTACAATTTCTTATGAAGTTGGATAGTCCTGATTTATCCACTTTAAATCTTCCATTATTGGTGATTGTTTTTAAAAATAATAAAATAACAATAATAATAATTTAAAAAAAGTTGAAAATGAAAGACTACTTATGAATCAGACCTAACTTTATACCCTATGGTACACATAAATCCAAAATTATTTGATGAATATTTTGATTGACTAGAGTACAGCATGCAAAAAGACACTGCTTTTTGTCAGAAAATATAAAATAGAATAAAAAACTTGTAATTTTGTAATTTCATAATTATAATACAATATAAGAATTTATTTTGAATTTTATCTTATATATATATTTTAATTTTCCCCCCTAAAAATTAAGACTGATTCCACCCCTATATATCACCATCACAAAATACTTTCAAATATAATGTACATATAATCATTTTGTTTTTTTGTTCGAGATTTTAGAAGATAATTATCTTCAGATCTCTCAGTTGTTTGTATTTACTAGATTTTGTCCTTTTTTTCCAATAAAATAACATATTATTATTAAAAACTTGAGTTATAATGCAAAAAGCCTTAGCTGCCACAAATGAAGACCAAAAACATTATAAAACATCATATGGGACCATTCCTCGCACCCAATGCGTGATGCCAAAAAACTTTGCACAGCCCAGCTAATATGAGCTACAGCAATACAACAACCTACATTCTCTCTGATGCAGTGAAGACTGCAATGGGCCCATCCCTCTATGCCCAACAAGTAAACAAAACAAAATTATGACAATAATTAAATAAGGATCTGCAGATCTCTGAGTTTGATCAGATTGATTAATTAATCGAGTTTGAACTCGAGCTCGACCTTTATTCTACGAGTTTGAGCCGGATCACGAGCCGGCTCGTTTGTAATGAAAGAGCAAAAAAACTATTATTAGTCAAGCAATTATTATAATACAATGATAAAAAGTGATGGGAAATTAAAAAAAATAATAATAAAGAATCACTTAATATAAGAAAGTGAAATAATCTTTAACAAATATTGTCCTTAAAATCATGAATGCTAATATATTTTAAGTGTATTTTATATTAACATATTTTAATATGATCCGGATCGCGAGCTAACGAGTCGAGTCAGGGCTGGCTCAAGCTTGACTCATTAGCTCACCATTAGATCACCGAGCTCGGCTCACATGTATTTATCGAGTCGAGAGCAGACTGGCCCACAAGCCAGGTTGACTCCCTTACACCCACATGCATGAAGTCTAAAGTGTAAAGCACAATACATTGGATAGCCGAAATAATTTACTACACAATTGAGGTCAAGAAAGCAATTTCCGTATGCAATATTGACTTTGGGAAAACTAATTATGAAAAGAAGACCACATAATAGTAATCCAAATGGATGGAATATTATCCTATTTGTGTGGTTAATAAAGAAGAAAGGGATTGATGTTAACACACAATTAATGTATTATAGCTTAAGCTTATGGTAGAGAGAGAAAATGGTGACCAGCTTTGATGATAAATAGGAGTGATATATCATCAAATATTTATCTTGATTTGGCACGAATCTCGATGCAAATTTAAGTTACAAAATTAAATTTGGGACAATTCGAACTCTGGTTTCTGCAAATTTATAGTTGAACTGAATGCCTCGAAAAAACAAACCCAACGACACCAAATTCAACTCAATCCGAGCCCAAATGGGACCAAATCAAAGACCCGAAACACATTTGAAAGGTTCAAACTATAAATTGGATAACTAAGCGGTTTTCAAATGTGACATGCTTATAGTCGAATCGAGCGGCTCGACAAGACGAATCCAACAAGCCCAAGATCACCAAATTCTGATATCATTAAGACATTCAAACACCCATAAAATGGTCCACAATCAAGGGGATGAACATCAGTCATCCATTCAAACTACTTCCAACTTGCCCTTGATCTTCTTCCTATTTACTGGTCATGTCATTCTCAGAAAATTATAAATAGATGTCTCATTCTTCATTCAAGGGGGACCCAAGAGCAAGGATGGAAGCAAGGAAGAGAAGAAAGAGAGAGAAACTAGAACTATCTTGTCGCCAGACTCCTCAACCACTGTTAGACCACTGACCGTCGTCGGACTGCCGGACTTTCGCCCGGTCACCGACTTACCCCGAACTTGTATCCAGCCACCAACTAACGTCAGACTTTCACCCAGCTTCCAATTATTATTGGACTTACACCCGGCTACCAACTGACGCCGGATTTCTGCCCGGCCATCGACTGATACTGGACTTCCACCCAGTCTCTGATTATGATTCTTTCGACCTTCATCTCCAGACAACGACCTTTCTGACCTCCATCGCCCACCAACTACGGTCCTTCCGACCTCCGTTGCCAGATAATGGTCTTTCAGACCTCCATCGCTTACCGACTACGGTCCTTCCAACCTCCGTCATCATACTACAATCTTTCTGACCTCTATCGTCCGCCGACTACGGTCCTTTCAACCTTCGTCACCATACTACAATCTTTCTGACCATTATTGCCCACCGACTACGGTTCTTTTGAGCTCCGTCACCAGACAACGGTCTTTCTAACCACTATTGCCCGCCGACTATAATCCTTCTGACCTCCTTCGCCAGACAACGATCTTTTTGACTACTGTAGCTCACCGACTACGATCCTTCTAACCTTTGTTGCTAGACAATAGTATTTCTGACCACTATCGCCTGCCGACTACGGTCCTTCTGGCCTCCGTCACCAAACAACGGTCTTTCTGACCACTGTCGTCTGCCGACAATGGTCCTTCTAACCTCCATCGCCAGACAACGGTCTTTCTGACCACTATCGCCCGCCAACTATGATCCTTTCGACCTTCGTCGCCAGACTACGGTCCTTCCGACCTCCATTGCCAAACAACAGTCTTTCTGACCACTGTCACCCGCCGACTACGGTCCTTCCGACCTCCGTCACCATACAAAGATCTATCTGATCAATTTCGACTGCCGACTACGGTCCTTCCAACCTTTGTTGTCCATACAATAGTCTTTCCGACCTCTGTCGCCCACCGACCATGGTCCTTCCGACCTTCGTCACCTAATAACGGTCTTTCCAACCTCCGTCGTCCGCCGACTATGATCTTTTAGACCACCGTCACCCGACTATGATCTTTCTAACCTCTATCTCCCGCCGACTATGATCCTGCCGACCAAACGAATATGTCAATACTAATTCTTCCAATTCTCACCATGTAATGCACTCTATATGATGTATATTTGCGATTCATTTAAACTGGACCAGGCCCCGTGGTTTTTCCCCCTTTTCAGGGGTTTCCATATAAAAATCTTTGGTGTCTCTGATGAATACTACACCCTCTATTTTATCTAATTATGTGCTAAATCTTCGTACAAAACTAAGACATTAAACTTTATATTTCTCTATTACCGCAAAAAAAATCCACGTAACAAGGAGAAATGAGGATGATGCATCCTTTGAGAGCCTTATAATGATTTTCAAAGAGGATGTCGCATTCTACCTTTTTCTTTTTAAGGTTGAGAAATTTAATTTGGAATTTTAATATATATCATAAACACAGAGGAAAAAATGAAACAAATGATAATTAAACCTATAAAAAGATGATAAAATATAAGGAAATGGAGAAGCGTATGGTAAAATATCTGGTCATCTCTCTGTCTCTCTCTCTCTCTCTCCCTCGTTAGTAAATTGATGTTAAAATACTAAAAAATCTGATGCTGAATGGTGATGCTCACAACAAGATCGGCAATCGTGATCATTAGATCATCCTCATGAAATTATTTACCACAGCATACCTTTGTCCTAACTTAGTTGCTTCTGGTTCACCTTCCCACATTATATGTCAGGACACATAATCTAATTTAGAAGAATTATTTTTTTTTATCATTTAATATAACAACTAGAACTATCTAATTTCTTTCAATAATAAAATATCAGCGAAAGAAAAATCTATCAATCAAAATATCAGCATACATCTATATTCACTATCCAAAAATCATGTACAATACTTAGGAGGGATACAAATACAATAATTTATCTTCTCATTCATGAGTACAAAATAATAAGTAAAAGATAAAAAAGACAGAAAACCTAAAGACTCTTGTATTTGATCGGTCTCACACTCTCGGTCATTTTCCCTAACCTAAAATCATTTAAACCACATATAATAAATTAGCTAAAATATCTAGGTCCTTGGTGATTTTCTTCAATGACATTTTGGTGTATAGTCCATGTGAGGCAGATCATGTGGAACGCATTGGCATAGTAACATATCGCCTACAATTGCCATCATCCTCTGCCATCCATCTCGTACTTCATGTATCGCAATTGAGACGAGTCATTGGAGCCCACAAACCCTTGGTCACAATGTCAAAGGATATGGAGACAATATTAAAATCACTGGAGGTGAAAGGAGTGCGCCAAGGAGACAAGGAATCAGGGAGGTGCTGATCAAGTAGAAAGATTTACCAAAGCATGAGGCGACAAGGGAGCCATACACTATCATCCAAAAGTAGTTTCCCTCTTTCTACCTTAAGGACAATATGACTTTTTGGAAGGGGAGTATTGATGTGGGACCCATAAACTTTTCAGCAAATCAAGAACCTTTAAGTCTCCTGTGGGGCCGAGGACCTCCTTTATCACCTATAAGAGAAGAGGCTTTGAGGGAAGCTCTTTGAGAAAGATGTAAGGGGCACTTATTAAGGGATTTGGGCCGATTTGAATTCAAAATAAGGAGAGAAGTAGGAAGGTTTATATGAGGGTTAATATGGTTGTTTTATTTTATCATATTATGCGTGTTTGCTGTAGTTTTCTTTAGAGTTGTTCCTAGCGGCGCCTAGGGTTTGTGGGGAGCTGATCTACCTTTCGAATAGTAGATCAACTTGTCTCTTAGTTTGCTGTGTTGAAATAAACATCTTTCTCACTGTGTTTTGTTGTGTTTTATCTTGTTCTTGTTGTTTTTACTGTGTGGAGGATATATTCTTATCAAATTTGTATCAGGTCTAACACAAATGGGATGGTTGATACATTCAAGTTCTTATTAGCTCTAGCACAAATGCTAGTGCTCTTATCTAATTTGTATCAAGTCTAGCATAGGATGCATTCTAGTTCATATCAAACCTATTACAAACACTGGGGTTGACACATCTAAATTTTATCCATTTTAACACAAGCATTAGGCTTGAAATCTCTAATTTTCTACTCGAGCTCAAAATCATGCCAATTCTATCACCCATCTCTTATGTAATACAAGTGTTTAATGACAACACTACAACATTTCTTAATAGAACTCCAAAACATTGAGGCTCAAATTATTAACCTAATTTTAATATGTGCATAGGGTTAGCGTGATCTATTCCATATTATTATGATGGTTTGGATCAATCCAATGTTCTAAAACACAAGTCCTCGCTAGGTGATTTATCCCACCTTGAAAACCCATCAATCATATCCAATTCCAACCAAATGGCCAACCCATCTGACTTGACACCCAAACCATTCAACCCATGGGATTCATCAGATCCATTTGCACATTTCAAGCCTTTCACCATTTGGCAACTTATTGGCCCCTAAATAATTCATTGACAATTTGACAACAAATTATGTCAAAATAAATATGTTATGTCCTCACACACATAACCTATCAGCATATATATGACTCATCAACATAAGCACAACTTGTATGCACTCAAACAACCATTAGCACACACATCTCCATTCTATCTTCATCCTATCACCATCTTCTCTTCAAATCGCATAAAACTTTTTCCAAGAAAAATAATAATTTGAGCCACATCTCTACTTATAAATTTGTATATCTTTAACATAAATATTTCCCGGAATAAAAACTTTACACTAATTTATTAAACATTTTAGCAATATACAAAACCCAGAGCAAAATTAACAGCATAAGCAAATCTGAGAACACAAAAGGAATGACTAATGAGAAAGCCTTTGTTAATTCTATAACAACCCAAATTCTTAATCATTGAGATATTATTTGATTTGGCTTAATAGCATCACGATTTTATCCCATTAGTATAACTTCCAAAGAGATAATCCATTCCAGTATTGTTCTAGCACAAGTACACCTAACCGTTAAATTCCTTAATGAAAATTTCAACCATTACATCAAAATATATGTTGATATTTAAGAGTTTTTTTTTTTTTTTTTACTTAAAGGGTTTCACCGATTCAACAAAAAAAATATATAAATGTCAATAATTATAATCCTAACTCGATCATTCAGTTTGATTTTAATCAATCAAGCACTCAAATATGTGCGCGCGTGCACGTGCATGCATGTTTGTGCCAATTTTATTTCAAAATAGCTCAGTCAGATCTAGGCATAACTTTATTTTAAACTCAATCCAAAAACATGATTCTCATTCATTTAAATTCAAGCAATAAACACAATCCAATTCTTAAATAATTCTAGAAAATTTTTAGGTGGAATTCATGCCTAAAAAACAAGCTTTTCTCCAAAAAAAAACAAAAGGCTCCATTTGATTTGTCTTTTCAGACCAGAGACCTCTCCATTACTGCATTATACTTTTAGAAAAACCCTATATTCCCCATCCGTAGCTCCCAAAAAGCATTAGCATGTTACCAAGCAGAAGAATATAGAGAAGCAAAAAAGAAAAAAAAAAAGAATAATCATAAACTTTATGGAGGGTAAGAATAGCATGCCACCATTTTATTTTTTAACTCTGACCCTGGTCGGTCGGATGCCCTAGCCGCCTCTGAGTTTTTCCCTCTTCCAGGCGATTCTTTCGCTTTCTGCCCGGAGGGTTCGCCTCCTCCATGGGCTCCCCCCTCCTCCCCACGAACTTCCCCCCACTTCCCTCCTCCTCCCTTTCCACTGTTCCATCTAGATCCTCCCATCTCGACTGGGCGAATATTGTTAGCCCTGAGTGTTTATCCTCCAAGGATCTCCCCATCTCTTTATGGCAAGAGCCTGATGAAGTTGTTGTTTTTCAAAAAGCAAAAACGGATGCTGTTGCTGAAAACTGGAACCTTTCTCTGGTTGGCTTCTCGGTTGGTAAGCATCCTTACTATGAATCTCTGCTAGCTGCTATGCGCAAAACCTGGAAATTTCAAGGTTCCTTCCAGCTATTCAACATGAGTGATGGCTTCTTCCTCATTAAATTCTCATCTATTGTTGACTATGAAATGGCCTGGAATGGAGGTGTATGGTTCCTTTTAGGCAAACCTTTCATCCTTCAAAAATGGACCCCTAAGTTCAAACCTCAGCGTGAAAATTTCTCATCTGTTCCTATTTGGTTTAAAATCATTGTTCTCCCGCTTTGCTGTTGGGACTCTGTAGGAATCTCGAGGATAGCTAGTAAAATCGGAATACCTCTTGCTGTGGATGCCCTAACCGCCCAAAAATCTAGGCTTACATATGCCAGGGTTTGTGTTCAGGTAGATAACAAAGCCACTTATCCAGAGTTTGTTCCCATCTCTATTGAAGGTGAAATCACCAATCTGAAAATTCAGTATGAATGGAGGCCTTCGCCTTGTGAATTCTGTGGCTCTCTGTTTCATTCTGCTGTTGCGTGCCCCTCTAAACCGCGAGATTTTGAGGTTAAGCCAGTAAATCCTAGAGGAAGAAGCTCCTCTCGTGCTCCTAACCAAATCCAAAATAGAAGAAATAGTGTCAACCGTAACCCCAAACTGGGGCTCCAAAACAATCCCAGCCAAACTATGCAGGATCCCCAACCAAACCTTCCGTCAAAGGATAATCCTCCATCATCAGCCCCGCCAACCTCCACTCTACCTCCACCCCAGCCTGCTCCATCCCCTTTCCCACCCACAGCTCCCTCCTTTCCCTCTTCCTCAGACATGGCTCCATCCACCTCTATTCCTAACCTAAATTCCCCTTCTGAGGATGTCATTCTTGTTGACATTACTCCACAAGCCATCAACCAAAAATTAGCTCTCACAATCTCCCCTAATAAATTTGATGTTCTAGTAGACTCCACAGCTGAAGCCACCTCCAACTTGTCATCTTCTCAGGATGATGATTCGTCTTCAAAGACTAGCCCAGAATTTAATAAACAAAAGAACCCTGCCATCTCTCATTCCAAAAGCACCAGAGGCAAGCAATCCAAAAAGCCTCACAACAATTCATCCAAGAACCAATGACCTTCCCGCGGTTTGCCACATGGAACATTAGGGGTTTTAACAACCCTAGTAAGGTAACCAATTGCAAGCGATTCATCAATCAACACAAGCTGGATTTGCTCTGTCTCCTTGAGAATAGGATTCACAGAGATGCTATTTCTGATCCCTGGTTTCAAAACTCTCACAAGCTCTTTGAGTTAGAGGAAAGCTGTAACAACTTTTCTTTATCCTCCTCTGGGAGAATTTGGATTAAGTGGTCTGCGAGAAACTTGCACTTTAGTCCTACCTTCTTCTCTGCTCAGATGATCAGTGGCTTCATCAATTATGCCTCTTCCTCTAATTTTTTTGTATCTTTTATTTATGGGTCTAACTCTGCGGATGATAGGAAACATCTCTGGCAGCAACTCAGAGATATTAACCCCAACAATGGCACCCCTTGGATTATTCTTGGGGATTTTAATTGTTGTAGATTCCAAAAAGATAAACTTGGAGGTTCTCCTTTGCATCCTAGTAGACTCGGAGACTTTAACTCTCTTATTTTTGAAGCTCAGCTTATAGATCTCTCCTCTACTGGCCACTTTTACACTTGGTTTAATCAACAACTAGAGAATCCAATCCGTATTAAGCTTGACCGTGCTCTTGTTAACGATGTGTGGATTTCCAGCTATCCAAACTCTTATTATAAGACTGGAGACCCTTTGTGCTCTGATCATTCCCCTCTTGTGGTTATTAATGGTAATACTCAATTTATTGCCCCCCGCTTTCAATTTAAGAATTATTGGACTTCTAGGGAGGATTATTGGGATATTCTTCTTAATGTTTTCATGGTCTCTTGCTTTGGCAATCCTTTGATTGACTTTGTGCACAAACTTAAAAGTCTAAAAGCCATAATCAAAAATAAGGTGTGGGCTTCTACAAAAACTATGGAGAATGATTTGACTGCTCTTCAGGAGAGGCAAAACCTCCTCATTACTGCTCTGGAAATCAATCCCAATAACTCCCAGTTAAACGCTGACCTGATTGCTGTTAATGGGGATATTATGAATATTTCTGCTGCTTGGACCTCATGGATCTCTCATCGTGCTAAGGCTAGATGGTTAAAGGAGGGGGAAGACAACCTTAAGTTCTTATACTCCAAAATTCGTATTAGAAGGAGCTTCAACTGCTCGGCTCTTTATGGTGCCTTAGGGGAAGGCAGCACTCAACATGCTAAGGATTTCACTATTGCCCATTTTAAAAATCTGTATAACCCTATCACTTTACCCTCCCCTGATCTCTCTTTGTTTCCTATTGGCAATGTAGCCTCCCAACCCCTGCTTTCGTTTCTATCTGAACCCATTTCCATCAAGGAAATTAAGGATGCGGTTTTTTCTGGTTCTTCATCTTCCTCTCTAGGCCCGGATGGATTTAACTTCCATTTTTACAAAACCGGCCGGCATTTCTTGGGACCATCCCTTTGCAAAGCCATCCTATCTTTCTTTGACAGAGGTTATTTACCTAAAGGGATTAAGGCTACAGCTTTAGCTCTTATTCCTAAATTCACTCATACCACTACAATTAATGACTTCAGACCTATATCCCTTTGCAACACCTTATATAAAATCATTGCCAAGATTCTTGCCAATAGACTCAAGCTCCTCATGCCTACTCTCATCAACTCTGCTCAAGCCGGCTTTATCAATAAACGGATTTCTACAGATAATGTGATTCTTGCATCTGAGATTTTGGGTTATTTCAAGAAGTGCAACAATGTCAATTACATGTGTGCTAAATTAGACATTAAAAAAGCATTTGATTCAGTGTCTAGAGATTTTATTTTGCAAAGAATGGCTCAAAAAGGTATCCCTGATAATTTCTTGAACTGGGTTAAAGCGTGCATTTCGGATGTTCATTTTTCTATCTGTTTTGATGGGGGGCTTGAGGGATTTATCCCCTCCACTGTTGGCATTAGGCAAGGCTGCCCGTTAAGCCCTTATCTTTTCTGTTTTGCAATGGACGCTCTCTCTCTAGCCTGTTGGACAAGTCTGAAGGTGCCAATTCATTTCAGGGTGTGGACATTAACGGTTTTCACCTGTCTCATCTCCTATATGCGGATGACCTTCTAGTGTTTGGAAAAGCCACTGTGGAAAATTGTTCCAATTTAAACAACTTGCTGGACATTTTTGCTTACTCTTCTAGGTTAAAGGTCAACCCAAACAAAAGTGCTATAATCCTCAAACATTCCACCCCTCAAGCTGAAGAGATCTGCAATTCTCTGCACATTCCTATTTCCTGCTCTAAGTTCATCTACTTGGGCATCCCTATCTCCATCAAGAGATCCCAATTATCTGACTTCACCCACCTCATTGATATTATTACTAACAAGCTTTCAGGTTGGAAAGCAAAATCTCTCTCTTTTGCAGGTAGGCTTCAATTCCTTCGCTTTACCATTTGGAATATCATAGCTTATTGGATCCGTGGAGCTATTATACCTAAAACTTGCAGTAAACAATTGGCAAAAATTGCGGCTAAGTTCTTATATTTTGGAGATCTTCATGCTAGAAAATTACACTTAGTGTCTTGGTCCAACACTTGCAAGCCTAAACAAAGTGGCGGTTTAGGAATTCCCAATCTCCAAGCTCTTAGATACTATTTTAATTGCTCTTTGATACTGAGATTATACAACTATGCTTCCCCTTTAGCCGATTGGTTTTTTTCCATATATCATTCTCCTTGGAAATTACCACATCAATCCTCTAGTATGATGTGGAAAAGTATTCATGATACGGCTTGTAGAGCTAAGTCTAATTTTCATTTCAAAGTTGCTGCCTCTTGTCCCATCAGCCTCAAATTTGATCATTGGTGTAATGGTGAGCGTCTTCTAAATATTCAATACCATCATACTATCTCTGCTCTCTTCAATGACAATGCCTTGCTTACTGAATTAGTTGACTCCTCTGGATGGATTTTGCCTATTGGCTGTCATCATGAGTTAATTAATACTATTTGTAGTATTCCTATATCTCGTGATTCTGGGAGGTGCTGTCTTACCTGGAATAATACTTGCAAGGTTAACTTCAGAACCTTCTTACTTGATTACCACAAGCAAGACATGGATGTATTCTGGTATAATGCTGTTTGGCACAAACACTATGCTTTACGATACTCGATTTTCGGTTGGCTATGTTTTTTTGGTGGACTCAAAACAGCTGACGCTCTCATAGTGAGGAATATTATTGTTGATCCGATTTTGCAGCATGTGCAATGCCAAAAATGAAAGCATATCTCACCTTTACTTTGATTGTGATTTCTCATATAAGATCATTTCTGAACTCATCCCCTCCTTAAAAGCTTTCTTATTAAGGCCTAACTTTAGTCAAGTGGTGAATTGGTTGAAGGAATTTAAACATTCTAAAGGGAGTAGAAAGTTTTTTGACTTGTTGATCCTCTGGGCGGCTATTTACTTCATCTGGAGGGAGCGTAATGACAGGAAGTTCTCCAGGAATTTTAAAAGCTCCTCCACTGTATTGCAGAACATCAAAAAGGCTATTAGAGTTAAAATTTTTAAGTGGAAAGATGCTGATGAGCTGCTTCTCTATTTCCAAAGATGACTGGCTTTTCCTTCTGCTATTGTTTTTGTCTGTGGGCCGTCTGCTTTCAACGACTATTTCTGGCAGTTTTTTCTTTGCTGGCCGATGGGCAATGATGTGGAGGTTGCTTTTATTTATCCCCTCTGGATGGTGGATATTGCAACCTTTTATTGGATGGCTTCTCCGCAACCGAGGACTCCTGCTGTCGGTTCTAAGAGCAACCTCTTTTACCTGAGCCCTTCTATTCGGGCAGCAAATTAGTTCTTTGTTTGGTTTTTTTTTTGTTTAGCTCTTGCTTAGCTCTTTTTGACATGTGTAATCTTTATGATTTTCTTTTGGTGAGTTTTTGACCTCTGTGGAGGACTCACAATTTTTGCTATTTTTATCTTACACATGTAACTAGTTTTTTTCATTTAATGGAATTTGGGCTCTGCCCTTAAACTTCCGAAAAAAAAAAAAAATAGCATGCCATTAGTCATTTTAATGTGAATCATACCTATAATTTGTGCTCGGGAAATGGCAGGCTGTCAAACTGCACACATTCTCCTTTATGATAAATCAGGGGTGGAGCGCTTTTAGGTGTACCCGGCTATGAAAAGTAGGCGGTGGTCTGATGGCAGGCAGCCAAGAGGGCGCAATCTAAAAACTGGCCTTGCTGCAGCTTCAGCAGGAGGGGAAGCTTTTACGTCATGTTTGGTTCATCTCAGCAAATAAATATGCGGTCGTGTTTAACCATCGGGCTAAGGGATTCTCTGCTCTCTATAATTGAAATGCACTGCTTAGGAGTTAGGATCCAAGCCTGCAGAACTATACACTTTTTGTACACAGCAAAGATGACGCAAAAGAAGAGGGAAAGGGAATGTGTATTGAAAGGAGGAGCATCCAAAGAGACTAAATAAATAAAAATTTACGCTGAGAAAGTCTTTTTGTTTTTTAGGGACAGCCCATTTCATTCATTATAAAGTAACAAATTACAAGAGTGACATGGGCTTAATCTTTCTTCCTTTGAAATTGTTTTTAGCCACAACCACATAAATTGCCTCTGGCAAGCGCTAGTCGGAGCTAAGATCCTTCTGATGCGGTGCAGACTCTGGAGTTTTGCATTTTGAGTCTAGGGTTCTCCTTACAGTTCCTATTCTCTTGCTCTTTACCTCTGAGCAGCTGCTTTTATAGTTTTCTCTTACTTTCGGCTCCTTCGGCCCATCTTTGTTTTCATAGTTATAATTTTTTTTTTCGCGTTTAACAAATTTCTAAATAAAAAACAATTGAATTAATGAATTCAACGAGGAAGTTTGATAATTGTTTATATATAAATTAATTGTCTTCATTTATTTCTATAATTGAACAATTTAAAAACTATTTGCTTATTTCTATTTATGAATTATTCATTTATTTTTTAATAAATAGCTTATTATGAACTTTAAAAAAGTACTCATTTAATGAAATATTTAATAAATCACTTTATATTGATGTATCTAATTTTGTCCTATACATATTTTAATTTTTTTATATCATTAAAGGTGTATAAAAAATTAGATAAATAGATTTTTAATTAATATTTAAACTCTATCAAACAAATTAAATAATATCTAATTAATTACACAAATATGAAATAAAATCTAAAATACATTAATGCCTAATAATAATATCATATATTTAAATTGTTAACATTAAATATATAATAAACTAAGCTTGATTTGAGCTCAAACTTAAAAAATAAATAAATAAACAAACTTGAACTAAATTTAAAAGCTCAAATCATAGTTAAGTACAACTAGAACTAAAAAATTTGCAAAAATTCTGGAAGATGACAAAGCTCAACTCAACTTAAAACCATTTGCAGTCCTACGAAAGAAAAAATGAGAGCCAAAGAAAGAAAGCTCGCAAGAGAGTTAAGAACAATGTCGAAACCATAATTTCTTTTAACAAGAAAAGAATAAATTAATTATATTATTTATGATACCAAAATTTAAACATTTATAACTAAAAAACCAAATAATAATGACATGCTATATTGTATTTAGTACATATCCCCAATACACAAATTCCATAATCCATCAAAAATCCATTAACTATTCTGAACTCATGAACATCAAATGCAAAGTAGATATGATTTACTATTATAAAATTCATAGAAATTCAAAATAACCATAATATATAAAACCTTACAAAACTGAAATTTACAAAAAAAAAAAAAAAAAAAAAGGGGGGCAACCAATTCCCAGGTAAATTTGCGTTCTAGCTTTCATAAGAATTAAAATTTACAAATAAAGGGCATCATCCATGTAAACAAAAATAAGAATGTGAAATATAGTAATATGGAATTTTAAAATGTCATGTATGTAAATATTCAAATAATGACGCAATCAGTTCTATCAGATTATCAACGGTCTGTAAACAAGAAACCTAGCTTGCTGCCTGAACTAAAGCAAAAACGTCAAAGCAAACTTTCAATTCACAGAAACTAAATCCATGCAATATATAAACAATCGGAGAAAAAAAAGCATCAGTAAGAGCAGGATTCAGCAAATAGAGAACTCCATATACAGGACTCTATCAAAGCGAACGCAGGTACTCTCTAATCGAAGCTGTACTGGAACATCCCATGAATCCCAGCTGATGGCTAGAAGCTTTTTTTTCCGAAAATTAAAGGTATAGTCTGGCTTCATCCATATAATGAAAAAATTAAAATCCAAAAAATCAAAATCAAAATATAGCTCAAGACAAGGAGAGACAAAAATGGTGAAAAAAAGTCCAAACAAATCAAACACCCAAAAGAAAACAAAAGAGCCAAAAGGGGCATCTAAATAACAGAACCTAACATGGAAAACAACAGCCAATGAAACCCACAGGAAATTCCAACGAGGGGCAGAACTTGAATAATAACAAAACAGCTAATCTAGAAGATGAATAATATATCCAACCTTCTTCCAGCATTTAACTTTAAGTTTAATAACTTTTGAACTTTAAAACAAATTGTAGAGCTACTTGATATATTGTTTTGAAACTTTCCTTCATTCCTCTCCCGTCATATAAATAAAATATATAGAAGCACAGATAATGAGATAGTAAAGTCTTCTGTTTAAAGAAGATAAATAAGGCATATCAGAAATATGCTCAAACAGCTAAAATAAAGTAGGTCTAAACATGAAAGAGTTTAGCATAAGTATAATATTAGAGATAATAGAAAAAGGAAAATCACATTCAAAAAGGAGATATCTATTACATTCCGCCGCCTGATTACAAAGAATGCAATGGGGTTCATTAACGTTACGTTTGATCAGAATATCAGAGGTTTTGAGACCTTCCATAGTCGCTAACCAAGCAAAAGATGACTATCTGATAGTTAATTTTTGTGCCAGATGAAATTAAACCAAGTCACATTACAGAATTCTTCATAAAAATGAGCATAATAAAACTTTTAAAAATCAGAACCAATCCAGCAAATTGTAGGGGATGAAGCAGTAACAAAAATAACAGTCTCAATAACAGCAGTAATGATAGTAAGAAATAGATAAGGAAATGTCCAGCCGTTCTTAGGAGAAACGTTTTTAAACTTTAAGTTATAAAAGTTTCTTAACCCAGTCAAGCAAAAATCTCATTTAAGGCTTTATTGTTGTACCAAGAGTTCTAGAAAAGAGACAGAACTATTTGGAATAATGTTTAATTGAATATTATTTCTAATTTTAAAAGTAATACAGCAGATAGATTTTTAATACTTAGATGTTTTAGGAGAGAAAGGCTTCCAAACAGAAGTATATTTGTGTTTATACCATTGGACAAAGGGGCAATCACCATTATAAATGCACCAAATCAATGAGCAGGTGTAACTATAATACAAGGACTAAATAGCAAGAATGCCCAAGCCACCCTTGCTCTTTCGCTGACAAGTGGATTTCAAGAAATAGTGTGAATTTCTTGGTATTAATATCCCTATGAAAGACGAATCTAGAGCAGATTTTGTCAATAAATTTATAATAGTCTTAAGGAATAATAACTCCTTTAATCCACTAAGCTAAAGGTTACAAATTATAAACTTAAGAAAATGAGAACGACTATCAAAAGATAAAGATTTAGCTTTCATAAACTTCACAAGCTTAAAGACATTATTAAAACAAAATTAGGTTTCTTCTAATCTTATTTTAAAAAATATTGATGATTTAAGCAATGCTCAAGATTATTATTTTCAATAAATCAGCATAAACCTTTTAGACCCCCAATTTAATAATGCTCTTGAAGTTATTAACTATCATCTGACTTTTAACCTCTTTGCTTGGACCTCCATGATCATTCAGATATCAAAAATCAGATGATTGTCTAATGGTGAAGATGATTTGAATTTCCTCTATAAAAAATTAAAGTTAAGAAAAATTGTAATAAAATCAAGTTACCATTGATACTTGTTCTTTTGTTTTTATTATAAGAACATTTCTATGGCTATTATTAGTAATTTTCAGAAGCTCTTTAACACTCCTAATAATTGCTTTCAATCATACTCAGTCCTGTTGGTAATTGTGTTCCTATACATCTTAGAGTTTCTTTGATTACCCTATCTCTAATGAAGAAATTAAAACTATGGTGTTTTCTTCCCCCTCCTCTTCCCCTTGGCCAGATGAGTTTACTTTTGAATTTTATAAAAAAGCTTGGGATATTATTAGAGGTTATCTTTGTTCTGCTATGAGAATTTTCTTTCTTTTCAGCTACATGCCTAAATGTGCTAAAGCTACTGTCATTGTTTTTATCCCAAAATTTTCTCATGCTGATAACAATGGCGACTACAGACCCATCTCTCTTTGCAATATTTTTACAAAATTATTGCCAAAATTATCGCCTCTATAATGAAACTTATTATGCCTCACATTATTAACTTAAGTCAAGTTGGTTTTATTCAAGGCAGAATATCTACTGATAATATTTTGTTTGCTATTAAATTACTGAGAAATTTTAATATAAACTCTTACAAAAAAATTGTGTCAAAATTAAACATATTTAAGGCTTTTAATATTGTTTTTTGAGAATTTTTACTAGCCTGTCTTTCAAAAAAATGTTTCCCTAACACTTTCATATTTTGGAAGACAAAAAAATGTTTCCCTAACACTTTCATATTTTGGATAAGAGGATGTATTGATAATATTCATTTTTCTATTTTTATTAATGGTGCTTTTGAAGGATTTTCAGTTTTACTTTTGGCTTAAGACTGGGTTGCCCCATCTCCCTTTATTTGTTTTGTATTGTGATGAATGCCCTGTCTGATATGTTGGATGATTCTACTTTTACTTTTGCTTTTGAAGATTGCAAATATCATAACAATTATGTTAGTCATTTATTTTATGTTGATGATTTCTGGTCTTTGAGAATGCTATTGTTGGGAATGCTTTATGCCTTTAAAATATTTTGAACAAGTTTGCCAATATGTCTGGTCTTGAAGTTAATTTTAGTAAGTGTAATATTTTGTTTTCTACTGGCTCTCCTCATTTTATTTATATTTGTAATATTTTCAACATTACCTGTTCTAATTCTAAGCTAGAGTATTTGAGTTTACACATCTCTTCTAAAATACTTATTTTTGCTCGTCATTTGCAAACTTGGTTTAATCAACAAAGTAACAATCACATTCATATTAAACTTGATAGAGCACTTATTAATGGTCGTCGTTCAGAGAATTTTTTATCTTCTTATTAAAAAGTTAATAACCCAAGTTACTCTGATCATAGCCCCCTGGTGTAATTAAACTCTCCATTGATAAATCTATGTATAGATTCCACTTTAACAACTACTGCTTAAGTAACAATACTGAATTCTGGAATGCTCTAATTTCTATTTGAACTTCTCAATATGGTGGTAACAAGATTTATTCATTTTATTAAAAAGCTCCACAAGCCCAAATGCATTATTAAAACTAAAAATTGAATCTATTCTAACCTAATTTCCAAAAATATTGAGGATTTACAGCATGCTTAAGAAAATTATCTTTAGCAAATTAACATAAACCCCTTGAACTCTATCATTAATAATGCTCTTAAAGATATTAACAGTCATCTGGTTTCTAACTTCTCTTCTTAGACCTCCTGGATCATCCAGAGATCTCAAATCAGATGAATGTCCAATGGGGAAGTTAATTTGAAGTTCCTTTATAAAAAAAAAAATTAAGTTAGACAAAATTATAATAAAATAAAGGAATTTACTACTGATGCTAGTACGTTCTCTTCTCATCATAACATCTCTAAGGCTATTATCGATCATTTGTAGAAGCTCATTAACCCTCCTAATAATCACTCTCACAATCATACTCATATTTTTGTTGAAAATTGTGTTCATATATATCTAAGAGCTACTTCAATAGCTCATATCTCTAATAAGAAAATTAAAAATGCAGTATTCTATGCCCCCTTCTCTGCCCCTAGACCAAATGGATTCACTTTTGAATTTTATAAAAAAATCTAGGAGATTATTGGGGTCATCTTTACTCTACTGTGAGAAATTTCTTTCTTTCCAGCTACATGCCCAGATGTGCTGAAGCTGCTGCTATTACTTTTATCCCTAAATCTTCTCATGTTGGCAATAATGGTGACTACAGACCCATCTCTCTTTGCAACATTTCTACAAAATTATTATCAAAAGCATTGCCTCTAGAATAAAACTTATTATGTCTTACATTATTAACTACAGTCAAGCTGTTTTCATTCAGGACAAAATTTCTGCTGAAAATATGTTGCTAGCTGTTGAATTACTGAAAGATTTTAACCTTTTATGTGCCAAAATCAACATATTTAAGACTTTAGATATTGTTTCTAGAGAATTTTTACTTTTCCTGACTTTCCCAAAAAGGCTTCCCCCACCTTCATATCTGGGATAAAACGGTGTATTGATAATGTTCAGTTTTTTGTTTCAATTAATGGTGCTCTTGAAAACTTTTTTAGCTCTGCATCTAGCTTAAGAAGGGATATCCCTTATCTCTTTATTTATTTTGTAGTGTGATAGATGTCCTGTCTAATATGTTAGATGATTCTACTACTGATTATGTTTTTGAAAGTTTCAAATACGAGAACACTATTAGTCACTTGCTTTATGTTGATGATCTTCTGGTCTTTGAGAAAACTACTATTGTAAATGCTTTAAACCTTTAAAAAAATTCTAAATGAGTTTGATAATATGTTTGGACTTATAGTTAATAACAATAAAAGTTCTATTTAATTTTTTTAATAATTATTATCATTCCACTGATATATGCAGCATTCTCAACATTATTTGTCTAATACTCAGCATAAATATTTGGGATTACCTATCTCTACTAAAAGACTTATTTTTTTATTGATTTTCAACCTCTTTTATAAAAAATTTCTAGTCATTAAAGAGTTAGAAGGCTAAATCTTTGTCTTTTGCTAGCCATACTCAATTCTTTAAATTTACCATTTGTAACAATGCCTTAGTGTACTGGATTAAGGAGCTATTATTCCTAAAGATTGTTGTAAGTTTATTGACAAAGTTTATTCTAGATTCCTCTTTCATTGGAATATTATTACAAATAAAATTCATACTATATCTTGGAGATTTACTTCTCATCCTAAGAGTAACGATGGTGCGGGTATTCTTATTATTCAATCCTTATATTATGATTTCACCTGCTCTCTAATTTGGCGCCTTTATAGTGGAGATAATCCCCTTGCTAAATGATATAAACATAAATATATTTCTATTTGAAAGTCTTACTCTCCTAAAGCTTCTAAGTATTGGAAGTCTATATACTTTATTACATCCAAAATTAGAAACAATATTACCTCAAGCATTCATCCTAACAGTTCTCTTTCTCTTATCTGAGACCCTTGATATAGAAATAAGGTTTTGGATGAGGTTTTTTGACTTGACTGTGTTAAAGAATTTTCATAACATACAAGTTAACAGCATTACTATTGCTAATGATTGGACCTTCCCTTCTTTGTTTCCTACTAACTTTATTAATGATATCGAGCATGTTAATTTTGCTAGAGTCTCCTCCCCTCCGATCTGCTAGATTTGTTTTGAAAAACCTATTTTTAAACAATTTTATGCTCATTTCAATGATGATTACAGCAACGTGTTTGATTTAAATTCATCTGACATAAAAACTCTACACTCAGATATTCTTCTTTTTTTTAGTTAGCAATTCTGGAAAGTCCTAAAACCTCGAATATTCTAATTAAATGCAAATTAATGTGTCTATAGGTTGCATTCTTTGTAACCATGCTGTTCAAAGTCACAAACATCTCTTTTTTTAATGTGATTTCTCTTTTTCAATTCTCTTGAATATGATACCTCGGTTGAACTCCTTCCTGTTTAGACCCACTTACTTTATTGCAGCTGTTTGAGCACATTTTTATATGCCTTTTATATATAGTTTAATCAAAAGGCTTTTTATCTTATTATTTGTTGTTCTAGATATTTCACATGGCGTGAGAAGAATGAAAGAAGGATTCAAAATAATATTTCTAATATCTCTACCATCTGCTTTAAAATTCATAAAGCTATTAAACTTAAAATTGCCTCCCTGAAGATGGAAGGAGATATTACTCATCTTGTTGATTAGCTACTTTGGTTTGCTGCTTGAAATATTCTTGTTGGGAAGTCTGGTGGGTTCCTGTGGCTGTTGTTTTCCCCATTTTGTTCTAGCAGGTACTCGGGCTATGCCCTTTTTTGTGTGGCAGCTCTCCCAGTTTTGCGTATTGGATGGGCTTTTGCTTCGTTTGAGGAATGTTTTTTTTTTAACACAATGATAAATGCCAGCTGTGCTACAGGCAGTCCCCAAAGAAGATCATCGTGGCAACCAGTTGAAATCTTGGAAGGCCCAAGTGGCAACCAGGGGGCTTTATTGAACGTCCGATCATGTAAACCTGGAGTTTTTGTTCTTTTGGGGCATTCTTAGTCATAAATTTTTGTAATTCAGATACCTTTTTTTTGGCCTATTTGGCTCTTTCTCTCATCGTATGTGTTTGATTGATCTTTACCCTATTCTTTCACTGTCTTGGCCTCTCTTATTTTGGATTTGTATTTTGATTTAAATTTTTTGGTCATAATTTTTTCGTTAAATGAATGAAGCCGGGCTATTCCCTTATTTTTCCCAAAAACAAAAAAGAAAACTTATGCACACTGGAAAACCAAAAAAAGCAAAGGGCACATATTTCAGAAGAAATTCATGAAGGGAAAAAACGGTGCAACATGCAGTTCACCTTGATCTGTTAGTTGGGAGCTTTGGCTACCTACCAAAAGGTCTTAAATTCGAATCTTATGTATGTGATGTGCATATGAGTTTGTTTTAATTGGCTCAAAAGTCCAAAAAAATGACTGCAACTACAAGAACATAGAGACAGAAGTTCATGAAACCCGGAAATGAAATTAAAGGAAACTCAGCCACATATTTCAACAGATGCAATTTTTATCACTAAATATAAACATAAACCTTGAGCAGTTCAGGAAAATAAGTGATTCAGTTTATAGTTTGAACCAACAACATAATAGCATACAAAACCGAGATGGGTAGTTAATGAATTGAAAACAATCCCTGCAATGATGACCAGTAACAAGTCAGCCAGCCTAATACAAGGATGTCAGAGTGGAGTTTGCTAATGTAAGAAGTCTTAGGATTTGGAGTTCTCAAATACACAAAATTTTATAAAGTACAAACTCTAAATTTAGATGAATTTTCATTTCATAAGGCAAAAACTAAAATACGAATGATAATTTAACAACTTCCAACTAGAAATAAATAGTTCGTAGATAAAAAAAATCATATAAATAATTGAATAGTATGCTTCTAAAAAATTAGATTGCATCACACTTTGATCAAAATCAACCACTCTCTCAAACAAATAATAAAATAAAGGAAATATTAGAAAAGGAATCACTCACAGCATTAGAATCAAGCCTCGAGTTTGATCAAAGATATAACCTTTCCAAAAGAAATTGAAATATCTAACCCAAAAGTGTTCTCATAGTTAGAAGTTATAACACAACAAAAATTTTATTCAAAACTAGCTGATTTTTTTATTCACATTCCTCAAAGGCACTTTACACAATCACAAGTGGAAAATTTTTGGAAAATAAAATCACCATTGGAATAGTTGAACTCCGGATAAGCGATAAATAGGATGAATTGGGAAAACCCAACAGAAACTGCACCTTCCATTGCACCTAATCCCACAAAAAATTACTTGGCCCGATTAATTTTGGGAACAAAATATACTAAAGCAACCTCCATCGAGAAGCATCAAGTTAGCCTAATTCAAAGAACTCAATGAGCTACCTGATACACGGTGAACTGTGGGGCAGTTGAAATAGATGAGAACAATCCATGATGATTGGAGAGGTAGATAGAAGAATGGGAATGAGGAAGACAAATGAATATGTTAAGCAACAATATATTCTTTTGGATTCAAAGATAGTACAACAACAATATCAAAAATTGGGGAATAATTCAAAAAATCGGCATCAAGAAAATAAAATATTTAAAGTCTATTATAGAAGAAGGAAGCACTACAACAACAAGCCGACTACAACAATTCGTGATTCAATTTATTTCAAGCATTAAATCGTTCCCAAATCCATTGCATGTTCTTCTATTTAATTGAATTGAACTAGCTGGTCTAACCCTTTATTAAACCCAAACTAGTTTATGTAAACATTATAAATAGACCCCAAATGGTGTAATTGAATTCAAGAAATAAGATTTATGATTTCTTTCTTTTCTAATTTCTTTTCTTCCACATCTTGATCCCTAAGGAGTCTACACCTACTCAAAAGATGCCTTCCCCCTCTTCATGTAGATCAAGAAGCATAACAAATCGTGCTCTCGTTGAGACTAAAAATCCCATTTCCCCCTCCTCCTGCCGGCCAACAAACTCCACCACAGCCAACACTTCTTTTCAGCCACCAGCCTCTTCTTCTCACCAAGAACTTACCTTTCCACATCCTACACTATTGGCAAGCACTCTCCACCACAGGCCAACCCTCTTTCTAGCCACCGGGCCTCTTCTCCTCCACCGAAACTCCATTCTCCACCTAATCCTGCGGACCAGCAGTCTCCATTGCCCCAGCCTTCATTTCAGCCTACCATCCGTCATTCCCCACTTGCAAATTCACTATTCTTCTTGAGCATTCATCAAATACCAATTCAAGAACCTTAAATCATCATGAAAAATTCAAATTTGGCAAAAGCTCTCTGAGCAATGCAAAGCAATCAAGAATTACAATTCTCCAAAATTCAAAAATCTCTACAACAAGTGAACGGTCAATTTTCCTTCATTGGCTTCATCACTTCAACAATCTCATATTGTCATGCATTCTATTGATAAGAAACTTGATAATTTGTGCATTGACCACCCACCTCCTCCACTGCATCAAGATCCTTCCTCTATCATCGACATCCTTGATTCTGCCAATTCAACTTTCTCCATAGTCTACACCGTCTCCTACAAGTTTCTCTTTTCTTAAACCAATAAAAGTTGAACTTCCTCGCTTTAATGAATTCAACGTTGAAACATGAACCTTTAAAACACAGAAATACTTCGATTTTCAAAAAACTCCTAATTATCATCCTGCTAGCATAGATTCCTTTCATCTTAAAGGGCCTGCGGCTACTTGGTACAAAAGGTTACGCATCAAAGCTCTTTCTGCTTATTTTCCATCTCTCAACCTTGAGAACAAAGTTGTTTTTCATGGTGATGGGAGTGTTAAGCTTTTTTTTTTTGAATTTAAAGATTTTTTTTTTTGCATCGGCCTTGTTGTGTGATAGAAAAGTCCCTCTCAAACTCAAGAAAATTCTATAAGATGGAGGTTAGACCTACAATGCTTTATGGTGCAGAATGTTAGCCATTATAAGAGAAGCATAATATTAAGTCAAGTGTTGCAGAGATGAGGATGCTCAGGTGGATGAGTGGCTTTACTCTTAGAGACCAGATACGAAATGAGCATATACGTGAAAAGGTTGGAGTAGCTCTAGTGGAAGATAAGATTAGAGTAGGGGTGTCAATATTTAACACGACACGAAAACCTGACTCAAACCCGACCTGATTTCGAAATGAGTCGGGTTCGGGCCCGGATTCGACCCGTTTGGAAAAACAGGTCGGGTTCGGGTTGACCCGGAAACCCAAACTCAACCCGGTTTAACCCAGTAAAAAAGCGCTAACCACGACTACTGCCTGCATTGACCGGGTCTACTGCCCGTGCTGCCCCCGTCGAGTCAAGCTCCAGCGTCATGTCGACTGCCCGCTGTCGCATCTACTGCTAGCATTGCGTCGACTGCCCGCCGTCTCGTCAACTACCCCGCATTGCGTCGACTTTGTTTGGATTGCCATGCGCCAATCGCCCCAACCCACCTCACCGACTCACAGCCTCAGCCCGCCTCAGGTCGCCTCGCCCTTTTTTGAATCAAACGAGTCCGCGGGTCGGGTCGGGTCAATCTAATAACCCGCACGGGTCAGGTCCGGGTTGAAAAAACTAACCCGTTTGCAAAAACGGATCGGGTTCGGTTTGACCCGTTTATGACTCAGGTCAACTTGAGTTTGACCCGAACCCAACCCGTCGACCCGTTTTGACACCCCTAAATTAGAGAGAGTCGCCTTAGATGGTTTGGTCACACAAAACGGCAGCCTTTCGATGACCCGGTTAGGAAAGTAGATGTATTGGATTTGACTTATGTTAAGAAAGTTAGAGGTAGACCTAAAAAGGCCTAGTTAGAAAATATTAGAAATGACCTTTCTTTATTAGATTTAAATGAGAATTTAACTTTTAAGAAATAATAGTGTCACGCCGTAAGCCATGCTCCAAAACTCTCCCATAATTTTAAAATATGACACATTAACTTAATTCCTCTATAATTCGCACAATCTTATGCATCGCATTTATTTTTAAAAATAGGAATCAACACACTCATTCTCCATTCATTTGGCATCTTTTTAGTCTTCAAAATAATATTAAAAAAATAATGATAAATACTAAATTTTTATACTTTATGAGGATCATTTCCACTCATCTACAGGGAAAACTACACTCAAGACTAGAATTGTTATTAATGTAAAAACAAGCAGATTTCAATTGTGCAGTACAGTTTGCAAAATCCAATCTAAAAGAAAAGGATGAATGCGAACATTCGAAAGAAGAAATGATGAATGGTCACCTCGAAGAGAAAGAGACAAGATAAAGCATAAAAGAAAAAAGGTACAGTGCTAAAAATAAAAGTCTGTCATAAGTTGCTACTAAAAAGCGGAGTAACAGTAATCCTGCGGGTTAGTAGAGTACAAAATCCACCCAAAAGAAAAGGACTGATGGGAAAAACATCCCAAAGAAGAGATGATGACTGGTCATCTCGAGAAGAAAGACGTAGGTAAAATAAAATAGATAAAAGGATCAGTGCTAAAACAATAAGTTTTTTAAAGGTGCAACTAGAGTAATGAGCAACGAAGATACTGCTGGTAGATTTGCAACATGCAGCATACTCTCCAAGTACAAGCACAAAATGCATTACAAAAATTCTCATCATGACGGAAATAACACGCCATTACTCTTGGCTATGCTTCTCTATCTTCAAGATACAAGCCAATGTAAGTGCCTAAACCACATAACTACATTTAAACAAATATCATTGGCAACGAATGAAATGTTTCAAATTTTAATAACTTGCTCAGAATATCCAAATACATTGTGCAAGACGGGGTACAAAAAAGCAAAAGCAATGAGTGCTGAAAAGTGTCCAACCACTGGAAATTGTCCGATCAACTACAAGCAACAAGGTGCATAGCACATCTTACATTTTGTAGAAGGAAAATCTACAACAATTACAAGTCTAACCCACAAGTGAAGAGTAGAACAAGAAGCAATCCAAAGCATACAATCGATTGAGTCAAAAATGGCTAAAATAAGGGAAGCGTCTGAGCAGTCCAATCAAATTAACAGTAGGATTCAATTTCCCATTGATGTCACCTTTGAATCAATGAGTTGAGATTCCTTGATAAATTATTTATTGCCTACATTTGATTGAAATGCTTAGGTAGTAGCTAGCTTCTTTCTGAATCTTAGGTGAAGGTATCAACAACCAAAACAACCATCCGCCCCTTCCATAATTCAATCTGCACAATTCTATCCAAAAAGATTGGATCTTTCATTCCTCAATGGGTTTCCCCGCATGATTGGGTCCCTCTCTTGCTTTTGTTCCATAATGGGTCTTTCACACTTTTTGGTTTAGTGTGAAATCCTAATCCAAGTCCCAGAATCAAAACCTTCCTTCAAGTTCTAAGAGCAAGGCTCCCCGACATCTAACCATCCAAATTCTTCTGTTGAATAAGTCAAACATGAATCTCGGTCTAACTTAGTTACATTAACTCTCAACAGACTAGTTTCTCAAACCTTCTATAACGATATTGAGGAAAACCTAGCAACCCTGATTGTTTTACTTTGTTGCCCAAAAACAAGAAATTCATTCATAACTATGATTGCCTGATTGGGTGCTAGGGTGATGGGGATGATAGCGCCCAGCATTCCCTTCTTTTCTTGCCTATAAGTTATCTCGACCCTTAGGAATTTGAGTTATATATGCTTTTCTTTCTCTTATAGTTACACTAGATATCTTGATCATGTCTCATATCACTTTCAAAAAAAAAGAGATCATGCTTTTCCAGGGATAGAGCATTCTATCATAATAAGCAAAGGTACCAATTGTATTAGCTATAGTAGTGATATGGGAATGTAGCCTTGCTACTAGTAGCTATTCTTTCTTCACATATCTCAATAGTTGGATGTTTCGCACAACATTATTGTTGAAGTGCGATAAACTAATAGATGAGTTTGATTCTTTCTTTAGAAAAAATCAAGCATACAAAGTTAGCTAGGATATCTTAAATATAACTAGATTTGGGTAGCACACTAATTTCCAAAATAAATAGCTCGATTCCTTAATGAACAAAATAAATTATAGAGAATGAATATGCTCAAAGAATAACTCTAAACACTTGATTATAGCTCATTGGTGAGCTGTTAGTAATTGAAGATGCAAGAAAATTGTTTATGAAGCTCAATTAAAACATAACAAGCTCAAGAGATCAATTTGTTTATTTCGATTCCATCAACACTATATGCTTGTTCACTAATAGCTCAATCATCTGCTAGCAAAGAGCATATAATTAAGAAAAACAATAATTAGCTCAGGTTAAAGTAGTCATACTGTTTCATTAAAGTTGAGCATATGACAATCCAAAATCAAGAAAGATTTTAATTATATCACATTTAATGGTACCTCTGTCACTCCCCTAGTCTCCCCCTTCCCCATAGCTGATGAAGGGCATCCCCCAGCTCCAATCGCTCTCCCAGTCTTCAAAAAAGAGGAATATATTGAGTGCAAGAATTCAAAATGGGATGAGGAGCAAAGCCAAGGCAAGGAGGAGATGAGACAAGAAAGGAAGAATCTAATAACGAGAGGATAAAGGACCTTCTATTAGAAGAATTTTCTTGCAGTTCGAAATTTCTATGTTTTTAATGAATACTACTTGTTTATTACTTTCATTCTTCATAACTCCTCTGTACACATCCCTCTTAATTCATATTATTCCCTCAACTTAGTCAATAGCAAAAACATTACATATTTATTATAAAGCCCATCAATATCCCTACAACACAAGAAGCTATAACCTAATCTCCTAATCATTAGCATCCACAAGGCTGAATGAGAGATTCACCAATAATGTTCCTCTCATTTTTCAATCAAATTGATATCATAACAAAGATTATTAATTTGTAATATCATTTTCAAACAAAAAATGGTAAAAAACAAAAGAGATAATTCTTGAGTCTCTTGAGACTATTGAAACTATCATTGCACAAGAATAAAATCCCATGGCTGACCAAATAGAGTTTGAAATATGTCAAAGAGCCTAGCTACCGAACTCCTTAAACAAATGGCTCTACAGACGATGTTTGCATCTTCAAACCAAAAGGACATAACCTCTACTAGCATGATTACAATTAATACAAAGTACAAGATTCCCTCACATAATGACAGTTAATCCTAAGAAGGTGAACATTTGTAGATTTTCATGGAACATAACTTTCCATTAAAAAGCATATATTGAAATATGGTCAAAGTTTGCTGATTACTAGAATCTCAATTTTATCCATCATCCATGAAGACAAGTACTAGATCTAATTTCAGCAATCGAGGAAAAAGTATAAACAACCTATGCAAGGCAAGATAACAAAATGTAGGCATAACCATAACGTAAGAATCTCCCTAGAGAAAATGCCAATTTTTATTATATAAATAACAATGATGAATGAGGGAATCCTAACAAGAGATTAAGTTATTCCCCATAAGGAGTCTCTCCTATGCAAGCTCAAATGCAAGAACCATCAAAAGAGAAGCTAGGCGCCAACCACGACAACAAAAAAATGGATACTCCACTAGAATAGTAAACCAAATGGTGGGAAACAAGGAACAAAAGTAGAAGAAATAATATCATGTCCATATAAGCTCAAGGATTATTTGCATCAAAAATATTGAAAGTTGCATCCAAAAATGAAGCCAAAGAGATGAGGCCAAGAAAAGTTTCATCGCCACAAATGGGAAAATTGTTCAACCATGTAAAAGGTCAAAATACTGAGTAGTAAAAATATATTTGTTGTGGGCCTAATTGAGAAATTAGGGTTAAGTACCAAACCACTCAGATGTTCGCATACTTTAGGGCCAATTAGGAAAGATACAAAATCTAATGTTACAAAACAATAAATTATGCCATTTGTCAATACTATTAGTAATGATGTAACATATGATATTGCATCTTTAGATGTTTGTCATATAATCCTAAAAAATTCTATTTGCATGGTAAATATACTAAATATTATAGAAAAGAACATGAGTATATTTTTTAATTAAAAATAGGAAAAAATTTGTAGCTCATAAGACAATCAAATCAATGAAGGATGTAGAGGTACAAGATAGGGGCAGAAAACCTGAATATATACCAAAGCAAGGATGTCTTCTACCTCGATTCAACTACAATAATCACCATTACACCAAAAGCACCAAAGAAAGAAGAATGTCAAATCAACAACAACAATAAAAACAACCCCTTGCTAAACAAAGAAAGAGAAATGAAACACCTATCCACTTAAGGAAAGACAAGAAAAGCACTCTGCCAAAGCAAAGGCAGCAGAGGTGGCACACCAAAGACGAGAGAACAAAAATCTCCAACCATTTACAATATTAATTTTCTTTAGAAAAAGAGAGTTATGCTTGATTATCCTTTTTAAAAGGAGGCATGACTTAAGAGCTAGTTAGTTAAATCAATGAGCAAAATTAGTAAGAAAAAGTACAAACAACTTGTGAAAGCTACACTACAAGCTATTCATTAAGGGGTTGTTTGGTTGGAATACTTTAGGGTGTTAAGTATTCCAAATGCAGGGGTTTTAACAATTTTGGTGTTTGGTTGGATGAAAAAGAAATTCAACGTAAAGTAAATTAAATGTAATGTAAACTATTCTAGTTCATTTTTGAGGAAAAGCAAACTGGCCCAGTTTTGAGCCAGAAAACTTTACACCGCAAGCAAGCTCGTTTGACCGTCGGCCACAATGGTCGCCACCCTTCGGCCACCATCGCCACCCGCTGCCACCCGTCGCCACCCGCCGACCACCACCGCTACCCTCCAACCATCATTTTTAAACTTTACATTACATTTATTTTATTTCAAACCAAACAAAAAAAAAATCATTCACCTGAATTTACTTTACACTCATCCAAACAACTCTAAAGTATTCCTTTTACAATATATTCTTTTTACACTACATTCCTTTTTTAACAAACCAAACAACCCATAAAGAAAGAATCTCACTCCATTTTTGTTAAAATTTATAGCTTTGGCATGCAAAATAAATAATATCAACGTTTGTGTCACTTGCTCATTTACATGAATATGTTGATTTAATATTTAAAGAAATAAATATAATTTAACTTGTAATATAATATGTTTAAAAAAGTAAAAATTCAACCAATAATCAAAAAACAAAGTCAAGATTACAAACAATAAACAAACTAATACTTCAACAAACAAAAAAAACGAAACCAACCAAATAAGTTTGGCTCAGTTCATTTTTTTATTAGTAGAATTCAAGTTCGATGGTTAAAGTAGAGGAATGCATTGGGCTTGTTGTGTGATAGAAAAGTCCCCCTCAAACTTAAGGGCAAATTCTATAAGATGGTGGTGAGACCTGCAATACTTTATGGTGCAAAATGTTGGCCATTAAAAGAGAAGCATAATATTAAGTTAAGTGTTGCAAAGATGAGGATGCACAAGTGGATGAGTGGCTTTACACTTAGAGACAGGTTACAAAATGAGCATATATGTGAAAAGGTTGGAGTAGCTTCAGTGGAAGACAAGATTAGAGAGAGTCTCCTTAGATGATTTGGTCACATAAAACGGCGGCCTTCCGATGACCCGGTTAGGAGAATAGATGTATTAGATTTGGCTTATGTTAAAAAAGGTAGAGGTAGACCTTAAAAAAAACTTGGTTAGAAAATATTAGAAATGACCTTTCTTTATTAGATTTAAATGAGAATTTGACTCTTAACATAACACTATGGAGAAAAAAGATTCATGTAGCTAACCCCATGCAGTGGGATAAAGGCTTGATGTTGTTGTTGTTGTTGCTGCTGCTACAAACAATGCACACCCCTACAAAAACGGAATAAAAGTATATTTTTATAAAAGAGGGGAAAATATTTATAGGTTGATGGCGAAAACAAAACTACCAACCACTTGAGATAGTTTTATTGATGTTTTACGAACCCACTCTGTCCACCAAGTTACAGAGATCTTTAGGGAGAACTCACAAAACTACTGCAAACCACAAACATTTTTTGTTATCAATTATAGGTTGAATAGATCTCAAATCAAGTCACCGGAATAGATAAACTATTATTGCTAAGTTGATTTGAGTCAAGATGGAAACCAAATATAAAGAAAGAAGTTTAAATCCATAGATAAAAAATATTGGACAAAGTAATTGAATTAGCAAAACTCATATAAAAAAATAATGAAACTTGTGATTCTGAAAAGCTTTAACTACTCTACTGCCCACACCTACACGGCATCTCACCCTGCCAACAACCATGCAAAGACCATATTAACAAATTAAGAAATTGAAAACAACAAAAATGATGGATAAACATGAGAAGGGGCTACGTTATCGTTGTGATAAGAGTTTTAACCAATCATATATCCAAGTTAAAATGTTTGCATTAATGCGTAAGAGAACAATAGTCTCGAAGACTTGAGCAACACCTAGAAATTACATACTTAAGGAACAATCCACGACAATGATCACCAAAAGACTAAAAAGCACAAAGAAAGCATCATCAACAATGTTCCCAGTAGCATCAATCTCCAATTAACTCTCCTCGAAATTAAGCATGATCAACACAATAAAACCATATCATAATAGGTAACAAAATACTTGTTGACCTCGTTTTTATTTATTTATTTATTTATTTATTTATTTATTTATTTATTTATTATTTATTTGTTTGTTTTCGAGCGCATTTGGTCGAGCTCGAGTTAGCCTGAATTGAGTTGAATTAGACTCAATCCCATTAGATTAAACCCGGTTAGCCCGTTTTAGCCGCGTCAGAGTGAATTTGATTCGAGCCGTTGATTTATTTGAGTTTAATTCTGTTAATTTGGTCGTGTCGACTCGAGTCCAAGCTAGCTCGGATTGGGTTGAATTGGGCTTGGTTCAAATCTGATTTCAATCCAATGGGCTCAAATTAATTCCGCTTAAAGACCCATTGACTTTCTAAGTCATTCGAACCTGGTATCATATCGGGAAATGTCGTCAATGGCTGCGATCACTTGAACCTGCCGGTCAGTTGCCTCAGTCGGATGAGCTATCCATTTTCAGGATGGGGGCAGCCTTCTTTTCGCAGGGACCGAGCGCGGCAAGGCCTGATTCGGTGTATGGAGGAGGGATCGAGAAGGCGAAGCAGGGGATTTGTCTCGAAGGCTCGCAACTCTCCCACTGGGCTCCAAATTTTTCAGATCTCCCTTCCCGACCTCTCTCCCTCACGCGAGCAGGACTTGACTTCGCCTGCCCTAGCCGCCCCCTTGGTGATTCTCTAGTTCGAGCAGCCCTAGAGCCCGACCTCCCTCTCGCTCTCGGTCCGCATGAAGCAAGGCCGAACCCCCGAGCTTCCGCCTCTTCCCTATTCGCAAGACACCCGACCTTCTCCTCCCTCTCCTGCTCCTTCCGTCTCCGTCGTTCACAGAAGCCAGAGGCCGGAACCTCTTCCGCCCCCCATTCTCCTGTGTGGAACTGAGGCCCGATCGCGACCTCACCTACCCTAGACTGTCGGCTTCCTCTCACAAAAAGCAGGTAATCGTGGCCTTCTTCTCTCTTTCCTCGCTTGTTATTTCTTCTTCTCAATTTCTCTCTTCCTCCTCTTGTTCCCCTTCTTCTTCCTGCCTTTTTTTCTTCTCCCCTCATTTCTTCTTTTGCCTTTCTCTACTTACCTATCTCCTCATGTCTCTACTTTTCATTTCCTAAAATTTGTCATGTGCATTCTCATATGGTTTCATGCACATATGCTCTTTTCATTGTGAAATCCATTTTAAAAGAGGAGAAAAGCAAACATCTGGGTTGAACTTTTGATGATTTAGTATACTGTTGCACTTTACTTGCTATGCCACGTTAAGTTATCCTGCTCAAATTTTGAGAGATGTATGGCTATGCATCAAATGTGTGTGTTAGATTCGTGTGGTTTTGTATATGTATATATATGTATTGAGTAGTTTGGAAGATAAACTACAATCATATTTTGATCTCTGCACACATGTGTGTCTCTTTCTTTTACGTGATGCTTATCCTAGCTTTTATGAAGAAGTTTTGAATGGATATGTTAACGCGAATAAATATATATATATATGGCGTTTGAGCGATGAATGGCATGGGGTCGATTCGATCTTATGTTGAAATGTTAGATTGTTGTCTTGAAAATTTGCAAGAAACAAGGTTGTATCAAGTCTCCCTTCCCCTCTCAATCAATACTTGGCGATAATGTTTGGTTCAAAAGTGAGTTTATTTAAATCATGAACACTCATAGATCTTATACAAGGGTTCTTACATGTTGAGAAATATTTTGAGATGTTTGAGAGTGAATTTGAAATCTTTTGTAAAATTGTCTTATACATGTACAATCTCTTGTAATGAAAGCTTACGTGAGATGATTGGGAGTATTTTATATAGTTTTACTTTATGTTCAAAAGCTTTATTTATCACCTTCCAAAGCTTTTTTTTTTTTTTTTGGTATGTTTGGCACAAAAGGCATGTTTACAAATTTGAATTAAAACTTTGGATTCTCAATAGCATGTAATGAGAAGGTTGGAAATATGTTGTTAAGCTCTAAGAGTTGCTTTATATCAGAAATTTGTTGGTGAACTTTGATAGTTGTTGCAAAGCGTTTTGTGATAGAAAATTCTAAGATTTGCTCTATGTTAGAAATTTCTCATATTTACTTTATGTTGGAAAGCCTTGTAATCCAATGCGCGTTGGAAATCTTTCATATCTCATACTTCGAATAAAAGTTTAGCATGGAGTCAATTTAATATTGTGTCGGATAGTTGAGGTATTTCATTAGAATGTATTGTTGGTTATATATATATATATGTTTGGCAAAGCATGGCATATTTGAGACAAAAGTGAGTTTACAAGTTTTCTTTATTAAATACTCTCTTGAAAGACTTGATGGCATATAGTATGGAAATTGGAAATTTGTTGAGAAGCAATCATGTGGCTCATGTTTCAAATGTAAACTTTTCTATAGAATCGATTCGATGTTGTGTTGTAATGTTGGAAAATTCCATAACTTCCTCTATGTTGGAAAATCTCATAAATTGTTTTATAGTGGGAAGGTTTTATGGAGTGTTGTATGATAAAAAGCATCCATTTTGGTTATGTGTTGGAAAGTATTCATTGGGATTCTCTTTTATATAAAAGTTGCTATTATGGATTTGGTGCGATGATGCTATTGACCTTCTCTTTTGGTGAATTTCTTAAGTGTTTTGGAGGATGACTTAGAAGTAGTTGCAAGAAATGATTTTATGCATTTATAATTCATTGTGATGAAGGTGAATATAAGGTGATTTGTGTGGTCTTATATGGTAATTAGAGAGGAAAGTTGCATTGCCTGTTTATATGTAGCATGAAATGTTTCTCATGAATTTTAGAGAAGGTTTTGTGTTAAGAGGATTTATGATTGGCCTTAGATTTACTTTGCGTTGGAAAGTGTTATGATAAGTTTCTTGAATGCTTTACAATGAGAGGTTTTATAAAACTTTCTTGTTGGAAAGCTTTATGATCATACCTCACGCCAAAATAAAAAGCACTCAATTGTCTTGTGTTGGAAAGACTTTTGTGGTTTTCTTATGAAGAGGATGTGAGTCATTTTGTTTATGGAGTTTTATAATTGTTACTTTGGGATTGAAATTATTTTCTTTTTATAAATGGTTTTGTGTTGGAGGTTCTTCAAGTCTTTTTTTTTTTTGGATAAAGTGGTATTTCTAAGAGCTCTTTAATATCTTTTTTTTTAGAATGAAGGGATATTTAGTGTATGAATTGTCTTTCTCTTGTTAGTATTTATTTTCAAAGTTGAGTTTGGGTTGAATGTGAAATGAAAGTTGCTTGTTTATGTTTTAGTTTTGGGAACTTGTTTTCCCCTTCGCCACTTTGGGTTTCGTATAGGATATAGTATAAGTTATTGAGTAGGATTTTCTTGAGTGCTTTGTTTGGAACGTGGGGACAGCAAAGGGCGCCAAAACACCTTCTTCTCTATTCGTATTGTATCGAATTGGGATGAAGGTCGTTTTAGAGGCATACTTGACTTCAAAGAGGTATGCCCAATAATAAAACGTCTACATTCCTTTTATTATTTTTTATTTCCATTCCTTCATTTTGATATTTTATCATCTTTCTCTCTATTTTTCTTCTCTCTACTACTATTCTACTTATTATCTTATTTTATTTATAGATTCCTAAATTTATTGATATATGTACGAATGTCCAAAGGGTTAGAAAAGAACTTCTTTTTGTCCCCTATAACACTAGTGACACCTAAGGACAAAAAATTAAGAATCGAGTCTTAGATAACATAGACTTATGGTGCATGCTCCTTATAGGATAGAGACATCAAAACATAAACATTAGTGACACATTTTCCTAGGTTTGTTGTGCCTTAATTCATTAATAATCAACCAACAAAATCTCTCTTAACCAATAATAGATTGTTTAATCTACCTTTCTTTTAATTTCCAACAAACTAAAATAACTCAACAAAATTGGTTACTACTGGGTAACCCAGGCCTACGAGGCTATTAAGTTAGCCCCAAGGAGGGTGAAATAAACCTCACAGACTCGGTGAGCAACAAAGGTAGCAATCAATCAAACACTAAAATAAAATTCTTAAAATCAGTCTTAACTTACTAATACTTACATTTAAACTAAAGCATCCCTTTAACCTTCAACAAATCAAGTTATAAGCAACTTTAGCTAAATCATCCTACATAGGATATACCCAAAATCACACAGCCTGTTACACACACCTAGGCTTGTTTGTTAGGACACGACTTCTAGTCCTAGGTTAGGCCGATGTTTTGTTTTATTATTTGATGCCAATTACTCCTGTCAAATTAGAAAACTCCTGTATTGTTTTATGTCTTAGCAATAACATGTGTATGTTTTATGAATATGAATATTAAATCTTCTGTTAGTCATATTTTTATTTACCTGCATTTATTTTCTGAATGGCATCTACGCTCATTTGTGTATTTTTCCTTTATCTTGTCTTGCGAGGTACATTGAGCTACGCATGATCAAGAATTAGTGAATAATTTGCTCGCTTAAAGCTCTTAAGTGGCTGCGCCACAAATCTTACATAGTTGGTAATCAATAGATAGCTCGATTGCTTGGAATTTTTATGTGGCTGCGCCACGGTCAGGTATAATCTCTGCAACTTGTAAGAAAAATTTCTAATTACATACCGAAACTGCTACACACCACACACATCTTGTTATTAGCTTTTAGTTTAATATATATTCTAGCATGTTTAGGTAGCTGGCCATAGGATAGTGCACTAACGAAGCTTTGGCCCTATAGGCCAAAGCTTGCCCCTTCTGTGAGCCCTAGAGACCCTTATGGTCACCTTAGGCCTGTAGTGTAGGCCCACCCATTTGTGCTATATGCATCATTGTTTTCCCACACGAAATGGGTACTGCTAGGATGTTTCATTTTCTCTCGATTTTGGGTATGATACCCCCCCACCTTCTATGAGCCTTAGAGATCATTAGGGTCATTTAGGCCTGTAGTGTAGGCCACCTATTTGTGCCATGGGCATCGTTGTTTTCCCACACGAAGTGGCATCGTTAGGATGATTTTTTATTGTGATGTGATAAGGATATCTTGCCTGGAGGGTATCCTTGGTGTGTTTATTTATTTATTTCCTGTACTCTGAATGTCATGCATGCATTTTTATACACTTTACTCTACAGTGCACTCCACCTACATACATGCATTGCATTAGCATTACTCAGATGAAAATATCACATTATCTTTCAATAGTCTTTAGAATACTCTTACTTATGCAGCTGTCTCATGCATCATATACAGCGCTAGGTATATTCTGTTGCATATTACAAAGTCCTTGATTTAAACCTCTGAACTAAAAAATCCTTAATTCCTTAGGATAGAGCCTCCTTATCTTGTATACATGTAGGACGATTGATTGTGTTTAGGATGTTAGCTGGCAGCTCACTCCAGGCAAGCATAAGCCCAGATTGTACACCCCTCAATGTGTTTCTTTTCATCTTTGATGAATTCTGAGTCTATTATTTCTCTTAGGATAGTAATCTGATTTTTGATCTTTTAAACTCAAAACTTTAATCACATCTTTATACATTTAAAAATATTTAATCACCACTAAGGATAAAGAGAAGAGTTTATCACCTTTGGAATATAACTTAGGAACTTTTTCTGTACACCAAATTAAGAAGAGAATAATACATCGTCCCTAATCGAGAGTTTTCTTAGGCCAAGGTCTAAGATGTAATTAACCACGGGGGCTTGCGCCCGTGGAAGACTGATCCCCACATCAAATAAACCCCATTCGAGCTGATGTATCGAATGGGGGAAATCTCGTGACATTTTGGGTCATATATATCATTATCCATCGAGGTGTGTAGGCGAAAGCCGCTATCCTCTATGGCTAATCGTATGTATGATTCTATCTGCTCTTCCATTGGCCTGCTTGGGTAGAGTGTAAAGGCCTACGATCGTTTTGTCCTACGGGATAGTGCGGTCGTACTCTTTACATTCTGTTCCCCACAAGCAGAATCATTTCGGAGACCCACAATACTCCCCTCCCTCCAAGATACACACATGCCCCAATAAACAATGAAACTAAAATGAAATACCTCATAGGAGGAAACCATTCAAGCAAGTTTTAATAAGATTTTTGGCAAAAACCCTAAAACCAAGATTCACTAAAACGAGCATGTCATACAAACTCAATTTACACTCCTTCCATATGGATAGATCAATAGATGAATGGTAATTAGGGGTTTCACTATTTGACATGACCCAAAAATCCGACCGAAAAATTCCGGGTCCAAGTCAACCCATTTAGAAAACAGGTCGGGTTCTAGTCAACCCGAAAACCTAAATGCAACCTGAAACCGACCCTCTCCTACGCACAGGTCGCCTTGCCCTCACAGTTGCCTCATGCTCGAGGTCGCCTCGAGCTCACCCAGCCCTGCGCATGCTCGCCCGCCGGCCAGCCCTTACGCAAGAACATCCGCTTGCCTGGTCGATGCGGGTACACCAACCGAATCAACAGGACAAGTCTGGGTTTGTAACCCATTTAACTAATCATGTCAGGTAAGTTGAAGGTGGGTCAGTTTCGTGGTGGAAACAAACCCAGCCCAAAAACCCATTTTTGGTAATATTGGATGGCAAAAATAACATGACAAACCACTTGGGATGGTTTTCTTAATGCTTTACATCAAACTAAAGAGATCTTTCGGGAAAACTAGCAAAACAAAATGCAAACAACAAACAATTTTTAGTGTCAAACATAGTTCAAAAAATTCTCAAACTAATTATCACCAAATTACTTCTGCAAAGTTATTTTGAGTCAGGATTGAAACCAAAAATTAGGAAAGAAGTTAGATTCCATAGATCTAAAATATTGGACAGAGTAATGAAATAAGAAAAACTTATGCGAGAAAACAAAACAAAGACTCCAAGAAATCTAAACCCAACAACAATAGCTCCAATGTTTTGATTCCAAAAGTTTTATTTACTATGCGTACTATATAGCCCACATGTGCATGACCTCTTAGCCCAGCAACAACAATGCAACACCCATATTTACAAATTAAGAAACTTAACATATATTAAAATGAAGGTCAAACGTGAAAAGTACATCATCAACAACAAAAGTTTAATCTTGATCATCTATGTAAAGGTAAAATATTTGCATTAATGCTTACGGAAGAGAAAGACGGTCGTGAGGACTCAAGATACTGCCAGAAATTATGTACTCGACAAATAATGTTTCCAATTCCACCAAAACAAACCACCTGCCATCAATTTCCATGCCTCAACAAGTCAACATTCCCAAAATACTATTCCCATCGGTAACGAGCAACGCAAAACATAGTACAATTCTTGATGGATTCAAATTCTACACAAAATTTAATTCAACATCAATTAGAGGAATTACTTGGTATCCTAGTTGCACTCATCCCATAGTTCCATGTTCTAGTCAATAATCGTGAGACGTTAGAATGCATAAACAAGCTTGCAGGTATTATATCACACTTAAAAGGGAATCACTTGCTAGTTAACCTAGGGGCATCAGCAATACAAGGAGCTAAAGTGGTTTTGGGTAACCAATGGTTACAATTAATCGGCAATGTCACAACCAACTATAAACATTTAATACTCATCCGACAAAACAACTAAACTAAATAAGAAGGCCAAGGTTCATCCTGAATTCAAGGAATTCATGATAATCAATTTCAAAAAACCTCAATATCAAGGATCCATAGCATCCTTTTTCAACTAACATTACTGAAGCATGATACTCCGCAAGTCACCAAAATGCCATTCCCAACTCCAGGCCTCATTCAAAGAGTAAATATAGCAATTCATTAAATCATTCTATTCAACATCTAATTACCACCAGCTTCCAAAGAGGATCATCAGACATTGCTCTATCCCAAGACACGTCTAATCAATGTTATGCCATATCATTATCAATAGTTTCATAAGGTTGCCATAGAAACATGATCTTTAAAATGCTATAAATCAAAGTCATCCGACACATCACCAGCACTTTCTCATCACCTGTTTTGCTTGTCAAGGACAAAACCTAGAGATTTTACAATAATTACCAAGCACATAATCAAGTTACCATTCCGACAGCAGAATGCTTGGCAAATTATTTGGAGCAACAATCTACTCTAATCTTGACTTGCATGCTAATTATCATAAAGTACAAAATGACATACCAAAGACTGCATTCTGCACTCATGAGGCCACTCCGAGTTCACAATAGTGACTTTTTGGCTTAACTAACATTCCAACAATTTTTCAACATATCATAAACACCACATTAAAGTCACACTTAGGCAATTTGCTACAAATTTTTTTAGTGCTATTTTAGTGTAGAATAAGACACTATCAGAGCACCACCCTTTCTCATCACCAATTTTGCTTGTCTACATGAAAAATGGAACCTAGAGATTTTGTGTTGATTATCACACAGACACACATTTAATCAAGCAACCATTCCCAGCCAGTTCCCCATTCCCACAGTAGATAACAGGCTTGACATATAACTTGGAGCAATAATATACTCCAAACTAGACTTGCATGACAGTTATTATAAGGTATGAATAGCTATCAAAGACATAGCAAAGGTCGCAAGCCACACCCATGAAGATCATTGCGATAGTTTATAGTAATGCATTCTAACTTAATTAACACTCCATCCACTTTTAAAATATCCCAATCATTATTTTAAAGCTATAATTATGCAAGATTGTCACAACATTTTTTATGATATTTTAGTATATAGTTAAACATAGTTGAAGCACGAAGGAATCTCAAAAGTGTTTTGACTTGCATTCAAGACAATATGTTCAATCTCAATAAAATAAATGTTTTTTCGGCCTAACATAGATAGATGATTTGGATCATATAATTAACTCACACAGGGTGTGCCCAAATGATTTTAAGATTGTATAAAGATGGACCACTACAAAGATTCTATAATTGCTCTAAAGGCTCATCAAGTTAGTTGGCTATTACCACAAGTTTCTCAAGAACTTTGCCAACATAGCTAGGCTACTAACAGCTCCCCTTCATAAAAAAAATGCCTTCCATTGGAGCCCCAAAACTACAACAGCCTTCTTTGCCTTGAAAAGAGCAACGGCAACAACTCCAACACATTCACTACCTACCTTCGACAAATTATTTACTCTAGATGTAGTGCTTCAGGATTTTTTAATAAGAGGGAAAAGCCATCGCCTATTATAAGGAAACTAAACTAATAAAGTAACACGTCTTCACTTACGTGCACAAAATGTTCATTGTTATGAAAGAAATAATGAAATGGAGATAATATATATATTGGGAGCAATCCATATCATATGAGAAGACAAAAACAACATTCAAAAACTATAGAGTTTCCTACTTAAGTTGCTTGGCTATAACTTCCAAATTCAATACAAATAGGGCAATACTAATATTGTCGCATGCGCTTTCTCATAAATGCTTCAACAGTGACAAACTACAACACATAGGTGAATTAAACATGACCATCAACGCACCCATAACCCCTGATGGAGAGCTCCAGCTCGCAATCAATTTGCCTCCATTTCAAGCACTGTATGAGAGACTATCGCTAACCCTACATCCTTATACAAGGCAAGAATCTATAGTTAATGTTGTTGGAGAATTTATCAAATGAATGGATAAAGCTCCCCATACAATCAAAAGATCCTCTAAGAGAGCAAGTTACCAAATAAAATGAAAAATAGCTGAACATCAACAAGAGCAAGAATTTCTAGTCAGTAACTTGGCTTTGGTAAAGATGTGGCCTTATTGTCAAAAGTCCATGAGCTAACAATCCTAAAATAAAATGGTCGGAAATGCTATAGCCATTATTAATTATAGCAATAATATGCATAATTTCCTATAAATTAAACTTGCACTAGCAATTTTACATACACCATGTGATTCACATTTCTTTGCAGGAACCATACCATAATAATGATCTGCACACCAAAAACTCCCAGCCACCTCTTGGGAAAACCACCCTCTGGTTCAAAAATGTGCTAGAATCAACTGAAGACAACTTTCAAAGGGTTATGGTAACAAGGTCCAATACCTTGTAGAATGGGATGACTTATCATACGAGGATGCCAATTGGATCCTCGATGATCAATTACTCAGCATTTTCAATCACATCAACATCAAGGAATAGGTCATCCTTAAAGGAGAACGGGAAACTAATAAGTTACAAAAAGGAAGATGGAATACAATCGATGGCACCGCACACTTTAGTAGCAACGGCAAGAGGAGGAAAAAAAGGATGTCTCCTCCAATTTGGCTAAGAGGCTTCCATGAGGGAAAGGGGTGACATGGATGCTGCCTTGGGTGAGAAAATAGAATAATAATAAGTCTCTTTCTAGTTGTTAGCTACTACCGCATGTACCCTTCCGTTGATTGTAGGAAAGCATGGTGGAATGTAATCAATATAAGCAGAAGTGGATGGTGAGGAGAGGTCATATAAAAAAACTAGGATACTTTTCTCCTTAATGTTATCTTCTTGTTCTTCCCCTGTTTTCATTCCTTGTAGAGTTAGAGGCAACCTTGAATGTGCCTCAAGTTATAGCAATATACATTGATCTTACCTGTTGGCTATTCAAAAATGTCTGTTACCTAAAACATTTTGATTACAGTTTCCGCAACCAACATAAGATATTACAGTTCAAACTTTCAGCCGAAGAGAAAAACAACAAGTATCTACACTAAAATAGAGACAAAATAACAGTGTTCACATGAAATACAAACTTCAGTCAGGTGTATAATTCCCTACAACTTCAACGAGCAATATGTTAAATAACTACAATTACAGAATAATTTTTTTATTTCCCCAAAAAAGATACCAGATGCTAGAGCGCTAAATTGTAGGTTGCTTGCAGATTAACTGAAAATATAACAACACAACACCAATCTTTATTTCATAGAAGCAAATCATCAATAATTTACAATAAAGTCCCGTCCAACAAACAAAAGCACAAAAAACACACATAGGACACTTAAGGGAAATTGAATTAGAACAATGAAGCGTTTTGTGATCCAAATTATAACATGTATGAACAAGAACATCCGTAAGAGACAAAATTCACCAATCAGGAAAAAAAAGGATTAGAGCGATCTCAACCAAAAAATTTCAATTTGACCGGAAAATATGCAGGTTGAGAAATTTCTCACGAGAACTGACTAAAGAATTGACCTAACGGTACGACTTCTGGAACCTGGCGCGGGCACCACGACCACCGAACTTCTTTGGCTCACAACGGCGGGGATCGGCGACGAGAAGTATCCGGTCGTACCTGATGAAGATATCCTTTACTTCCTTCTTCGAATGCTCGTCAACAAACTTCTGGTAGTAAGCAACGAGGGCCTTGGCGATGCTCTGGCGAATGGCGTAGATCTGCGAGGTCTTACCGCCGCCCCGCACGCGGATGCGCATGTCCACACCGCGGAAGCGATCAAGGCCAGCGAGAAGGATCGGCTCGAAGGCCTTGTAGCGTAGAATTTCCGGCTTAACGAGCTCGATAGGTACTCCGTTAACCTTAATGAGCCCTTTTCCCGCCTTGCAGTGAGTCACGGCAACCGCTGTCTTCTTGCGACCAAAGCATTGGACCGATTTGTTAATCTCAGTCGACGCCATCTTCTTCGTCAATGTCACGAGCGCTGGAGAGACCGGACAGGGTACTATAGCTTGAGTGAAGCGGCGAAAAGCGGCGAACATTTCATAGATCTATATATATATATATATATATATATATATATATATATATATATATATATATTTTTTTTTTTTTTTTTTTTTTTTTTTTTTTTTTGAGAAGGTAGGGCTAGGGCGGGATTCTGACTGATCACAACCGTGCATTGCATTATGAATGGCTAAGATCAAGTCTATTAAGGATACCTTTCTTTTTTTTTTTTTGGCGTTTGAAATTTTTAAAAAAAATTTACGGTGATAAACATATAAAGCGCTGAAGCTTATTCAAGCCGAATTACAATTTGCTATAATCCATTCTTTCTATAGATGTTTTTACTGAAAGAAGTGATAGGTTTTGATCATCCATTAGGTTTTGTAAGTTCAATATGTAAATTTTTATTGATTTCAGGTCTAGGAGGAGTCAGGATCTTGTGGAGTGAGGTCGATCAGTATTTTCAGATATTATTTTATTTATGTATTATAGTTATTCTCTTACAGTCATAAGTTTTAAAATGATAGATTGATGTTTGATATAATCTTTTGGCTGTCATAAATCTTTTGTTTGAAGAAATGAATATAGAAAGATTTTGATGTATATAATTTATAACTCTTTTTGTTGGGTTTATTTTTATTGATGGATACTTAGTGGCTCTGGCAAATTCATTAAGAGATAAAATATATAATTTTTCTAAAATTTGATCTATGACAGTGACATATGTACCCTTAGATAATATAACTCATAAGTGCAAATATTAATATTTTAGTTACCACTTAACCAAAGAGACAATGGCTCTGATGACCTAAAATGATGAGACCATAAAATCTTCATTCGATTTATCATCTAAATCATTGATTTGGGCCATTATATTTTATTACTCTTGCATTTATAATATTCTTTCAATAGTGTAAGTCATGGTTACTAAATAAGGTTCCTAATATTAAGTTATCCTTTAGAATAATTATGACTACACCAACCAGTGATAATGTGATCATAGGATATTGAGTGTGTTCATCTTGTTATTCCCATTCATCCCTATGTCAAGGCAAGTGTGACCATATAGCACCATCTCTAGCATGGGCATCCCCCTCCTTAGATTGTAAAGTTATAAATCCCTACTTCATGTCACATTGAAGTATCCATTGACCCTATCCTCTTTAATTCTCAATAAGTAATCCTCATATCATATTAGTATAGTTGACCTAATTTTGATAGATTTTTATATAAGATGTTTTACCATCATGGGAAAAATTAAGCATAAAATATGTAATTTCATCCTAAATATAAGCATCATTCCATAATCAAGAGTGCTTTCAACCATGCTTGTGATGTAAATAATTTTACAAGCTTGCTCCTTTGAGAAATATCAACACCCATAATCAAAATATATTCTATTTTAATTCTTATTTCATTCAGGGAAAAAATATTAGAGATACACAAACTCAACTTATTTTTTATAGATGTGTTAGGTCTGTTGTGTGCATTGATCGATGAGAACTAGCCATTTATTATAATATTGTGGGCGTATTTTGGAGCCCACAGGGGCTGGAATTAGGTGTTCCCTTTTTTTTGTTTTATAATGATTAAGCCCAACATTTAAAAAGAGACACAAATAAATTATTTTTAGAATATAAGAAGGTATTTTTATGATGAGAATCCCCTCCATTCATGATCAAAGATAATAGCATCTATTACAGAGATATGACTCAAAATGTTTAACTTTACAGTCTATAGATTGATTTTAGGAATAAACCTATATGATTGTAACTTTATGTTAACAAAACATATCATAAGGATAAACTCATAATAATAATTAAGATCCTATTATGTTGGTAACTTTACTCCAATCATAAACTAAGGAGTATTACTCATATTTCATTACCGAGGCTTATCAAAATTTAGAAACTTTAGAATACTAATGTCTTTAGTGGCGGCCTACTCAAAATGATCGTCTTTTGGTTTGTTCGTGAATAAGGCCATCAATAACAATGAAAGCCAATCACTATATTACCATTCAATCTTAAGATGGTGAACTAATTATTTTTCAGTCTTTTAACTTAGTTTTCTAAGGTATTGTGAATAGAAAAAAAAATTATTGTTCCGTCTTTGAAGCTTTTTAACTTATTAAAGAAACAAATCTTTAAGGATTTTGCACTTTTAAGTACGTAGTGTTCGTGTGCATGTTAACTGTTTTAACATAATTAAGTTTGATTACATAATTAATTAAATTATAATGAATAACATAAGTACTTTGAATTATGTTAAAGAATCAAGTATATCAAGAAATGTTTTTTAGTTATGCCATAATAATGATGCAAAAATATCCTAAGACTTATAAGCACAAAATGGATATTAATCCATCATCTATCTCTACACAAATTAAATATTTTAACTAATAATAATGCAATGACACTGGAAAACATTAAGGCAGTGGGATATTAGGCTGGCCTGCCGAATTTGCTAGCACAAATCTCTCAGCAAATATGTGACTTTGGGCCACCCTACCCTTCTCTTTTTTTGTTCGATATTGGGCTTGTTTAGATATATGTAAGATTTAATTTAAATATGATTTCGTAAATCCTCTAAATCAGAATTTACTAGTCTTGAGAGGGTTAAATCCTAAAAACTATTTGGTAAGAAATATGTTAAATTTTGACAAATTCTATGAGACTATTTGACAATGCTGTTCAGGATTTAAGGCATTAACTAATATGATATTTGTGTTTTAAATATGAATTGCTTATTATTTCTAATTGCAATTAACACCAATAAATTATAATTATGAATGCTATAATTAGGGTGTTATTTAAATAAGTATTTTATTAATAACTTATTTAGATGTTATTTTAATAAGTATATCAATGTTAATTATGTTGATAATTATATAATTTAAAATAATTAATCATTTAATTACTATTTACACTTATTATTTCATTAATTTTTATTTATTATTTTAATAAATTTTAATTAAAAATTATACTTATAATTATCAAATTAAACAATTAAATATTCTATTACTAACTAATTATTTAACTAATATTTACACTGCTAATCATCTATTTAAGTATTTATATTTTAAATTATATCAATTAAGCTAATTAAATTAACGTCTAATTAAGAAATTAATAATTAATCTAATCCTCATAGGCGGTTTCCTCGCCGCCCGCGCGAGGTAGAGCTTCCATCTTCGGCTTCGCTGGTTCGCGTGGGGTAGAGCTTCGAACGAGTCGCTTGCCATCGCCTATCTAGAGTTTGCTTTTCCTCTTCTGCATTTATTCGTTGCTGTTCTTCTTCGCGTGAAGTGGAGTTCTGAAAGAGTCGAAGCTTCTCCGCCTCCTCCGACGGCGTTGTTCCTGTCGGATCGAAAGTCGCGCCGGGAGCTCGCCGCGAAGGTAAAGATATTTCTCCCCCTTCCCGCGCTTCTTCGGTCGGATTTACGAAATCCGCAAAAAAGTCGGATTTACGAAATCCGGGGTTTAGGGCAAACGCCGAAAATGCCGTGAAGTAGAGATTAAACTTACCGTGAGATTTTACTTTGTACTTTTTGGAGTTTGGCAGGATTTAGCTCAAATCTTGCCTAAATCTGGCCTAAATCCTGCATCCAAACAGGCCCATAGTTTATCCTTGTGTGCAAAGCACGAACAATTTTTGATGTGATGTGATTTCTCTGATCATATCTGGCACCGAAACTGTGAAGATGGAGAATAAAGCACGAGTTCATCCTGAATGCATCAACGCCTCCAATCCTTACCATGAATGCGTCGATTACTGCTACAAGAAAATTGCCGAAGCAAAAGCCCTTGAGGCTGAGAAATTAGGTTTTTTCTGCTTACTTTTCATGCCCTTGGTATAAATATTAGTGCGCTGAATTTTTATTTTTATTTTGCTTTTTATACTCCTTTAATCTTAGTTTTTACCCGTTTCGATTGTATTGTAGATGAAGAACAGGTTGTTGTGAAGGATCCGGAAGAGCGGGAGGTTCATCCGGATTGTATCAATGCATCGAATCCATATCACGAGTGCAGCGAGTTCTGTTTCAGGAGAATTGCTGAGGTGAAGGACAGGACTGCCGGGGATGAGGAAGGTCTGTTTGTTTTGTTTCTTTTACTTTTTATTTGTAACATCTTAGTTCAGCAGTATTTTAATTCATTTTAGTTTTCGTCACAATCTTGATTTTATGAAGGATCCCATTGTAAGTGTTTGTTGCACTTTTTGCTGCCTTTTCATGTTGCGTTTGTTAACTGATATGTTTTGTAAAGCTAAACATATTTTGTGTTTGGTGGATCTTATAGAAAATTTCATTGAGAATTTTTGAAATTTTTATTATTATTTTGGTTGCCCTAGTTTTTCTTTATAGAGGGGAACGCCATCTTTTTGTTAGATATGACAATCAAATCATAGTGAAAGTTCCAGTGGCGACATTATGAAAGAACTAATGATTGTTTCAGTAAGCGAAGTTGCGTTTGTATGCAAATCTAGCTACATAATTTGTATGCAGTGCAGGATAGATTATGTTTTGATTTAATTCCTTGCTAGAAAACATATATATATAATTTAGTCATGCTATCACTTTCAATTCATAGGTGCCTTGGGAATATAATTAAGATATTTTGTTGACTGTATAAATCAAATCAGGTGGTCTGATCAATTGCAGCAGGTCACTCAAACACATTTTAAGAAGGATGTGGATCAAGAAACAAAGTTTCTCTGTAATACTCTCTTGCTAATTTTTTATGTATATAACTGTACCTAAACTTTAGCAATTTAAATGCAGAAGCACCACAAAGCTTATGTTATGCGGATTGGGCAGTCTGAGAGACTTAACTCATAATTAATAGAGCTTCCTAGACACGGATCTATGATATGGTAGTAGGATTTTAATCTATGATAAAAATCAATCCAAACAAAAAATTAGAAGAGAGTATTTATCTTGTAACTGTGTTGAATCATTCGCCCCTTTTTAATGACCTCTGAGGAAGTACTACTCTCTGGCACTAACTTCCCGAATGATGATGGTTGAGAACTCAGCAGGCCAGGTTGGTTTCAAGTTAGTCCAAAATGGGCAAGAATAACTTAATTTAACCAGATGACTAAGAAAAGGTAGCTATGTGCTTATCAGGTTAACATGGCCTAACTCTTATAAAACTCAATTATGGAGTTAAATCCTTAACTGATTATCTGCTTAAATCTGATCGACTTGCTTTACATTCTTATTTCAATTACTAATTACATTTGATCAGAATTGTTAGCTAGCTTCTTCCTCCTCCGTAACTTTTCATTATGATAATTGCATTTTATTTGCAGGGATGCAACATAAGGATAGTGCAGCATCCACAGAAGATGCCTCTGTTCAAAGTGATGTGGCCCCATATCAAAAATCTAATGTTGACTGCAAAAATGTTGAGAATGATGACAATCATGTTGAAAATGTTGCTGATGCAGCTTATCCAAATCTCAGTGAAAGGCAGAAGAAATTATTTGAACTGAGGCTTAAAATGGTAAAGATATGCATTTGAGTGCCACACGCATGAAAAAGTTTCTTTTAGTTTGACATTATGGGAAGCTTTCATTTTTTGTTTGGCTATCACTTGCATTTGCAGAATGAGGCCAGGAAGGCCAACCAAACAGCCATGGTTGCTGAAAAAAAGAAATCGGAAGGTGAATTTGAGTCAAGGGGCGTGTCCAAGGAAAAATGGCTAGAGGATAGAAAAAAGAAGATTGGGAAGTTACTTGATTCTAATGGATTGGATTTGAGCAAGGCTTATATGCTTGATACACAGGAGTCTGCTGAAACCAAGTACAAGAAGTGGGAAAAGGATCCTGCTCCATCTGGTTGGGATGGTTAGTAGTTTATTGAGCCACCCTCCTACTACAGTTCTTCTTAAAATCGTATTAAATTCCATTTTTGTAAGTTGCACATATGAGCCATCCATCCATCATGTCCAGTTTAACAATTTAATATTTCTCAAAGCATGATCATGTTAAGGAAGATGCTATATCAGTAGTAATCATACTGAACTACATGTGGCACGGTCAGAGAAGACGTCTTTCCCGAGGCGTCTAGCATGAAACACGGGAGATTGTCTCTTATGGCTATTCAACTGTTTAGCTTCTCATAAATGTTTTCCTATCCTTCTTGGGGTCCTCTTTGTAATATATTTATACACCCATGAAAACTATGCATGTTAGAAGTAACTGTTGGAGTTTATAATCCAAAGCGAGCTATCCATGTACCAGTCTTGGGGGCCTCTTGACATAATGTTTAGTACCGTTAAGGTCTGAACATAAGGTTAGATAATGTCGTGAAAGCCTAATTGCTACATTGGTCAGTACATTCTGAATTTTACAGGCAAACCATTTTCATTTTTTGTCCTCTTCTTATGATCTCTAGCTCTCTAGCTTTTATTGTTTCAGTTCTGTAGAATCATCTATTGTTCTTTCAGTTACAAAACTCCCTAGCTATTCATATTGTTAATAGTCTTGCGGTTGAGGATAAAATCTTCTTTATTCAGTTTTCAATCAGAAAACTTTGTACAATGCCTACAAGAAGCGCACAAAGAAAATAGAGATTGATATGGATGCTTATAATAAAGCGAAGGAAGCCGACCCAGAATTCTATCGTGATGCTGCCAGTCTGCAGTATGGGAAGGTAATGTCGCAACTTCTGTGCCAACCTCTGAGTTGTATAGCTGGAATGAGTTACGAAACCCATTTTTTTGAAGTCTTGCCTTATTTTCCTTTTGTACTGGGTACACGCTTTCTTTTCCTTTTACAGTCTTCAAAGATTTCCGAGGAGAACATTGACAAAATGGTGAAGGAACTTAAGGATAGAGAGGCAAAGCGCAACTCATTCAGCAGGAGGCGTAAATTCCACGAGGAGAAGGACATTGACTCTATCAACGACCGTAATGAGCACTTCAATAAGAAGATTGAGAGGGCTTTCGGCAAGTACACCCTTGAGATCAAGAACAATTTGGAAAGAGGAACTGCTTTACCAGATTAGCTCCCCCCTCCTATTAATTGCCGCCAAGCAATGCTCTCAATGAATGCCAATCACATGAAAGCTGGTGCTACTTCAGCTTCTTTGGCATTCTGTCTTTTCAACAAATGGTAAAATTTAAGATATCTATATTAGAAACCCTCTTAATCCACTGCATGTAAACAATGAAATGCTAGCCCGAGGTCGAGGTAGTCAATTCAACTAAATAACCTCCACCCTGTGCTGCCATTCTTTAAGAAGCTGTTACCGGGCTCTGACTAGTTGATGTAGAATAATATACATATAGCGCTGCTTGTTTTGCTAAGTAAGATAGATGTCATGTTAATGGAATGTAGAAACAGATTGTTACTAATGGCATTGTCTCCACAACAATCTATGTTTTGTTCGCTTATTTGATCCTTTTAGCTGCCGATACTATTAATGTGTTTCAAACATGAACTGCCCTTGCACCCTTATAATCGCCAAACAGCTTTTACAAATGAATGCAGCTGGGCCTTCTCTTCGATCCACCCTCTTGCCCCAATGTAGGTGTTGTGAGCTCAAGCAGTAGCATTGATCTCTTATGGCAGTTATTAACATTCTCCATACACACCGCATCAAATGTGATGCCTGATACTGATCCAATGCCTCACCATGTTTTGATCCTCACTCCATTGTTGGAAGTTCTTATCGATTCTGTTGGACACTCAGGCGATAAGTACAAGTACCATTGCAGAACATAGTTATATGCCTACATATTATTAAATGTGGAGTCTAATCATATTAACTTTTTGGGATAATTTTTGTTTGATTTTTTTTTTTAAATTGACGGCAACATAAAGCTCTATTGGAGGGTACCATAAAATATTAAATACAGACTATCATAAATGTCTATAATAAAGGATACAAATATTTATAATAGCGGTTGATTATTAATATTAGAAGGTGAATTATACATTATATAAACCCATATAATATTTACTTGTATAATATCTTGCAACAAGAATCAATAAAGTAAGAGAAAGAGGAGGAGAGGAGATCAGGTACATGCAAAGGGAGAGCTTCTCTCCTATGCCTGGGCCTTATCTTCCCAGTAAATGATAACATTCTCTCTCGGTCAGACAAAGTGATATTTTTAAGTATATCACTAACTTTATATGAAGTGTCATTTTTCATATATCTCTTTCAAAATTTAATAGATTATTTGATCTCTCCAAAGTCATAAGTATAAGTTTATTTAAGTCAAATCACATACATTTTGGTGTTCTTCTTTGGGGTTCTTTTATCTCTTTTAAAATTAATTTGTGGTTTATTAAGTTTACTCTTGCATTGAGCACTCTTTTTCATAGCATATATTTGGTATCCTCAATGTGCATTACATCTATGCTGGGGCTAAGGGCTGAAGAGTTTATCGAGAGGTCTTCAATGTGAACTTCCCTCTGCAGCTGTGAAACATTATGTGGAACACAGGACTGTTCTTTAAGGTCTGACACATGAGAAATTATTACGTGTGGTCATCAGACGCTGTTAGGAGACGAATCAGGATGTGCCACATCACCGTTTTACTGTATATTGGATGATATGGTGCATCCTAATTCGCATCTGAACGATCCGATAACCGCATGTAATAATTTCTCCTGCCATAGAGTCACTGTCAGGTTTGGAGCTCATAAAGGATCTAATCGGCTGCAATGGAAATGGGACACGGCGAATAATAGACATAGCATTGGAAACTTGGGAAGGAAAATTCGATTCCTTACTGCGCAGCTGTCACAGGGTTCAATCAATGTTGATCTATCCGGGCCCTACCCAGCCTTAGATATATGCGAGTATTTCACCGATGAATTCTGGATTTTGGTTAATAAGAGGGGTTCATACAAGAAATAGATAAAATAGAAAGCATACTTTGATTTGTGTTAATGAAGCCTTGCATTCAAGTCTCTGAGAAATGAAGTGACCACTAAGATCACGATTACAATGTATAAAAATCCGTGAAGAGCAGCCTTTGCTGAGGCAAAGCAGAGGAGAAAGTTTTTGAGGCTGGAAGTAGAAGGATTTTGAATTGAGAACAGAGAAACGAAGCAAAGCAGACTAAAAGGAGAGCAGAGAAATGGAACATTGTGGGAAAATTGAGTTTTTGAGATATAAAGGAGAGCAAGTTGACAAAGTGTCATACTCTTCTTCTCTAGAAACTTAATTTTATTGTGGCAGCTCTGCTGCTACTAACATGAATGAATCCATCAAATAGAGAAATAGAAAAATAAAATAGAATTTGGTGTTATGTGGACTGCAACTCTGCAGCAAATAAGAACCCAGGCTCGTAGCCTTAAACGGATCAGCCTTTTATAAACTATTTTAATGGAAGGAATGGATTTTTGGCAGTTAGTTGGAGTCATATGGTTGTTTTGAAGATTAATGGGCGACTAAGACAAGTTTTTTTTAGGCTTACACATGCACTTTTTCAATGTAGCTTTCTTCATTCTACGGACTCCATCCAAGGCGTATTGGTTTAGACTTTTTTCCTCCATGCAGAAGGGCACCAGTTCGACCGTTCGAATCTCAATGCATTAACTTACCTTAACCTTGCCAACATTTACACTTCACTCCTCATCATTTAAATTAAAAAAAAAAATAGAGCCCTCATGCATCTCTAAGGCCCCTTTTGAGATAGCTTTTATCTGCTTTGCATTTCAGATCGCAATCATAGTTTTTATTCGATCATTATTTTCAAGAAATTTTTGTGCTAGAAAGTTACTTTCTACAACAACATTAGAAAAAGTTACATTATTCATAACAGCTTTACAACCACCTTTATTGAAATACCCAACTTTGGCTTGTGAATTAGAGTGAAAATTTGAATGACCTTCAACTTTGCATATAGACAGAAACCAAGCAGCTCAAGAGATACCCTTCAGGATCCAACAGCACAAAAGTAGATAAAAGAACAACTGAAGAAGGATAATGGTCATTACAAATTTTATGGAGATTTAATTAAAGAAACCATTTAAATGCATCCTACACTAACCTAGTTATTTTCTGGAGCCAAACTACAGCAAGAAGATTGTCTTATACAAGGAATCAACAAAATCAAGATGATCTCTTGCGATAACATTTGTAGTCCGGAATGTCTCCACGTTACCTTTTCTTTCCCTTGAAAGAATCCCTGAAGTTCCTATTTTTCTAATTTCTGTGAGAATTCTCCTCTACAAAAACAAATGTTTGGATATTAAGAAAAATACTATGAAGTGATCCAAACAGTTTTCATCTGGAAAAGGATTATTTAGAAGAACTAAAGAAAAGCTTATAAACAGAATGGCAGCTTCGACTCACCAGAGGTAGGATCAACATGTACATAAAAGCTGGCTGCAACGATTATATAGCTGAGAATAAGCATCACGCCTTTGAAGTAGTTAGAGGTTCCATCCTGAAGTGAAATGTAGGAGTCGAAATTATTATTATGAGTCAATACAAGATTTCCATTTCATTGTACAGTCTAAAACAAACCTGCAACATGAAGGCAACAACTAGCACGGTTATGAATAGTGCAGCTGTCTCAAAAAGCTGAAAGTTCAAGTCCATATGCCTCTCCATTATCCATCCTATTACCACGCAGAAAGGAATCTACAAATATGAACTAATGGCAATTATGCTGATTTAAGAAACAAAATGGAGAATATAAGCCATAAAAATCTTCACTAAGTGTCTATTTGATTCAACATTATTCAGATAAGAACATTGAATATGTTGCTTGGCTGCTTGATTACTGTGTTAGGGGTTTGTTCTTTCGATGCATTGTATTTTAGGCTTTTTTCTGTCTTTCTTTTAGTTATATAGGGTAATAGATAGATACCCCAAACATTGATATCTGTGTAGATGAACCAATTGCAACTCCAAGAGAAATGTCCTGAATAAGAAGATGAAAGATATAAGATTATTGAGCATAACCTGTGAGAAAATTTAAAACGTCGGCAGAATAAAAGAACTTACTAGTTTGTCTTTCATGGCAAACATAATGGCACTTGCATGTTCGGCAGCATTTCCTACTATTGGAAGCAAAATAACACTTATAAAAGCAATAGGCATATTCCACGCTTTGGAAGCCCCCTGTCAAATTGTTAAAAACAGGCAAAGGTGTTAGTTTTCAATTAGAGGACGAGGTTTTGATTTTAGTTTCTCTCAAGATAGTTTCATCCGTTTAAGTGTGGGAGAAAACAAGGAAATTATTTTCAGTATTGATCTCTGGTATATTTATACTGTGTAGCTCTAGATCTGTGAGTTCGACTTGAATATTGATGATTGCTAAGAAATTAGATAGATTATTTTTATTAGAATTGAGCTTAGATTTAAATTAATGATTTGAACAATGAGCCAGATCCAGCTCGGTAGAATTTGAATTAAATAATTTTGCAATCTCGAGATAAGGTCCAGATGGGTTCATCCAAATGGGTGAAGTGGAGCTGGCTCTAAGTAATATGGATGACATAAATTTTTAGATTCATATGGGATATCAATTATGATTTAAAAGTTATGCGAGATATTATAGAGATTACTTTACAAATTATTAGAATTTTGAAGATTAAGAGTATGCCAAATGATTGAAGGAGAAGCATTTTAATACAATATTTAAAACAAAAGGAATATTTAAGATTTCATTAATTATAAGAGAATCAAACATGAGTCGTCTAATGAAAATATAGGATTGAGTAATGAAACATAAATTTAAAAAAATATATCTATTTTAAGGAATTAATTAGATTTCGAGTCAAGAAAATTTACGATGAAAGTAATTTTTGTGTTAAAGACAAATAATGAAGAAGTACAAAGAGCGGAAAACAAATTTTAATATATTTTAATTAACCTTAAGAAAGCATACGATGGAGTACCACAAAAATTAATTTGGTTTGAATAGAAGAAGAAAGATGCATATCAAATGTTTGTTAAAGCTATTAAAAATACGTATAAGAGGGCATTCACTAGTATAAAAAAGACACTATGAAGAGAGCAGAGATCACCGAGTTTCAATAATAATAAGATTACATAAATAATATACATTCCATTAATATATTTTTTGTATTATTTAAGAAAATGATTAAAAAGGATATTCAAAGTAAGATGCATTGGTGTATATTTTTTGTGAGTGATGTAGTTCTAATAGGTAAAACATCTATTGAAATTAGTGAAAGGTTAGAATAATGAAACAACATTCAAAAGATAAAAGTCTTCGAATTAGTAGAACAAAAGTTTGGTTATTGATATATCATCAAAAAATTATCTTGATCGGGCACGAATCTTGAGGAAAATTTTAATAGGGAACTTCCAAAATTAAATTCAGAGCCATTTGAACTACGATTTCAACAAACTTATAGTCAAACTGAATGTCTCGAAGAGATGAACCCAACGACACCAAAATCAATCCAATTCGAACCAAAATGGGTCCAAATCAAGGCCCGAAGCCTATTTGGAAGCTTCAGAACATTAATTAGATGACCAAATGATATCTAAATGTGACATGTTTTAGTCGAATCGAGAAGCTCAACGAGACGAATACAACGAGCAGAAGATCGCCGAATTCTAACATCACTAAGATACTTAAATACTCGATAAACGGTCTACGATCAAGGGAGTCAATATCGACCATCCATTCGAAACACTCTCAATATGAACCCTTCATTTTTCACAAAGGGGAAGGGGAAGAGGAAGAGATGAAAAACGAAGGATCTCTACTACTTGCTCAAGCTTGCACAGTCTGGCCTCCTACCGCCGCCAGACTTCCACCTGGTTGCCGACCGCCACTGGACTTCCACCTAGCTGCAGACCGCCGTCGCTCGACTACAGTCCTTCCGACCACCATTGCCCGACTGCGGTCCTTCCGACCACCATTGCCCTACTATGGTCCTTCCGACTACCGTTGTCAGATTACGATCTTTCCGACTACCATCGCTTGATTACAGTCCTTCCGACCACCATCGTCGGTTGACCACCGTCCTTCTGACCACCATCGTCCGATTACGATCTTTCTGACCACCGTCACCCAACTATTATCCTTCTGACCACTGTCACCCGACTGCGATCCTTCTGGCCACCATCGCCCGACTATGGTCCTTCCGACTATCGTCGCCTGACTATCTTTTCGACCATCATCGCTCGACCACGGTCCTTCCGACCACCATCGCCGGCTGACTACGGTCCTTTCGATCATCGTCGCCCTACAACAATCCTTCTGACCACCATCGCCCGACTACAGTCTTTTCGACCATCATCGCCCGACTACGGTCTTTTCGACCACCATCGCCCGACTACGGTCCTTTCGACCATCATCGCCAGACTACAGTCTTTCCGACCACCATCGCCTGACTACGGTCCTTCCAACCACCGTCGCCCGCCGACTATGATCCTTCCGACCACCATAGCTCGCTGACCTTATCGTCCGCAGACAACGGTCCTTTCGACCAACGTCGCATGTCGACTACGATCCTTCCGACCGCTGTCACCCGCTGACTATGATCCTTTCGTCCACCGTCGCCCGCCGACAACGGTCCTACTGACCAAACAAACATGCCAACACTCTCTTAATAATAATTGTCATGTTATTCTCCAACCATGTACTGTGCTCTATACATTATATAATTGAGCCAAGGCCTTCTCCCTAGAGAGGGGCCTCATTTGTAATCAACTATAAATATTAGTGGATTCATTCAAACTGGGCCAGGCCCGGTAATTTTTTCCCTTTTCAAGATTTTCCACGTAAAAATATTAGTGTCTTTTATGAATAGTGCATCCACTCTTTTATCTATATGCATGCTGGATCTTCGTACAAAGCTAAGATGCTACTCTTTATATTTCTCTACCGCCGTGAATATTCCAGGACACAATAGTTATAATGCAATTTTAGTTGATATAATATTAATACTCCTCGATCAATATAATTAGAAGATTATGTGATACTTAGATATGATAGATTTAGAAATTTTTGAATTTGTTACATAGAAAAATAGCAATATAAATAAGGATACGAGTTCTAGAGTTAAGGTAATGTGTTTAAAATTGAGGAGTGCCTCAAAAATGTTATACAATAAAGGAATATGATGGAGACTTAAAGTTAAACTTTATTAAATTATAATTAGGTTAGTTATGTTGTATGGATTAGAGTATAATACAATAAAAATTCATTGTTATCTAAGTTGAGTGTACATGAAATGAAAATGTTAAGATAGATATTGAAACTAAGAAATAATCATATTAGAAGAACCGTTTAAATGATACCTATTAAAGATATAGTAGTTAAAATAGACTTAAGTAATTTCGACATGTATAATAGAGTATAAAATCTTTTAGCCAAGCATTGCTTGGTTCGAGAACAAATCAAATGATTTTGAGCGAATTTGAGTAGGGTCAAATCGGCTTGAGATATGAATACAGCTTTAAATGCGTGGTAAAATTTTTTACAATACCAAACATTTGGTCTTGCAACATTTTGATGGATCGGCCGATTTGATTGGGAGGGAATTAGAAAGTTTCCTAATCAAGACGAAGCTGTAAAAAGGTTCTTAATTAAAGGAGAATTATTTATGAAAGTTTTAATTACAATTGGGAGGAAATTATTTAGGGCAAAAGATCTAATTTGAATTCAAAATCTAAGAGGGAATTATTTAGGAAAAGGGAGGAGGAATCAGGGGGAATTATTTATGAAAGTTTTAATTAAATTAGGAGGAAATTATTTAGGGCAAGAGATGTGATTTTTCTTTTCCTTATTTTATAGAAATAAAATATTTTTCTTTTTTTTCTTCTTCTTCTTTTTTTCTCTAAATAATTCTCTTTCATATTTGAATTCAAATCAGATCTCTTCTTTTTCTTCTTTTTTTTCCCATTTTCCCTAAATAATTCTCCCTATCTTCTTTTCCAACTGGCGTCGTTGAATGGACAAGGAAGTAGGAGAAATCCTAATATAGGGACGACGAGGGAGGATGTGGAGGTGGAAATGTTGGGGGAAGAAGAGAAGATGCCACCTTTGGATCCCCTTCCAAGGTGTTGAAAGGGTGAAGAAGTGAGATTTTTGGTAGAGCTTCAGAGTTTAGAAGGAAAAGAAGATAGAGAAGCACCATACATTGTTTAGTCACTCTTACAGCAGTATCGAGAGATGTTCCAACCAGTTCAAAGGTTGTCTCCTTCATGGGAACACGAGCATGCTATCATTTTGAATGAAGGAGTTTCACATATCAGTGTTCGTCTGTACCATTCTCCCTAACTCTAGAAGGATGATATCGAGAGATTGATCAGGGAGAAGCTAGAGGCAGGGATCATTCAACCCGGTGATAGTCCATTTTTCAGTCCAGTGCATTTAGTATAGTGCTTCATTAGTAGTTTCCTTCGTTCTACCTTGAGGACAAGATGACACGTTGGGAGAGGAGCATTGATGGACTGGCCTATTTGATTGGGAGGGAATTAGGAAGTTTTCTAATCAAGAGGGAGCTGTTTAGAAAGGTTCTTAATCAAAGGAGAATTATTTAAGAAAGTTTTAATTACAATTGGGAGGGAACTATTTAGGGCATAAGATCTAATTTGAAATAAAAAACTAAGATGGAATTATTTAGGGAAAGGGAGGAGGAATCAAGGGTTAGGAAAATTTTAATTATAATTAGGAGGGAAATATTTAGGGCAAGAGATTTGATTTGAATTCAAATATGAGAGAGAATTATTTAGAGAAAAGGAGCTGATGTGGGAGGGAATTAGGGGAGCCTATTTAAGGCTAATAATAGGGTAATTTCAGGATTATGCTTATGTTTGTTTAAATTAAGATTTCATAGGTTGAGAGGGCTCTAGCCAGAGGATAGCAATTTGGGAGAGCCGGATCTTTCTCTCCAATTCAAGATCCAACTGTATCATGCTATTTTCTTTCGTATTTCTTGCAATAAAAAGTCTTGTGGTGTGTTCTTCTTCTTAAATTCTTCGAGAAATCGCTGAGTTGGTAGAAATTGCATCTACTTCCTATCACATTTCTTATGGACAATGCTTTTTAGAAGCAAGATGACAAGCATAAACATTAACATCAAATTCCAGCTAAAACATTCTTGACGTGTTTGATGTAGAAAAGATAGAGACTTAGAGAGCAACAACGAAGAACAAATATCTTTTGTCTTAGCAACATCTCTCTTTGACCCACTAAACAAAAACTAAGATAAGAAATGTACCTCAATGGCATCAACTAAGTATTCAGAGAGGACTGAGATCCAAATGGTAACAATGGCAAGCCAGAAAATTGCTTCCCCCTTTGAAATCTGAACCTCTTCATCCTCATCCTTTTGGCTTTCTCCATGCTGTTTCAAATATATTAGATATTTAAACATAGTAAAAAACAATAAGAAAGGCGGTGCATTACTTATTATCAGTAAAGCACCAAATAATGCGGTAATGACAGCTTGTGCACAGGAAGAAGACGTGCTCATTTTTATCTCGAAGGAATCAAAATCTTTCCGCACTAAGAAAGCAAACAGTAGCTTGAGAGAAGAAAATTGATGATTTCATTTTACTAATTTAATTAATAAAGTTTCATACACACGCAACCAGATCTGAGCTAAAATAATAACCAAGAACAACTAAGTATGGTTCAATGTTATTTAAATAATAATCATATTCAGATAGTAATATCATCTCTCAAATATTGTGCATTTGGTTTAATGCCATCTTAAGAAAAATGAAGTATTATTTAAAATAATCGAAGATGATTAAGATTTTTTCTTCTCTTTTTTAAATCATCAAGATTGTCTTAATCTAGATGGCATCTAATTTAGTGACAATCTGCTAATGTTATTCAAATTTAATTAATATGAGAGATATCATCAAACCATATATGATTTATCATAAATAACATAATATTACATTAAATGCTATGATATCTCATCACAGAGACAAAAATAATTCTTGGGCATAAAAAGAAGGATAGGAAGCAAAAGACCAACCTCAGTATCACCATCATAAGAGCTATTTTGACCCCTTAACTGGAAAATAATATATGAACCATAAGCCACGAGCATGATGCAACTGCTAAATCTTGATAGGGCCAATTCTGACTTTCCAAGATGTATTTCAGTGTGAGTGAAGTGTAGAACAGCTGGAAATAGTAGACCCATGACTGCCATTAGAAGTAATCCAGAGTTCACCGTAACAGCTGCCTGCCCAGATAAATATAAATAGTCTGTCCTTGAATGTAACAAGTTAAACTGGTTTGAGGAGAAAAAATGACTCCATATATTATGATCAATTTTTTTATGAGGATAAATTTCAAAGCTGATGAATTTACTTTGAGATGAGTGTAATATAAATTTTGATTAATTATCATGTAATACGTTCATCTCAAAGCAAATTAATAACTTTGAAAACCATTCTAACTGAAATTTGACCAGGATATCTTGATCCAAAGTATTTTCCGATATGTGATACCTTATTGAAAACCTGGTCCTTCTTACTATAAACTATCCCTCCACAGAAGAATGCACATCCAAGAACCAGCAACATGTTTGATAATATGGACCCCAGCAATGACTGTTGAACCACTCGAATCATTCCTTTTTTTAGTGCATAAATCGATATGATTAATTCTGTTGCATTTCCAAAAGTGGCATTGAGAAGGCCTCCAACTGCACATGCAGATTTTTGTATTACATGATGAAGAAAGATCAAGTGCAATTATTACATTTTTCTGAGTATTAAGAAGAGGAATGAGTTTCTTTGTGCTACAATTATATGATTCTGTTCTTTTTCCGCTATAATAGGTGCTCCTATCCAAATATGAACTGAAAAATGAGAGTTTGTCTAAGGTAGGGGTGTAAACAAGCCAAGTCAAGCTGAAGCCAAAGCCACCCTTGGCTTGAACTTGAGCTAGACTAATTAATCCAGTTTGAGTTTGAATTTGAGCTGGTTCATTTGCTGTGAAAAATATAAGATGATTCCAATTCTAGTAACTGTTGTAATAAAATGACAAAAAGAATAAGAATTGAAGAAATAAGAAATGAGCTTCTGCTTGATATTTAATAAACGCAAGGACATTAACCTGTTGGTCCAGTGAAGAAAGCCAGCTGCCTGCATCAAAGAAAAAGGATAAAAATTTAATGCTACTGATTATTGCGAGTATAGTGAAGCAATTGGGTAAGATTAAAATTACATGAAAATGAGAGAAATAATTTTCCTACTCAGTAAGAAATCCTAAGCGCTCAGCTAAAGGTACAACGCCTAACAAACTTAGCAAGAAAACCCATCCCTGCAGAAAATATAAAAAGAACAAATAAACTTGTCAAATAAATGGAATCAAAAAATACAGTCATCACTAAGGTAAATATTCCATGAAGAAAAAAAAAAGATTAATACACGTACATGCTGGCCAGTCAAACACTTGACAACAATAGCTGCAGGACCACAAGGCATCAGTAGATTAATCTTTGCTGAAAACAATATTATGTTAAGGCTTCTGAAGACTCTATACTTCATGTAGCTTATGCTACATTTTTCACCATCATTCGAGAAGGATTCATTGTGGTTTTCGATCTCTGGGGATGAATTATTCCTAATAAGAGGGGAAGGGCCAACACAGCACTCATCCTCAAATTCATGCTCGAATTGTCCATCAAGTTTTCCCATCTAAGCAAAGTCAATGCTTGAATTAAGGAAAAATTATCTCCACGGATGCAAAGTCAGATTTTCAAAAAGGAAAAAGATGGCAGATTGATAAAAGATATGAGTATCATTTTTTTATGATAAAGAAAGAAATATAGAACTTGAATATATATCTGCTATGAAATAGGTATTGATTAGAAGACCTACTTCAAGATGAGAATGAGATATAGATATGTGTCCTTTGTTTTCGAACATCTCCGGCTGTTCATAAATGGGAGAAAAGCATTAATTTCAAGCTTGTACGTCTAAAATATCAATGTAAAAGAATTCTTTGTTGGGAACATCAGATTCTTATTTAGACTTCTAGGCAGGCATGGTGACTTTCATCAGATAGTGAGCATGATAGAAGCAGATAGTGTGATATTGAAGTCACATTACCATCTTGATTGACTTAAGTGTTGAGTAATAGGCAAAACTTAATTCAAGCACAAAGAGCAAAAACAAAAATAAAGAAGAACATAAAATGGAAATGAAGATTAGAGCATAAAAATAAAAGAATTTTATACAAGTTCATTCAATTGATGGCTATATTTTATTGCCTTCTCTGTAGATTTCACAATGATTTTATTGTAGATAAAATGCAATCATGATTTCTCTTGTGCTACATAAGATGAAACCCTTTCTCTCTTTATAAAGAAAAAGCCTATGGCTGCTAAAATAAATAAATAAATTTCTCAAAACTGTCTTAATTAAATAACAACAAATATTTGATACCTTTTGAAGGCTCAATCCCCTTCAATATAACCTGAGGGAATCATAACTATACTCATGCACTCAAAAATTAGAAGGTAAATGCTTAAGATAATAATATCTAACCCGCATGAGGAGCATTGTTATTATAAATCATAGCCAAAGGGGTTGCTAGTAAGAATCATGCTCCCAATTACAAAGGCTAACATACTTCGACAAATCATAATCAATGATATTTACCAGCCCAATGAAGTGTTCAATTATCAGAAATATCATAATCGGAGATGAAAATTTTAGCAGTAAAACTCCACATTACAAAAGCAAGCATACTTCAAGTTTATCATCAATAATGGGTTAAGTTATCATCAAATTATAATCGAATAGGTTTCTCATCATAAAACATGTTCTCTAAATTCTAAGACAAATAAACTTCCAGCCTTCTTCATGATGGTGAGCATAAATCAACGAAATCTCTATTGCAGAGAATTCCATCTGAAGCTGAGCCTCCACAATCCAAAGCAAGCCCCTTAAAAATATAAACTAGCATATATATAATCAAAAAGTTCAAATAATAATTAGTGGTTTTGCGCTTAGAGATGTCATCCATCCATCATCCACATCAATTTACCAAGGATGATAAATCCAAGCATCATCAAAGCTTACAAAGAGCCAATATCATATATGGTGTATCCATATGATCACACTAAAAAAATTTAGGACAATTAAGTATGTTGCAAGATCCTTTTGAACTACAGGATCATGCCTAAAATGATCCTATAAACTACAATAAATGAACGAAGGACAAAGCTCGAATGTTCACTGGTTACTAAGCTTATGAGTTACAATTTACAAGGCATAGTAAATAGGGCTTGAAGCCCTCTATTAGTCAAGGGGAGTCATGAAATTAGCGTATTAAATAAGCTTTCTTTCCAGCGTATTAGATAATCTATAATGGTGTAGCTCATTGATTGCTTTTAGGTATCTCCTGATGAAGCTAGGTTGATTATCGCCTCCGACTATTAGACCAAGATCCATAGTTTCATGAGATGATTAAATAATAGGTTCTTGATCGGGCTTATCATCATTCCCCCAATCATCTATTATGTGCTAGTGTTGGTACATTTTTTCCCCAAACCAAATTGTTGCTTTTGAAGCAAAACATTATAGAGCCTACAAACTAGAATTCATTGAAAATTTTCTTTAACAATCGAGAAGAGCAATTAACCATCGATGTTTAAATCAATGAAAACCTCGAATCAGTATTATTAAATCATTGTAAGAGGGTGAAAACACTAGTTTGCCCCTTGAAAGTTCAACCCATAAATATACAACTGAGTCAAGTGGAAATTTTCAAAGCTCGCATACACGTCTTCTCCTACTCATTCTAGATGGTTAAAATGCATACTTTTATGCTTTCTTTTTTTGGCCTGAAAAACTGATGGATATGGAATACAGGATTAATTCTCTTCACAGTTTTGGGAATTCTTTATAAAAACCTCTGTTCTGCGACATCTTTGAAGCCAAATGCCGAAACAAATAGTCCTTAGTTATTATGATGAATATGACTATTACTCCAACTTTTTAAGAGTTCCTCATGACTAGTGCTTATGCCACGGCGTTTTTCTCTCCTCGTTCACTCTCCCTAAGCATTCACACCATTTACATTAAACACAAATGAGTAAGCACTAAAGCAATCTTCAAGTTCAGTGTCCATTAAACTTAATTCCATGATAAGCAAAAGAATACATAAAATGGGGAAATAATCGATAATATTTTTAAATAACATAAATCTGAAAAGCACCTGACAAGAAGGTTGTGTATCGACATTGAGTCGCCGCCCACCTTTGTTCTCCATGGTTCTGCAACGAGTACGAAGTGCTAAACGTCTGCAAGAGGAAGAAAATCGAATCCTTGCAAGGAGAAGAAAACACAGATGGTGAGTAGAGAAGATGAACAGCGAAATGTGAGAACAAAAGGGTGTGGACGCAATTAGGACGGGGTGCTGAGAGAGGGGTTCATTTATTCAAGAGTAGGTAGCAATCACGTCAAACTACTTGAGAGATAGGAAGTTTCCTTGAAAGCGGGAACCAGGAAAAAGAGAGAGAGAGAGAGAGGGAGGGGTTATTCTCTGGTCCGTTTCGTGCGTTGCTCTTCCCACTAGCGAGATGCTAATGCGGCAACGGTCGTCTTTCTCCCAGGGGTGGGACGAGTCGTGCTTTAAATTTTTGTTCATTCAGATTAGCACTTGAATTTTTATCGGGAGCCAATATCACCAAAATTTATCGAATTTTTAAATAGAATGAAATTTAAATATTTTGTAATTTATTTTATTTCGAGATAAACATAATATGTATTTTAATTAATTAATTAATTATTATATTTAATAAATATAATAATATGAAATTACTTCTAATCATTTTTATCAGAATATAAATACAGATTTTTTTTAAATTACTACTCAAAATGGGCTGAAATGAATTAATTTAAAGATGATTAAAAGATAATTTTAATTCAGGGTGAATTAAATATGAAACATAAAAAAATCAAATATGTTTAAAAATTAGTACTAAGAAAAAGAAAATCCAACAAATTCGTACATTCATATGTGACGTTCAAATTATTGAAAATTTAAAAAATATTGAGAATATAAGGTAATTATTTATCATGAATTTCAAAATTTTGATGATTATTTTATAAGTAAAGATGTAAGAGTGATAATTTTATAAATAATAAATATTTTAATATTACACATGATATTGTACTTTCAGTTTGTTTAAAACTATAAATATATAACTTAAACAATATATTTTTTTTATTTGAACTCTAAGTGGAACCTATTGAGAATATTTTGAGATTAAAGGCCAAATTATATATATAATTATACTTTATTAAAAATTAAAGATCATCATTGCACATAATTTTAAGTCATGTTATTACCACCAACATTGAGGCTCAATATTGTCAATAAGTTCAAAGTCATCATCACCATTAAAGTCAGTGCCGACCATTATTATTAAGATATACGCCCGTCGGTGCAATCGAGACTAAAGCTCGTTGTCTCTCTCAATATTTGGCGTATGTCAGCCATCAACATTTGATGTCTTCCTTTTTTGTTTCAAGTCTCCTCTCCTATAAAGAGAACAACATAATATATTACCAACTACGTGTGTTGAAAACTCTTAACATCTCAAGGTTCCTTCAACCACCATGATAGAGATAACTCTCATAATTCATATAGATTATATTAGATTATATAAATGCCTTCTCCCATAGAAAAATGAACCCCCTCCCACATGTTTGACGCAACCAAGGCTAATGCCTACGGTCTCCACCAATGTTCGATGTGTGTCAGCCATTGGCAATTGATGTCTCCATTTATGATCACAAGTTTTCTATCTTATAAAGAGAACAACAAAGCATATCACTAGTTGCCATCTGATAATAAACCTAACAACTCAAGATTCCTCCTAACACCATGATGGGAGATAAATCCTACAATTCATACATATTGCATTGTATTAAAGCCTTCTACAATCATTGACATATGTTATCACCATCAAGGATAATGATCACCATCAATAATAAGATTTGAAATGGTTGTCATTTCCACTAAAACTAACACATTGAAGCATGTTGTCTCCAACAAGGCTGACTCTTGTCAGTGTCAACAATATCAAAAACATTGATGATCATTCTCCTTATAGTTGACACTGCCAACACGTAGGTTCATCATCTGTTGTTAGTTGTTACAAACAAATTTGAGGCCCTTGGTCACCACCAACACTAAGGCTCACAATTGCCAAGGTCGTAGACTCCTCGCCATTAAGGCCAATGTCCACCATCATTGCTAAGGTCTATATATGTCATCATAGTCAAAGCTAAAGCATGGAGTTTCCACCAGTGTTTGTCTGTTTGATAAGTGTTAGCCATTAACATTGAATTTTCCTTTATTAGTAGCAAATCTGTCATTCAATAAGAAGAACAACATAATGTATCATCAAGTGTTACTTGATGTAACTCTAATATCTCAGTGCTCCTACCACTATTATGGGAGATAACTCCCATACATAGTACATTTCATCAATGCTTTATTCAATTATTAAAAAATGCACCTCCTTATTCAACACAACTGAGGATAATACCTACAGTCTCCACTAATGTTTGACTTATGTCAGCCATTGACAATTGATGTCTTCTTTTTTATCAGAAGTCTCAACTTCAATAAAGATAACAACAGTGCATGTCACCAATAGTCACCCGATGATAATTCTAACATATTACTAAAGGTTCCTCCTACCACCATAATAGAAGATAACTCATATAATTCATACATATTACATTATAACAATATGTTCTCAGATCATTATATATATATATATATATAATTCGAGATCTTACGTTAGCTCAGTCTAATTCAAATTCGCTTAGAAGTAAATTTTGCCCGTCCCAGCTCAGCCCAAATTAAAAATTGATCTAATTGTCTAGAGATCGCAAACTATAGGATGGACTTCAAAACTTTTAAATTTATATTATGATTAATACAACTTATGAATATTATATATAACGTTAATCTCAATATAAATTTAAAGACCAACAAGTCACCCTAACATAAAATACATCAAACCACATGATGAAGACAGTTGTAAAGCAACAACATGCAAGGTGATAATTTAAAATATACTGCTCTACTGCTATGCAATGTCATTCAACTGAGATGCCCCTACATACAGACGAACCAATTCTCATAGCTTACTCAAAATAACTTGGACTTATCCATCACTTCAAAAACATGATTATATTTATTTTTTTAACATATTATTCATAATTAAAATATAAAATAATCATAAACAATTTTTAAAAATCTTCAAACTAACATAAAATTATTTAATACAAAATTCTAAAAATCTTGAAACTAATATAAAATAATTACATAAATATGTGGTTGATGACAATGATGTTGCATTGAAGCCCTAAAAAAATTGATCTGAATATTTTAAAAATAAATCTTATAATTATTATATGTATTATGAGATAATTGCAGGGGTATTTTAAAAATAAATCGGTGGTTGCTTCATAGGATTCAATTGCTTGTGAGGATTTGATTGGCTTTGTTTGGTTCAGAGGACATTTACATGATTAACTAGTTTGGTTTGTACATAAACGTGGTTACTTGTCTCTTGCTGTCTGATCGTATAGGATACCTTCTGTCTGTGCCTTATTAAATTTTTTTTATTCATCTTTATTTTTTTTTAATATATATAATAGTTCAAGCAATTGAATATACTCAAGGCACAAATATGATTTAATATATATATATATATATATATATATATATATATAACTGCTTAATCAATCCAAATTGAGAGGCTAATCTTTTGATAAAATTTTGTGACAACTTTTATTTTTATTTTTTATATGGGGGATTTACATACGTATCATTTCATATCATGCTATTTACATTAGGGGTGTCAAAATCGAATTTCAGATCGAGTTCAGGTCGAACCTGGAACTGACTCGGTTTCAAATGGGTTAACCCTAACCTGACACGATTATATAAACGGGTAGAAATGTCAGACCCGGACCCTACACGTCAGGTTACCGGGTTGACCCGACCCAACAAGGTTTTGTAAGCCCAGGATGACTATACAGCGGGGCTTGCGCGGACGAGACTGCGGGCAGACACGATTAGCTCGTTTCAAACGGGTTAACCCAGGTTGAGTTTGAGTTTTCGGGTCAACCCAAACCCAACCCGTTTTTTCAAACGGGTCGAATCCGAGAACCCGAACTCGACCCGTTTGCAAAATGGGTTGACCTTAACATGAATTTTTTTGGTCGAGTTCGAGTCCGATTTCGGATCGTGTCAAATATTGACACTACTAATTTACAAATCTAACACTCAAAATTTTAATATTTAATGTCTACCATCATAGCCAACTTTAATATCAAATATTCTATTCTTATATTTCATTTTTACCACTCTTATCATTCTATAAATTTTAATATTTCATTCATTGCACCCATATTTGATCTATTGGCGGTGGGAATGAAATATTAAAGTTTTAGGCGTTAGATTTATAAATAGCATGATATAAAGTGGTATGCATGCAAATCCCCTTTTTATATTTATATATTATGCATATTAGGATAGGAAATAAAATATATTTAAAGTCTTAAAAATAGAGAATTTATATTTTTATTGAATATTGAATAAGTTAATTTATGCGATGATTGTAGCGGTAGCTTGAGTGACGGTTAAAAGGTGATAATTATTTTTAAAAATACTGAAATTATCTTAAGTTGAGCATTTTTAAAATAATTCAAATTATTTTTAAAAATAAAAAAATATTTAAAAATACATTAAATAATATGTTTTTAAAATGACTGAAAAATAATTTCAAACAGGGCCTAAACCAGAGAACTTACTTCTGACTGTATAAAAATGACCGGGGCTTTATATCAATAGGCAGAATTGTAGGTATATTAAATGTACTTTACATCATAATTATTATTTATTGATGTTTGATTTTAATGTAATTAATAAAAATAGAATATTATCTTTAATTAAGATATTAAATAATTTTTTATTTATCCTCCAATAAATTCACTTATTAATATTTTTTTCTCTCCATAATTAATGCAACAACAAAAAAATTAAATTTATATTTACCCATCAATTTAAAGCATTTAAATAAAAGTTTAATTTAAGAGAAGTTTAGCTTAATCATTCTTAAGAGAATATTATGTTGAGGATATTGGAGGTGATTATTATGTATGTATTTAAAATTTTAGATTATTTTTAAGTATAATTATATAAGTTATATTTAAAATGATTAATGCTAATTAATAATAAATAACATTATTCATGTAAATTAATATTATTCATCTTAGGCTTTGTTTGGGACAGCTTTTTTACTACTTTATAAAACAGTTTCTTAGTTAAAAAAAAAATTGAATTTAAATTTTTTGTACTAAAAAATTGCTTCATAAAATAGTAAAAAGATGTCCCAAATAAAATGTTAGTCAAATTAGTTTTCTTCAAAAAAGAACGCATAATATTATTCTTGTCAATGAGATATTATGTTAATTTCATTACAATACTAATGCCATTGCAAATAGTCCCCTCTCTACTTTGCTTCGAATGGAATAGATAACATATTTCTAATGAATTATTTGATGTCATTCTTTGATAATGAGGTTACTATTGACCGACATTCTTTTATCTTGCATAAACATTATGCTTTAAGATACTCTTTATTTGCATTGCTATGCCCAGTTTGGGTGATTCAAATATATGAACGCGCTCAAATTCCTTAACATTTATGATCATGATATCTGCGAGTTTTACAATTCGCATCAAGAATCTAGAAATTGCATATACTACATTAGGGCTGTCAATATTTGACACGACATGAAAACCCGGCTCGAACCCGACCCGATTTCAAAATGGGTCGGGTTCGGGTTCAGTAATGTGACCTGTTTAAAATTTTGGGTCGGGTCAGGGTTAACCCGACAACCCGAGTTCTGACCCGTTTCGACCCGCGTGTTTTAAGTTCACGCGAACGCGAGTGGCCGAATAAATTAGGGCTGGCTGACTGGGTAGGGATTTCTGGATTTAGCTCACATCCGCTTTAGCCTCTCCTCTCCTTCATTGCTTTGCTTAGGGTTTCCATTTCATCTCTTTGGTTCTCCTCAGATCTTTGCCTCTGTCTACGGTTTCCTCTCTTCTCCTTCTCTGGCATATTGTTGGTCCGGGGTGTTCATCGTGTACATCTCGTTTGGCTCAACACGAACACTTACATCGCTCATTGCTGTTTGTATCTCTTATCTTTTTTCTATTTTCTCCTTTTAGAAGCTTTATCTATGAGCATCTTTGGGTATTTCGTGCCGAAGGAATTTTTTCGAAGTTCCGAAGTAATTTTTCGGGTTTAGGGTTTGTCTGGTTTGTTGTTATCTTGCTAACTTGCTGTTCAGTTATTTCTAGTTTGATAACACTTATACAGTTATGTTGTTATAGTATTTATTAGTTAATAATGTGTTATATATATATATATATATGCTCTAGAGCCCTCAATGAGTTAATGTCTCAAACTCTCAATGTTTTTTTTTTTTCTGAATTATACATGTTATGTCCAAATTGTTATGTTGGAAAAGTTGTTATGTGGAATTTGGCAAAGAAGTTAATGAGTTAATGTCTCAATTTGTCTTTTTTAAACAAGACATTTAACAAATAGTTCAGAATTAGCATTGTAATATATTCTAATATTTTGGTTAGATGAAGGATTCTAATACCATTCCTGAGAATTTTTCTTTTGGTGAAAATGAAGATGTCTAGACTTATGAAAATATTGTAGAGGCCTCTAACGATCTATGTAATGAGGGGACAATTACTAAGAAGCGGCGAAGGATGACCTCAGTTGTTTGGTACCATTATGAGATGTTACCTAATACGAAAGATGGAAAGCAAAAATGTAAATGTAAGAAATGTGGCAGTACTTATTTATATGATAGCAAAAATGGAACTGCTAATCTTAGACGCCACATCAAAAATTATAAGAAAAGAAGTATGCGTGATATAGGACAGTTGATCTTACAAACCAATATTGAATCTTCCATGTCTATGTCTGATAATAAGTTTGATCATGTAGAATTTCATGACTTGTTCACTGCTGCTATCATTATGCACGATTTGCCCTTTCAATGTGTTGAGTGGGTTGGAGTTCGAGCACTTTTGATGTATCTTCGCTGGGACTTATAATTAATTTCTAGAAACACTGCTAGAAATGATTGCAAAAAATTATTCATCAAGGAGAAGTGTAATATAAAGGAACAGTTATCTAAAGTCACTAGTAGGGTTTGCTTAACATCAGACCTCTGGACTTCTATAAAGATTGATGGGTTTATTTATTTAACTGCTCATTTTATTGATAATGAATGGCAATTGCAAAAGAAAATTATTAATTTTTCTTTCATGCCACCCCCCATGATGGAATTGCTTTGTTTGAGAAGATACAGTCTCTTTTGGTTGAATGGAAAATAGAAACCAAGCTATTCAATATTACTTTGAATAATGCTTCCGCAAATAATATTTCAGTTGATTATCTAAGAAATCATTTGAATTTGCGTGGTGACTTGTTATGCGAGGGTAATTTTTTTCATGTACGTTGCACAACATATATTATTAATCTTGTGGTTCAAGAAGGTTTGAAGGACATTGATAATTTAATTAGGAAAATAAGAGAGAGCATTAAGTATATTAAAGGCTCTTAGGCTAGAAAATAAAAGTTTATTGATTGTGTTACACAAAGTTGCCTAGATGGGAAACGAGGTTTGCGTCAGGATGTCCCAACTCGATGGAACTCCACCTTCATTATGCTTGACAGTGCAATATATTTTAAACATGCTTTTCAACATTTAGAGTTGGTTGATTCAAATTACAAGAATTGTCCAACATCTTCTGAATGGGATAAAGTTGAAGCGATTTGCAAATTTTTGGTGTCATTCTATGAAATTACTTGTCTCATTTCAAGGTCTAAGTACCCTACAGCAAATTTGTACTTCCCTTGTATTTCTACAGCATATGCAGAACTAAAGAAAGAAATTTCAAATGGGCATCAATCCATAAAGAAAATGGTAGCATGAATGATTGTAAAGTTTGAAAAATACTGGTCCAAATTCAATGATATTTTGGCAATAGCTGTGATTCTGGATCCGAGATATAAAATGACTTTCGTTGAATTGTGTTATCAAAGATTGTATGGTGGAGATTATCTCTTTGAATTCTTTGAATTGAGGAAGGTGAAACTTAAGTTAATTTCATTGTTTGTAAACTACTCCTCAAGAGAGAATATTTCATTAGGATAAAGTTCACGTGCTTCTTATATTGTACAAGGATTTCCGTCAAAGAGTGCTTCATTACCAATGATTAAGTCAAAGTTTTTGCAGGTTTTGTTTCCATAACTGTATATTTGCAACTTCAATTATTTTTTTCATTTTGGGTTATAATGCCTTTCCAAAAACAAGATTTTGATTCATTTCAGAAGGATGCCTTTACACCTAAGAAATTTGAATTAGACATTTACCTTGATGAACCAAAGCTTGATAGCAATGTAGATTTAAATATTTTGAAGTTCTGGCAAGGGAACCAATATAGATTTCATAGTCTTTCATCTATGGCTCGTGATGTACTATACATTCCAATAACAATAGTAGCATCTGAAAGTGCATTTAGCAATAGTGGTAGAATTTTAGATCAATACCAAAGTTCATTGAAACACGATATTATATATTATCGAGGCACTAATTTGTGCAAAGGATATTTATATTTCTATCATTTTTTTGAAGAGCTCAAAATCATTTATCTTATTTTATTACAGCAGCAAATGACCCCGAACTTGATGCAGTAACTGATGATATCATTGGATGTGACAGAAGTGATAGAGAGCTTGGTGAAAGCTCAGTTGTTGGATGAACTGTCATGACAATTGCCTATTATTTATTTCATATCTATTTATATTTCCTGCTAAGTTTCAAGAACTATAAGTTGGTTACCAATGATTTGATTTTAGTTGATGTTATGCTGTTGAGAGTCTCAATTTTTTGCTACTTTGCTAGGTTTGTTCCATGTTATTTAGGTTGCTATTGTGGGTTTGGTTTCTATTATTTAGGTGGCTTTTAGGAGTTTGTTCACTGTTGGATTGCTATCTTGGTTGCCCTGGGTTGCTGTCTTGGTTTTCCTGTGTTGTTATCTTGGTTTTCTGGGTTGCTGTTTTGATTTCCTGTTACTTGTTGCATCTGTTCAAATACTAGGTTATTTCTGGGTTACCTGGGTTGCTGTTTTTGTTTCCTGGGTTGGTTTGCCTGGGTTGTTGTCTTGGTTGCCCTGGGTTGATGTCTTGATTTCCTGGGTTGCTGTCTTGGTTTCTTGCAACTTGCTGCATCTGTTCAAATGCTGGTTGTTTCTGAAAACATTGAAATTTAAGTTGCAATGATGAGTACCCTTCAAAACTGATTGTGAAGTCATTTAAGGAAAAAAAATATTGCAATCAAGTGGCATTTATGGGTTTGTTCCCTCGGTTGTTGTCTTGGTTTTCAGCAAAAGCACAGTGAAAGCGCAGCATTTTGAGTCATTTGCTGCCTGAGTTGGTTTCCTGTTACTTGCTGCATCTGTTCAAATGCTGGGTTGTTTCTGAAAGCATTAAAAGTTGAGTTGCAATGATGAGTACCCTTCTAAACTGATTATGAAGTCATTTGGAAAAAAAATTATTGCAACCAAGTGACATTTGTGTTATCTTCTAATCAAACAGATACTACGTATAACTCTAAAGTACAAAAAGCCGCCTTGGATGGCAATACCGCAATAGTAAAAAATTGTATTGTTGACTCACGTTTCATTATTTGATGAATTATTTGGACGGTTAATCTTAGTTAATTACTCAAGCTTTCAACTTTATCATAGATTTATAATTATATCAATTTAACTATATATATTTTTTGCAATTAGATTAAATCTCCATGAGGGCAAATGACTTCCAGTCTCCAGAGTTCTGAGTTCTGAGTTCTTCTAACAGTCAAACTTATATTTATAAATTGTAATTTACAACTTTGTGATTTGTAATTTGTGAAATTATATGTTTATAACTTGTTATATGTGGTTTGTAATTTATTTGTTCATTTAATATTTATGAATTATGATGTATAATTTGACAATTTATAATTTTGTATAATTTATAAGTTTCTAAACAATTAAATTTTCTTTATTTTTTATGCATTGTCTGGGTTGCTGAATTGCTGTCTTGGTTTCCTGGGTTGGTTTGCCTTGGTTGCTGTCTTGGTTTCCCTAGGCTGCTCCATTGCTGTCTTGGTTGCCTGTTATTCACCTGGACATCGTGGTTTCATTTTTAAATCATTGGCTACGTGGGTTGGTTTCCTGTAACTTGATGTATCTGTACAAACGGGTCGACGGGTCAAATCGGGTTGACCTGAACCCAAATCAGCTCTAGTTTGGGTTTTGAATAGTGACCCATTTCTCTAAACGGGTTGGGTTCGAGTTGACTCGTTTAGACTCGGGTTAACTCGAGTTCGACCCGAACCCCACCCGTGACCTGATTTTGACACCCCTATACTACGTGTTGCATCCTGGAATATTCACAGCGATAGAGAAATATAAAGTTTATCGTCTTAGCTTTGTACAAATATCCTTCACACAATCAGATAAAATAGAGGGTCACATTCATAAGAAATACCAGAGTTTTTACGTGGAAACCCCTGAAAAGGGGGAAAAACCACGGGTCCTGACCCAGTTTGAATGAATCCATTAGTATTTGCAGTCAATTATAAATGAGGTCTTTTCTTGAGGAAAGGCTTTGGTTTGATGTAGCAAATATACATCAAATAAAGTTTATTACATGATGGGAATTGGAAGAATCAGTATTGACATGTTCGTTTAGTCGGTAGGACCATAGTCGGCAAGCGATGGAGGTTGGAAAGATCGTAGTCGGGTGACGGTGGTTAGAAGGACCTTAGTCAGTGGGCGACAGAGGTCGGAAGGACCGCTATCTGGCGACGGAGGTTGGAAGGAGCGTAGTCGACAGGAGACGGAGGTCAAAAAGACTGTAGTCTTGCGATAGAGGTCAGAAGGATTGTTATCTGGCGAAGGAGGTCAGAAGGACCGTAGTCGACAGGTGGTGGAGGTTGGAAAGATCGTTGTCTAGCGACGAAGGTTGGAAGAACCGTAGTTTAGTGACGGAGGTTGGCAGGATAATAATTGGCGTGAGACAATGGTTAGAATGACCGTTAGCTAGCGATGGAGGTTGGAAGGACTGTAGTCGACAGGCGGCGGAGGTCAGAAAGACTGTAGTCTAGCAATAGAGGTTGGAAGCACCATTCTTTGGCGATGGAAGTGGGAAGGACCATAGTCGGCAGGTGACGGAGGTCAGAAAGACTGTTGTCTGGCGACTGATGTTGGAAGGACAGTAGTCTGGCGACGGAGGTTGGAAGGACCGTAGTCGATGGGCGACAATAGTTAGAAAGACCGTTTCTAACGATGAAGGTCAAAAAGGACTATAGTTGGCAGGTGACGGAGGTCAAAAAGACTGTAGTTAGGAAAAGGAGGTCGGAAGGACCGTAATCGGCGGTGATAGTGGTCAGAAAGATCATTTTCTGGCGACTGAGGTTGGAAGAACCACAGTCGGTGAGCGATGGTGGTTAGAAAGGCCGTAGTCGGGCGATAGTGGTTGGAAGGACTGATGTCAGTCAGTGGCCGAGAGTAAATCCGGCATCAGTTGGTGACCCTGCGTAAGTCCGACGATAGTTGGTGGTCAGGCGGAAGTCCAGGGTCAGTCAGTGGCCGGGCAGAAGTCCGGCGTCAGACGGTAGTCTGGAGGAAGTCCGGTGTCAGTCGGTGACTAGAAGGAAATCCAGTGTTAGTCGGTGACCGGGAAGAAATTCAGTGTCAGTCGTTGGCCGGGCAGAAGTTCGACATCAGTGGTGGCCGGGTGGAAGACTAACAGAAGTCAGGCTTCAGTCGATGGCCGGGCAGAATTTCTGCATCAGTTGGTGGTCGGGCAAAAGTTCGGCGTTAGTTGGTGGCCGGGTAGAAGTTCGGCGTCAGTCAGTGGCCAGACGGTGGTCGAGGAGTAGTCTTGTGGCAAGAGAACTTTAGTTTCCCTCTCTTCCTTACTTTGGTCCCCTTTTCATGAGGAATGAGGGGTCTATTTATAGTTTTCTAAGAGTGGCATGACCAGTAAATATGAGGGAGATCAAGGGTATGCTGGGAGTGGTTTGAATGGACGGCCAATATTGATCCAGCGATCCCCTTCATTGTGAATCATTTACTGGGCATTTGAATGTCTTAATGATATTAGAATTTGGCTATCTTGGGCTTGTTGGATTCATCTCGTCGAGTCGCTCGATTCGAATATAAGCATGTCATGTTTGGAAACCATTTGGTCATCCAATTTATAGTTTGAACCATCCAAATGTGCTTCGGGCCTTCGATTTGGACCCATTTGGGCTTGGATTGAGTCAAATTTGGTTTCGTTGGCTTTGTCTTTTCGAGACGTTCAGTTCGACTATAAGTTTGCTGAGATTGGAGTTCATATGGTTTTGGATTTAGTTTTGAAAGTTTCCAACTTAAATTTGCCTCGAGATTTGTGCTCGATCATGACTAATTTTTGAGGATATATTAGTTTCCCACATTTTTTTGGACGTCGAAGCTCTAGAAGTTCGAAAATACGTATCACAATATTTGTGGAATTTTTTATGCGATTTGAAACTCCAGAATAATCCGACCTTGGGTGTAGAGATTCTGAATAGCTCCAAAAGTGTTGAAATGGGATCCTGAACATTGAAAAATGGTTCCAGGGACCCCAAAAAACGTCCGATTTAGACTGTTCGAGCTAAAAATTGAGCCAGAACGCACATTAGGGGCAGAAACGGCCGGCCGACCGACCACCGGCTGACGCCGTCGAAGGAAGCCTACACTGGCGCACAGCCAAAAAGGCGAGCCCCTTGGGGCACACAGCTCTGTTCAACCGGCTATAACCGGTTGTTGTTAAGGAATTGTTTTCTATAAACTATGAATGTACTTTCGATTTCAATCTACTAGCTAAAGCTTTATTTGAGATAGCTTTCTTACTACTTTCTAAAACAGTTTTTTAGTACAAAAATTTCTAGTTTATGAAATTTTTATTCTAAAAAGCTGCTTTAGAAAGCAGTAAAGAAGCAGTAACAAAGCCTAAAGTTCTTCCATGGGCATCCACCTTTCCTCTTCTGTTGTATATTGGTCCAGTTTTAGATTAGGTTGATCCGCATAGACACTACACCATGTGTAAATGCCTATAAATAGATATTGTAGGATGATGTATATGTAACCCATTGTAATAAGGCCTATTGAATAAAGGAATTTAGAATTCATGCAGCTCATCTCTCTCTTTCCTCCCATCTCTCTCTCTCTCTCTCTCTCTCTCTCTCTCTCTCTCTCTCTCTCTCTCTCACTCAGATCTCTTCCTCCAAGAATTTCATAACAAGTGGTATTAGAGCCTCGTTGAGGCAATCTCGAGGTGGAGGAAGGTTCTTGTCTAAGAAAGAGAGGAGGCGGTCGCTACCGGTGCCGTAGACAAGCGACCTCATGTGGGTTTGTTCGCGTTAGGCAAACAAGAGGTCTGGTGCGGGGTTTTGCGGAAGCAGGTGGGCTGGATCGGAAGATGGCTTAGTGAGCCAGAGGTGCCATTGGATCTGGGCTGGCGGGAAGGCTGGCGAGCAGGAGCAGGCTGTGCGTGCGTGAGCGCGGACACTGGAGGCGAGGCCGAGATAGGCTCGAGACAACTCATGACTCGTGTCATAGGGACAAAACAATCCAAAAAACTTTACAATAAAGTAGAGTAGCTGAGAGGAAGAATAAAACTCTTAATGAATGTGCAAGCAATATGAGTTTACATGTAGGTCTTCCAAAAGCTTTTTGGGAATATGTAATAAATATAACATTTTACCTGATCAATCAAGGACCATCAATTGCACCCAACTTTGAGATTCCCAATGAAGCTTGGACAGAAAAGGAGGTATGCTTGTCATATTTGAAGGTTTTCGATTGTCTATCATATATTTTTGTTAATCATAAAATTAGAGATACCAAAATTCAAGAAGTGTTATTTCATTGGATATAGTGGAGATAAATTTGGATATAAATCTTGGGATTGTTAAGCTAATAAAATTATTAAAAATATAAATATTATCTTCAATAAATATGTATTATACAAAGATAAGTTAAGTATTATTATAAAAGATACATCCAACCCAGAGCAAGTTGAACTAGAGGAGACCCCTGTCCTAGAGCAAAGACAGAAAATGCCTCAGAGAAAACTCAGGAGCAGCATGAGCCTAATACACATGAGATCCAAGTTAGAATATCACAAAGAACTCAACAGCTCACTAACCATTATTCTCCTTCACTTTATTGCTCATTGGTTATAAATGTAGGAAAGTCTAAGTGCTAGACTTTACATAAATATTTTCTCTTGAAGTTAAACAAGCAATTATATGTACAATATTGAGCATTTGTAGTAGCATAAAATCTATATATTGAATAAATTGATATCAAGGCAGCTTTCCTCCATAATTATTTGGAAGAAGACACATATGATATAACTAGAAGATTTTATTGAACTTGAAAAAAAAGCTAAGCTATAAGCCAAATAAAAGTCTTTATAAGTTAAAAACAAGAATCTCATCAATGGTACCAAAATTTTGAGGGGTGCAAGAATAGAATTGAATTTCTCAGATGTAATGTCAACCAATGTTGCTATGTCAAAAAAAGAAAATATTGTCAAAGGAGTTTGATATGAAAGATTTGAAAAAAGCAAGAAAGAATAAATCACAATAAGGCTACAAGTATACTAAGTCTTTCATAATTGTAATCTACTGAAAATGTGTTTGACATATTCAATATGATAAATACAAAGACTGTAAGTACATTGCTTGCTAAGCATTTCATATTATTTAAAAAACATGTCATAAATTAAATAAGAGAGAGTGCATTGCTAAAGTCTCTTATGCGACAATCATTGGATCCATTATTTATGCAATGGTCTACATATTGTACAAGCAGTGAGAGCAATCAAGAAATAAATGTCGAATATGGGAAAAGAACATTGGAAATCTAAGCTTAAAGGAAATAATTTAAAACTGTAGGATTACGCTAATTCAAGTCTAAGAGGACACTTAGAACCAACAAGAATTATCACTGGATAATATATACTTTGGGTGGTGCTACTATTAATTAGATGTTATAACTTCAAAATATAATCCACTATTAATCACAAAAGTTGAATACGTATCAATCATTGAAACTAGAAAGGGGAAGGTTTTGCAAAAGAGTTTGATAGTCAAAGTGTTATTCACCTAACAAAGAATGTCGTCTTCTATTCCCAGACAAAGCATATACAACTCAAGCATTATCACATATGCAACTTGCTTGCAGATGATGTCTTATCACACACAAAAAATTAAAGGAGTAGAAAATCTTATTGACATGCTCATAAAAGTGGTATCTTTTGAAAAAAAAAGACACTTTGCAAAGCTTCAGTTAACCTCCACGAATAATAATATGGAGGGGTTATGTAGAGAAGTGTTCAAAAATAACAAATAAATCAATACATTAAAAATTTAGGCTTCGAGTGAATGATTGTCAAGCGTGGAGTCAAATATTCTAATTATGAGAAAAAATGGCTCTCTTCAATAGCCACAAAGTTCTCAATGGATGGAAATTCATAAATAGAGGTTATCATATAAGTCTATAATTAAGATCACAAAAATTCAATAATGATTGATTATTAATGTTGAAAGTTGAACTCTTCATTATATAAATTTATATAATCCTTATTTGTAAAGCATCTCACAACCATAAGTAAGAAAAGAGAAGGATGAGAGAAGAGGAAGCAAGAAGGGATGAGAGGAAGAAGCTCTTTCAATATAAAAGAGAAGAAAAGAAGAAGTATCATTAATGCCTTATTTTCCACTTTTAGCCCTTGTCTTCATAACAAATGGCTATATTCCCTCTGAGTTGTTAACATAGGCAAAGCGGTATGATTATCTTTATGCATATGAACTGTAGTCTTTCTCCATATATATCTATTTTTAAGTTTAGTGAAATATTTTATTTATGTACGAAAGTAGACTTAGGTGAATCTTACCAAACCATGCAGATCAGTGTCTTGTATTTGAGATCTTTGATGTGACTATTCTCACAATCTTCATTTAATTTTTTGCTCGAAGTTACAAGATTATCCCACTAAAAATAAGATAGCTTACATAATTTTCCTTTCAAATTCCATGTTGATTGGGCCCTCATCATACACTGCTGCTACCTCAAATGGATTTCTCACCATAGGTTGAAACTCACGACCGTTAATAACACCATGAACTCCACCTGCACCAAGGAGGACTGAAATGATTGTTCCCATCTTCCAAATGATTGTTAACATCATCCATAAGAGGGGAGAGAACTTTGAAACCGTAAAGAAATAGAACTGCTCTACATCCAGCTTCTTCCAGGAGACTTGGTCGCTCCTCTTGCCCTCATCATCTTTCTTATCTCCTCCCCAAATTCCACCCTCCCAGCATCATCATAAATACCAGCAAGCAGCACGTAGACTGCTGAATCTAAAGGATCCTGCTCCATTGCCTGGCTCGCCGCCCACTCCCCCATTGCAACATTCCCATGGAGCCTGCAGCATCCCAGCAACGTTTTGTATATCAAAGCCCCAGGCTGATGCACCATGGTTTCTATGGCTTCAACAGCCGTCTCTAGCCTCCCTGCTCTTCCAAGCATATCCACAAGGCAAACATAATGATCCTCCCCTGGAACCAATCCAAACTGTTCTTCCATTGAATTGAAGTAGTCCATTCCAAGGTCTACAAGCCCACCATGGCTACAGGCATAAATGGCTATCAGGAAGGTGACAGAATCTGGAAGGACTCCCGCAATTATCATGTCTTCAAATGTCGACAAAGCATTGGCAAAGCACCCATTGGAGGCAAGCCCTGACATCAAGCCATTCCATGACACGACATTTGGCTGCTGAATTGAAGCAAAAATGGCCCGGGCCTCAGCGATGCAACCACACTTGCTATACATGTCCACAAGACCATTCAAGACTGAGATAGACACACTGAGACCTGATTTAAGGGAGTAACAGTGCAGCTGCCTACCGCACTTGGCTGCACTTAGACCTGCAGCAGCAGAAAGGAAAGAAGCTATGCTGAAGCCATCAATGCTTGTGAGCTCGGCCCTCATGGGCCTGATCAGCGAGAGGACCTGCCCATGGAGCCCTGCCTGATTCAAACCTTTGGCCAGGCTTGTATAGGTGTAGACATCCTATGGGATACATCATCAAATACTTTCCCAGCATCAATTGGCCTGCTGAGTTTAGCATAGGCGGCAACAAGAGAGTTGCCAACCGTAATATCCCTAGTGTCCAAGTTGGTCTTGAGTGCAACAGCATGGAGCTTCTGGGCATGAGAAACACCCTCTGCTGAGCTCAAATCTGTGAGGATGGTGGACAAGGTGAAGGAATTGGGCTTCACCCCAGCCACTTGCATCTCTGTGAGCACTGCCATTGCGGCACTATCTTCTCCATGTCGAACAAGCCCAGAAATAAGAGCTGTCCAGGATACAACATTTGGAGAGGAGATCTCCTCGAAGGCATTCATTGCATCTTCTAATTGTGGAGAACATTTTGAATAAAGATCAACAATGGCATTGCCAACAGAAACATCATGCTCAATCCCAGCCTTTACCACTAGGCAATGGAAGACTTTTCCCAGCTCAGGCAATGTCGATAAGGAGGATGCATTGAGGAGAGCAGTATAGGTAAATGAGTTGGGAGGAAATGCTGCTGAAGTCTGCATCTCTTGGAAGGATGCAACCGCCCTGCTGCAATCCCCAGCTCGAGCATAACCTGAAATGATTGCAGTCCATAGCAATGTATCAAAATCGGAGGTCAAGTGTAGGGTTTTCGTGGCATTGATCATATTGCTGCATTTAGAATACATGTTGACAAGTGCAGTTTTCACTGCAAGGTTGAGCTCGATCCCAAGAAGGATCACATGAGCATGAACTAGTTCACCAAGGCGGGAGTCAAGATTGCAGCAGGCTGTGAGGAGCTTGGAGAAAGTGAACTCATTCGGGAAGACCCCATCTCTCAGCATGGCTATGTAGAGACCAACGGTCTTGTTCCAGTCCTCAGCTTGCACCAAAGCAGAAATCATTGTCGTCCATGAAACAGTATCTCTATCAGCCATAAGTTCAAATACCAGACAAGCATCATCAAACATACCACACTTGGAGTAGAAATCTAGAAGAACGCCCTCAAGAACGTAATTTGATCTGAAGCCACGTTTAAGGATAACGGCATGATGACTCATTCCTAGATCGAAATCCCTAACAGATGCAGCACAGCGCATGATACTGGATAATGTGAAATGGTTAGGCACCAAACCAGCAAGCAGCATTTGATGGTACAAACAAAGTGCCTCTTCATCATTGCCACTCTGAACAAAAGCTGATATAGTTGCGGTCCAGGAGACGATATCTCTATACCTCATTTCTTCAAATAGCTTGTGTGCAATGTTTGCCTGTCCATGTTTTGAGTAGAAGGATAGGAGGTTGTTGCAGATGTGAAGATGTCTGTCAAGGCCTAGTTTGATGATGGGGGAATGAACACAAGTTCCCAGTTTGGAGGACGTCATGGATTTGCAGAATGAGAGGAAATGGATGCATGTTTCCTCTGAGAAAAGGACGGTGGCGGTGGAGTCTTTGATGAACGGAGAAATTCTGGAATTTTGGTCGACATTGATACAAGGCAGAGCCGGTGAGTGAGAGAGAAGACGCAGACACTGCCGGAGAACCGTGCTTGTCCGGATTGTCCGGAGATGGGATTCCACGAAGAGGCTAAGTGAGGGGAGGTTCGTCTTCAAAGGGCCAGGCAGTAAGAGCATGCTCAGCAGTTGGGGGGTTGGGGGAAAGGAATTAAAAACGAGAAACGGTAACCATAGGATTCAAATATGTATTTTTTGCATATTAACCCCTTCTTAATGATAATTTGCCTGCAAATCCATTAAGAAATATCCATGCATAACCAAGAAGGAAATATACAAGATAATTAAACGGTAACCATATATATAGGCTCAGATTTCTTACAATTGTCTGATGACTCTATCAGATTGAGATGAAAATGTTCTCCAGAAGCAGCTCATGAGTTATGACTGTATCAAATTGAGATGTAGGTTTCGATTGAGACGATTTTTTTATTATTTTTTAAAACAATAAGAAAATCCTCCCAAACTGGATGATCTCCAGAAGCAGCTTAGCAGCTTATGAGTGAGCTTCTTTGCGCTAGAAAATTATCATTCATATATAGGGATTGGTCTTTATCTCTGAGGAGGATTAACTGTCATATAACAGGTAAGTCATTTAGCATTGAAATTTTTAATAGCTTAAGATTGAAATTAATTTATTTTGGAACAATGGTTAAAGAGAATTTTTCATATCACATAATTCATATTTTCATATCTAACTATTTAACATAAATTTATAAATAACATTAAAAATATCATTTTTTTTATTTTTCAAAAATTTAAATTTTTATGCATAATTAGAAATATTATACATATGAATATTAATATTTAATATTATATATATAAATATATAAAAATTATGTGATATATACATAAATCCCAAACTTAATTTTGCTAAAACCGATATGGATGAGCGCCAGTGTGCCACCTCTTCTATTATTGATACCACTTAGCCAGTGGCATCAAGTAAAAAACCTTTAGAGGCTCTCTGAGCTTCCTCTAATATACTAAATAAAAGTGGAGAGAAAATAACTGTGAGTCTTATATTTGTGGGACTGGTTGTTAGTAGTCGCCTAAAAATTAGTTACGTCATCATACACCTCCTAGGAGATGACAGCAGATTGATACCCCATTTCAAAAAAAAATGATAAATGAAGCTTCGTACATCATTTACCCGAATAAAAAACAAGCAGTAAATGGAAGGATGTCAATCGAGATTCCTAGATCTTTAGGAGAACGAGCATAACACAGCTTATTAATATAGATTAAGAGCTTGAGACTACTAACAAAAATTCCAGCTCCTTCGTAAAATTCTCAACGTCTGCTTGGTGCCTTGCCCTTTGAGAACTTGGAAGCACTGCCTTCGTTGCTATTTCTTTTAAGGTAGCCACTCAGAGCTGCTTTGGCCATTGACCACTGCTGCTCAGACTCAGCATTCCTCATGAAGGGGCAGACTTCACCAAAACTGAACTCTGCTCTCTCTTTCCTTTGTTCTTGAACACCACTAGTTTGGCCTTCACTAGGTTTGCCTTGAACGGAAGATGAAGATTCTTTACACTCCTTTGCTAAGGCTCCAGAGCTGCTGATAGGTGCATTTGGATTTATTCCTGGAGAAATCTGTGCATGCTGTGGTGTTTTTTGTTTTGATTTCTCCCCAAAAGACTCGGGCTTTTTGGTTGTGACGGCATCTGATGCGTTGGCCTTCGGTACTTCCGTAGATGCTGACTTTAACTCTGGTAGAACATCGGAGATGCTGAAAGAGCTGCTGCTGCTTCTTCCTCCAACAAGGTCTTTCCATGAAGATTTCTGCAGCCATGGCTGGCCATCTGCTGGCTGAGCATTACTCATGTTCGTACTGTTTTGGCTTTCAGCGTTTGGAGTTTCAGCAGGAATCTTAGGAGTAATCCACGCATTAAGTGGTGCTTTTTGTTTTGATTTCTCACCCAAAGACTCGGGGTTTTTCGATGCAAAGGTTTTTGATGCATTAGCCTTTGGCATTTGTGGAGATGCTGACGTTGAGCCTGATAGAACATTGGAGATGCTGAATGAGCTGCTTCCTCTTCCTCCAACAAGGTCTTTCCATGAAGATTTCTGCAGCCATGACTGGCCTTCTGCTGGTTGAGCAGTGCTCATGTGTGGTCTGGCTTGTCTTTCGGTATTTCGAGTTTCAGCCGGAATCTTAGATACATAAGCATGGCCTTCTGAGCTTATAAAGGTACAGGATGGCACAGGTTCAGCTGCAGAGGAAATGGAGGTCAATTTTTGGGCTATGGCTAGCGCAGGTTCTGGTTTAGAAAGTCCATCAGCTGAGACTAGACGTGCCCTCTTATTTGGCTTGATAGAAGATGCATTGGTGACTTCAGAGTTCTTCCTTCTGTCAGAATCTGCTTTATTTTGGACCAATCTACCTTTGGAAGATTGTGGGTTGCCAAATCCAGATTCCTAGTATAAGTCAAAAACAACTGCAAAATAAGTAATTGATAAATGGCATAAATCTAACGATCATTCTCTCAAGTTTTATATAAAATAATATGGGCATGACAATAGAATTTTATTTTTGTTTTTTGGAACAGTCAGTAGTGGTAAGAGCTGAAATCCTCACCTCACAAGTTGGAAAAGGCATAAATCTAACACTCAAAGAGTATAACAGTTGAACATGGCACTTATGGTGGTTGCAATAAATAAAGTTGGAAATACATTCTTTACCTTTATACACACTGGTTCTTTGCTGTCTTACTATATAATTAAAAGTCAGAATTAATTACATCCCTACATGAAATTTATTATCTTTACAAGTAGGAGAGGCAGTTCTTTAATTTATCCTATCAAAATAGTTGCCCGAACATTAAGAACTGGGCTCTCTTTCTTTGCTTGTTAATCTTATGAAAAGTTTTTTCAAGAAATGGACTCGATGGCCTAAACTACTTTATTACTAATGAAATCATGATTACGTATTTTTGTTTCAGAAACTTCTATGACATAAGTAGAAGTATATTATCTGTACTTATTTCCAAAAAAAACAATCCAATACTATTCTTAGTCTTTCATATAAAATCCTCCAGATCAATATTAGTCCAGTTACAGACAATATTCAGCGTTATTTATTTAGACCAAGATTTATGGATTTCATGTTCTTATAGTTTTCCTTTTTGTGTGCTAGCAATGTCAATGGGAATGCTATCACCCTCGAAGAAAAGTATGCTTACGGTAGAATGCCCTCTAACTTGTTGGCATTGATTACCCTGTATATGAACTCAATGCTTTTCTTTATGCCTCAAGAGCAAACTCTCCTTTATTTTCTCTGTAAATATTATTAAATTTTATATATCAATCTATCTCCTGATTTATATAAAAATATGTGGCATTGACAGTACCGACAAAAGAGAAGAGCCAACCTAACTTAAAACCTCAGAGGCCCTTTATAATCAGTAAAATCATGTTTATGACTTCAACTTGTGGCGACCATCAGGCAAGGATAGAAATAACAGGGAGCACTATTCAATGCTAATTTAATTACATAGGCATGCTTAATATTATCATCTGAAATAATAACCATTCATTGTGGGTGAATTATTACTACGAAAGAAACTTATCATAACTTTTTAACAGATTTCTGAATGGTCAATGTTTGAACAATTACTTGATCAGAAAATATTTAATAAGATGAGCTAAATATTTTATTTTCTTTTTTATCTAATAAAAATGAGCAAATCCAGTGCATTAAGCTCCCCCAATGTAGGGCATGAAGAGAAGCTAATCTAAAAGCCTTGCCTCCAAAATAGTGAAGGATTTTTCTATCTGACAAAAAAAATTAATGAAACTATAATAAAAGGATGCCGTTGGTTTAAAGTTTTTATCTATTTTTTGCATACAGCTTATCGATGATTTCATTGTTTATTAAATTTAAATGCATAACGAATCTCTACAGCCAATTCAACCATAAGAAAATCCTTCATTTTCTTGGAAAAGTACGCACACAGAATCTAACCTGGCTATTTTACCAATTCCAGTTTAGTGGTCTGCAGAAAAGTTTAATGGAGTTAGTTTCCTATTAAATAGTATTGCAACGAAAAAATATTTAGAAGAAGATAATTTACGGCCAAAATTTGATTAAATGGATATTTATTTAATCGCTAGCCAAATAGAAATGCATTTTCTCGATAGCTATTACTTGAATAATATTTTCTCCCATGCATATTACACAGTCCGTACCTGGCGCGTTACTTGTGTCATCCCCTTTTTTAATTGCATCAATATATCATCTTCAGCTCCAACACCAATATTAATCACGAGGTTGTCATCATCTGTGTCTGAAGCTTTTGTTTCATTAGAATGGATGTCCTCATTACAGAGACTTAATATCTTGGGATCTGAAGCAACTTGAGTCTTTCTATCTGAAGGTCTCTCATCCGTCTCACCTCCCATGAGCTTGTTGATCACATTAGTCATCATATTTTGCTCTTTTTCATTCACCACAATACTGAGTGGAGAAAGATACTTCTGGCTAGTTGTTTCTAGTGACTTCGAATGTTCCTCACAGTCGCAGAAATGAATTGGGAGAGGAGGGACTTCGATTCGTTGAAAACTGTACTTGTGTTTTCCAGTCCCTTTAAATGGCAATGGCTTCACCTGCAAAAAAACATCTACTTTTGCTATTTATTCTTCTATTTTTGAATGAAAGTCATTTATTACAACCATTCAAAGAAGGCAACAAACCGAATCAAGTGCATACTGACCAAGAAAATTAAATTACCAAGAAAGTTGCATCAACAAAATGGATAATAGAGAAAAATCTTGGGCACCGACAACCGGTTTGTTACTACAAAAAGGCGGACCTAATGCATGAAGCTTGCATTGATATAATGTCTGAGGGGCTTTTATATGTAGCCTTACTCCTATATTTGTAAATAGGCTTATTGCATGACATCCAGCAATTAATTAAGGCATAAAAAACATAACCAATGTGAACTTTACAAGGAATAGTAATTGATGGCTTCACTGCAAGCATTTCTTGAAAATCAAAATGATTATTCTCATTCATGTTGTTTCTTCCACATGATTACAACATAATTCACCCTTTAGCTGCAATGTCAGAGGTAAGTGTAGTACACACTACATAAGAGCTACCTAGTGTATATAGTGCAAAATATACATCATGTTCAGAGATCCCACCAAGTACACAATAGCAACTTGATAAAAATTCTATTTCAAATCATATTAACTAAAGCTGCTGACCCATGTTTGAAACGGAAGGCATAATTATCTTGGCATCTTGCTCACATTATGCAGCAAAAATCAGGTTTTTATTCTTAAAAGAGTCACCTCCAGATTCATCTATTTTAACACGAATTTATAGTTTTTCTATCCCCCCTTCCTCGTCTCTTACTTTTTAATCATATGTTGAACATATCTTTGAGAAAATTGTTTTTTTTTGGCCCGCATTTAGCTAATAACAACTTTACAAAGTTAAAGTCATAAACAACATAAGTAGAGGTTACCTTTCCTAGATTTGGAAAGAAAATTCGGATCTGCGAATTCTCCTGGCTTGAAGAACGTGAGCTTACAAATTCCAAATTTTCTTCTGTAGGAGGTGGAGCAGAAGCAAGCTTGGCATCTTCTGCCCATTCCCTCTTCAAACGAGCAAGATAGTGCTCTTTTGCTATTTCTAGTTTAAGCTTGCCTCCTTTCCATGTGCATCCATTGTACTGCAAAAAATAAATAAAATATCATCAGACTGCTGAAATATCTCAGGTTGAATTCAAACTTGATATCATTATTCGTTGCTATGTTTGAAAAACAGAAAGAGAGAAAGCTGCAGCAAAGTTTTATAGGCATTCCAAACAAACTTCATTATCAAATCCCAGTCATAGTGATAGTTGTCAAGATAAGACTACATAAAAAAGGACAAGTTACATTCAGATCCTAAGATATAGACCACGCTTCACATTGATCCACATTTTTAAAAATACTACGAATAGGTCCCTGTGATTGAATGGCATTACATATAGGTCCATATGGCAACTATATAATATTAAAGACTTTTATTAATACCTAAAATATCCTTATGTGATAAACTCATCTGGGGGACCTTATTGAGGTAAAATGAGGGTTTCAAGCGATTACACCCTTCATCTTCCTCCGTGCTTTTTCTTCCAGAAGGCAATTTCCATGACATCCTATGAATCTAAGAGTCAAAATAGAGAAGCTATTCTAAAGAGGCGCCATGAGTATTAACTCTGCAAAGTACTCTAATCTTTCTTGTTCCAGATTTTAGGCCTTCTAGGTTTGCATATTTGTCAAGGGTTTCTTGATAAGGCTTTGACTTGTATTTTTCAATATCTTATTTTAAGCTTATATCCTCTGATTACATTCCATTCTTCTTATACCATAATTTGAAAAGGATTCACAATTTTAATCCAATGAGACTGGTCTTTTTGTTTTAATGTTAGGGTTATATTTGTAAAGGTTTTCTAGGTAGCCTTTCGCTCACATTATCAAGAATTTTTTTAGCTCACTTGAGTACATTTTATTCTTCTTATCCAATGAGGATTCATAAATTAATCCCCCCAGATTTGCATTTTCTTTCTTTCACAAGCTTTTTCATCCAAAACAAAGGATACAAAATTCTAAGAGAGGAATCTTATGGTCAAATAAAATGAGTAACATTAACTTACAGGTCATATGCATGATCATGTGCTTAGAACTAATGACAGTAGGCTAACGTAATTACATGGGCACCAAGTTGAAAATTGGAAAGAAAGGAACCTGCGCAAAATTTCAAAAAGCATGTTGAGACCTATTTGAAGTGTTTTTGAAAATTTGGACCAATATAAGGTGCGGTCCATACTTTATGGATCAACATGTAATTTATCCAATAAAAATCATAATAAAATAACATGTGCTCATTTGAGTTGACTTTCTTTAGAACTCGTCTCATAGAATCAATAAAATAAATGCTAATTTATTGCCTTTGGATGAAAAAATTATCGACTGAAGTGATTAACATATATACCTTTTCACACTCAGTAGCAATAAATCATGGTGAAATAACATCCATCAACGCAACAAATCAACGCAACAAACCATTCTACATATTCAAATTGCAACATCATTCTCAAAGCTACATAAACAATATTGGCCCTGCATCAATGATAGCCTCATGCACTCAGTAGCTCCCATCAGTCGTGAATTTGTGTCAGTTTAAAATGACTGCTCCTATGGGCCCCAAATATTTAGGTCAAACTTGCGAACTTATATCCACTTTTCACATAACGAAGTTGATTTTCATCCAAAAAAAATGATGAGGCATGTAAACATCAAGGAAAATTGAGTTTAAGAAAGAGGCAAACTTTCAATTTAGCATTGAAGAAATCTCATTAACTTCTAATTCAAACTAGATTGGATTGCTTGATTGACTTACTGAAGTGCATGTTGAACACTTTCACACCTAAGACAATTGTATGTTTAGGATCAGCTTTGTAACTATTCTCCTTATATTATTTTGCAAATGTCCTTTGGTTCTCAATGGAAAAAGATGAGTAAAATTTAATATAATATAGCTATGATCGTTAGTTGAAGTGGTAACTCAAGCAAGATGAGGTGATGGTAGCCAATACAGTTCTAAATGAATTAGTCCATTCAATGAAAAACTTGATATCGGTTCATAAAACATTTATTTATGTTCGTTTACTTTAATAATTAAACAAAATTTTTAAAGTTTAGCATATGAATGAACATACTTGAATATCAATTCTCTCATTCATTACATTTGTGAAAATATTCATTTCTTACTCAATAAATAGCTAAGTAAGAGCACCATAAAATTCTCATTTAATGTTAACTTAGTTATTTGATGACTTATTTTATGTTCTTCTATTAATTTTCTTATATCCAATCCACTTCAAAAAACAATATGTATTGCTAGAGTATAAGTATGGTAAAAATATTGAGCAAAAGGGCACAAGAATAGATTGAATATCAAATTTTATTTTTTATTAACTATTGAACTTCACAAAACATTAGAAATAATATTGAGTCAACTTCGAGAAAATTTTATAAATATACTCATGTTGGGTGACAATTCTATAGGTTTGAATCATTAATATATCACGTATAGTTAGTTATGCTCGAATAATGGCTCAAATTTGATGAAAAAAATTAATAAAATCTTGAAGGGAGTAACAGGCTTAGTTAATTCATAGCCCTACTAGTTAGCCCATAAATGAAGGAGTAAAGGGTCGTTCCACCAAAGCAGAAGCCCTAACTATTCACAAAATTTGATAAGACCCTTGCAGGTCTGCTGTTTGAGCGCCATGTAGCTAGCAATCTAAATGGCAGGAATATTTTGAGCTCGAGTCAGCATATCTTTTTGTAACCAACCATATAGCTTACGCCCACTCAAGACTAATTACGATCAAACAGCTCAGGTGTTTGGTGGATTAAGGGGCTTAAACCACTCTTAGATCACAACTAAAATGCCCCGAGTTGAGAAGGGTTTAACTACGCCAACTCATTTCCACTTCGGCCCACACTTCCTAACACGCTGATTAGAATAATGAATCGAAAAAGTCTTCTCAAGATCATAACTTTTGTAAGTAAACAACATCTCAATGTTGGAAAAATACTGGATGTATCAAGAAGAAAAGCTCATAAGGGAGAGTGCGGCAACTAACTGTGGAGAAGAGCTTGGCGAGGGATCTGACAGAGCTGGGCTCGAAATCCATGAAAGCAAAGTTGCGACCATTGGAGCGGACGAACTCGACGGCATGGACCCTACCAAGTGGAGAGAAGGTCTTCTCCAAGTCGATGGCCGTAACGCCGGCGCCTACCCCGCCGATGAAAATCCTCTTCAACTCCTCGTCTGGAAGCGCAACGTCAGAAACATCTAACTTCTTCTTGGCGATCACTGCTTCCTTCTCCATGCCAAAACGCCCGTTCGACTTTTTCGCCCTATCCAGCCATCGTCGCCGCTGTTGAGCCGCCCCCCCTTATTTTTCCGAAAGTTGTAAGAGAGCCGAGCCGAACCCTTCAAATTTTGTGGAATTGACATAAATAGCACTAAGATTTTCATATTTAACATTACAATTTTATTATTTATACATATAACACATTCTTAACTGTTCACATCCCGTTGCCATACAAATGGAGGCTTTATGTTTTTGACAGCTTTATTTATTATTTTATTTTTCAGATTATAATTATAATTTTTTTGTTATTTTTTTAGCTACTTAAAAAAAATTATATTAAAAGCTTTCTATAACATCTTTAAAAATTATTTTCTATACAATAGCTTTACAAAACAATAAAATAGTCATCCCAAATGTAACTAAAATTGACATCAGTTGCTCCTCCTGTACACTCAATCCAATTTCCCCTCCATTATATCAACCTTGCTAGAGCAATTTGTTTCCATCAGAGCTCTCTCTCCTCCATCTCGTGAGTTTTGCAAAATAGAGCTCATTCTTTTGTCCCAAACTCACAATTTTTTTGTCTTACTCTTCTACCGGGTTTGCCATTTCACAAGAGAGGAGAAGCCTATCGCTGTAACAATCGTTACCATTCATATGGTGACATCACAACTCCCACTCGATGGGCCCTAGCACCCCACTGTTGCCCGACCACCATCACTCAATTGCCATCATCTGATCTCCCTCTCTTTATTGTCACCATCCAGTCATTATCATATAATTGTCATCTCCAGATCATTGTTGTCCTACCTTTATCACTCGTTTGATGCATCTTGATTATCGTCATCTCCCTCCATTATTTCTCTAACAATTTCACATAAGAGACCATGTTACTACTCAAATATTTGCAATCGCCTCGTCTCCAATTGAGAGGAGGAGCATAGTTGTGATGTTCCAGAATCTAATTTAGAAGAATTATTCTTTTATCTTTTAATAAATAATAACAAAAACTATATAATATCATCTATCAGTAATAAATGGCAAAACATATTTTATAGTTCATTTTTTTTCAAAAGTCATGTACACTACTTAGAATCTACGCAATCATATTATAACTACTCTATCATGAGTATATAAGAATAACTAGAACAAAAAGAAATAGAATATGAAGAATCCTGACCAGCCTCACACTTCTGCTCTCCTGCCATGACATGAAATCATTTAACCATATATAATGAGCTAAAAAATCCAGCAGGTCATTAAAACCTACAACTGAATTCAAAGCACGATAAACGAACAATATGCATGTCAACAGTCAAATCATAGTAGTTACATTCATATGATCATTGAATCAGTGCAAAAATTATAAAATTCATATATAGTAGTAGTAGAATCTATAAATAATAAAACACTGCAATACGAAAGCCAGTAAAATAGTAAATTAGTACGAGTGTCAAATCTATAAAGCAATCGTTGTATCCGTAATACCAGTAGGTACAAAAATTATATAAAGCTTCAAATCAAAACATCAGTAAAGACCGTCGAAATCTCGAAATCATATCAATACAGTAAAATCATGCAAGAGTGCATCCATACTATCCAGGTATTCTATATCACGTGCTTAATATATCACATGCTCAATATCTATACAATGAATCAGTAGTATTAAATAATATCAGTATTTATATCAATAATAGTTCAGTGACAGGATCAGTAAAATAATACAGTAACAGTAAATCCATGCAGTAACAATAAATTTGTACAATAATAAGAATAATGCCTCAAGAACATGTATTTCAGTAGTCACACTAAACAAGTAAGAAGTCATGACTATCACAGTATTTTGCATTATTGTAGCAGTATCAATAAATCATTGGCTCAGTAAACAGAGTTGTCACTCTTTTCACATCGACACAGTAATCATCTCCTTATAACTATCAATCAGTGTATCACGTGAGTCAGTAGAGGATAAAACCAAATCACAGTATTTAAAGAAAGCCCGTTAGCCCACTATCCTGTACAGGTTAATCAGTCTCCAACCAACGAGTCAACCAGTCTTTACTTATTTTTTACATATATATTATTATCACAGTACTATAACATTAATATCAATCACATATTCACATTCATTTTTTAATGTATTGCAATAAATAAAGTATAATTGAGCTTAATTCAGAAAATATCAAAATGTCCTACCAGTAGACAATAAAAATTATACTGAGCAAAAATTCACATTTTCAAAATTTAATCAAATTACAAGATATTGCATAAAATAGCATTATGAAGCTTTAGTTAAACTAAATCACTATTTTTTGACAACAACAACAACATCAAGCCTTTATCCCACTATGTGGGGTCGGCTACATGAATCCTTTTTCTCCATTGTGTCATGTTAAAAGTCAAATTCTCGTTTAAATCTAATAAAGAAAGATCATTTCTAATATTTTCTAACCAAGTCTTTTTAGGTCTATCTCTACCTTTCTTAACATAAGTCAAATCTAAGACCTCTACTTTTCTAACCGGGTCATCGGGAGGCCATCGTTTTATGTGACCAAACCATCTAAGACAACTCTCTCTAATCTTATCTTCCACTGGAGCTACTCCAACCTTTTCACGAATATCCTCATTTCGTATCCTATCTCTAAGGGTAAAGCCAGTTATCCACCTGAGCATCCTCATCTCTGCAACACTTAACTTAGAATTATGCTTCTCTTTTAATGGCCAACATTCAGCACCATAAAGCATTGTAGGTCTCACCACCATCTTATAGAATTTTCCCTTGAGTTTGAGGGGTACTTTTCTACCACACAATAAGCCTGATGCATTCCTCCACTTCAACCATCCAACTTGGATTCAACTGATAATATCCTCATCTATTTCACCATCACTCTGAACAATAGATCCAAGATATCTAAAACGTGTACTCTTATTAATGACTTGATCGCCCAAAGTCACAATCCCCTCACTAGGTCTATTATTACTAAAATTACACTCCATATATTCCATTTTAGATCTACTCAAGCAAAAACCTTTAGACTCTAAGGTTGACCTCCATAATTCTAGTTTACCTTCAACTCCCTCTCTAGTCTTATCAGCAAGAAGAATATCATCAGCAAAAAGCATACACCAAGGTACATCCTTTTGCAAATGTCTAGTGAGAACATCCATGACTAAAGCAAAAAGATATGGGTTTAAGGCTGTTCCTTGATGTAATCCAACCGAAATAGGGAAATACTTGGTCAAACTACCTTGTGTTTGAACACAAGTAATAGCTCATGCATACATATCTTTAATGATAAATAAATCACGATTTTTAGACGTTAAAATAAATTTTTGAGTATGTAAAAATTACTGTATTTTCAAAATCATCAGGTGAAAAATCTCAAATAAATACTTAAAATGTTTATAATCTCAATCTCTATAATATATAAAAAGTTAAACGGTGAAAGTTTTACCAATACAAAATTATTCGTGTTTTTCGATAACATAAATAAAATTTTGATTAGAAAAATATAAAAAATATAAAATATTTGAAATCAGAAATATGGTAAATGTTTCTTACAGTGAGACGAGTAAATATCTCAACTGGCTTGACTGATGAAAATCGCTCTACAGCCTCCAAATATGAATTTCTCTTTTCTCTCCTAACTTTTCTCTCTCATTTCACTAAACTACTCTTTGTTAGCCGAACTTAGAAGAAAAAAAAGGATTTTAAAAGTTTTAAATTAGTGACTTAGGATATTTTTTATTAAAATAATAATATAATATTATATTATTAATTTAATCAAATTTGTTAGCATAAATTTAAATAAATCATTTTAGGATTATAAAAATTACATAAATATATATATAAAATAAATCATTTTATTTAAAAAAAAAAGTGAAATCTATTTGCAAAACGAACACCTGATGGTCCCAAAATCCATACTTGTACCAACAGGTGCCAATTTCTTAAGAAATTTCACCGGTGCTCAAAAATTAGAAAAAAATCGTGTAAGTACAATACTATAATAACAACGCTATGATAAAGACAATTTACAATTTGCAATTTTATTGACTCCAGAAAAAATATTTACCTGAATCAAAATATGAGTTATTACAATACTTATATAATCTTTCTTACATTATAGATAATTTTGACCCCCCTCGCTTTTTTTTTTTTCATTTTCAAGTTTTTTATGTTTATTAGTCTTTTTTTATCTATTTATGAGCTAGAACTTTATGAGCTAGAACTCTATGTTAAACTTTATCTTTCTACTATATTAAAGATTCTAGCATGTTACTATTTGGCACTATTTATGGGCAATCTTATAAGCATATTACAAACACTTTTCAATGGCTAACACCAAATTGCTCAATCGAGGGCAGCATAATCTAGCTGAGAAAGGCTACCCTTATCAGACTTTGGAGGAGCGTATATGTTAGATGGATGTGCATCAAATTCAAATCCCTTAATTCATATAATTGGACAACATAACGCATCTCACAACATGATGGAGTTTATTCATTACAAAATCAGCAATAATTTAGGGGTGATTAATTTGATGACACCCATATTTGGTGCTCTTTTTGTCATGTTAAAGTTCATTCATAATAGCCTCATTAGAATCTCCTTGACATTATCTATTCAACTCATCACTATTCATATTGTGTAATAGCCCACATTTTTATTCAGATAAATTTTTTTTTAGGAGTTATTATAAGTCCAAATCATAAATCGTCTTCACTATAATAAAGATATTGTAATGCTTTAATTACATTAATTTTTTTAGTAATTTTTGGGCATTGATGTAAATCCTTAAGAAATTAATATATGTCAATACAAGTGGGGGTTTTGGAACAGTCAGTTATTTATTTTGCAAACCGATTTCGTCAAAGTGTTCTAAAAATGTTAGGCTATTTTACGAATTTTTTAAATAATTTTTAAAGCCCCAAAAAACTATATAAATTTTATACAAAAAAACTAAATAAATTATATAATTATATTTATATTATAGTTATTTTATTTCTAAATATCTAATTCCACAACAGAAGCTATTAAAAACCTTTTTGACCCTTAATTTGGCTAATAGAGACTTGTTAAGGGAAAATTAGAGAAATAGGAGAGGGAGAGAAAAAGAGAAGCTGATATTTGGAGGCCTTAGAGTCGAATTCGCTACTTTGTTCTATAACAAAAGTTGCTCGTCTCGTTATAAGGAACAATTATCCTATCTATGATTTAAATGATTTTGTGTATTTTATATTTTGTGTATTTTAATTTAGTCAAAACTTGTAAAAATTATGATATCTTGATTTTTAGCCAACTTTTTCTGTTTAACTTTTGGTATGTAATAAATATCATCAATATGAGCATTTTTATAGGAATATATTGAATGTTTACCAGTTAAATTAAAAATTATGATTTTTTAAAATAAATACATAATATATAAATTTGGTAGATTACGCTGTATTTTATGAATTACTGTATTTCATATATAATCTTGACAAAAATATAGTATTTGCATATAAGCAAGGGAGGCTGGATGAAAGGCTTGTTGTTAATATGGAAGATGAAGATAAATACCAATTGGTTAACAGTTGGGCCTAATTAAGACGAATACCTAACTGGACAGTAATTGGGGTTGATTGATATCAATTAATTGACAGTTATGTTTAGATTAAGATTGAAGCCCAACTAGACAATAATTGGGGTGGATAGACGAAAACACCACATTAAAGCTGTTGCATTCATTAATGCATTTACATGACAATAGATTGAATTGATTGATAGTTTAATTGAAATTATATCTAAATTAATATTGATAGTCTTTTTTATTGATTTTTCTTATAATTTGATAGATATCTTTTGACTTTACTCATCATATTGATTTTATTATTGATTTTTAAAATTTTATTGCTCATATTAAGTGATGATTGATATTGACTAAAATTAAACATACACATTGATTCTTTTTTCTAACATTGAAAGCGGTGATGGAGTTTTTGTTAATGATTGATCTTTTATACTCATTATGCATATTTTTATAATTTTAGGTCAGGGAAGGGATCATGATTAGTTGGAGTGATATTGATAAAGATTCTCAGGTTTTCTTTTGATTTTATTTATTTATTTTTATTATTATTGTGTAGTCAGTGGTTGTGATAGAGTAATAATTATATTGATCTCTTGGATATTATATATTAATTTTAGGATAATGAATATAGTAAAATATTTTTATGTATATGATTATTAATTGCTGTCACTGTATATATAGATTTATTAAAAAGAGATAGAAGTTCTAGTTGACTAATTAAAAAGATAAAATAAATATTTTTTTCAAAATTGATTCTGGGACGTTACATATTGCCCGATAAAGCCAAAATCCCGAAATAACCTTGGAGAACTTGATCTAATCTCACATTATTGACACCCCTCGTGATGTCATAATAGGTAAACTTTCACACTTTATTTGTGAAAAATTTTCTTTGAAAGATAAAAATTAACTTACTCCTCATTGTAGATTTTAAAAGGCTTCATCTTTTATAGATGTTATGCATTGGCATCCTATCTTACTAGGGTTTAAGCTGCATGCTATTGATTCTTATGATAGTTCCTACGATTTTCAAAGCATATCGAATACTATAGGACCATCTTACATATTCAATAAGCTTTTGATGCACTTCACTGTCTGCTCTTACACACAACTCTTAAGTGTCATGTTTGCACCTAATTCTATACTCTATGATAGAACTATTTATATTTTCATTGAACACTTTATTATCAATAAAGGGATCATGAAGAACACCTAAATCTTTATAAAATTTATTAAAATGAGGAAGAGACTCTTAAGGAGTATTTTGAAAGATTTTTTTTTTGAAGCATGTCAAATTTCGAGAGTGAGTTTTTAGCTACCACGAGGTACTTTCTTGGAGATCTTTGCCATATACTTTTTACAACTCATTGATGAGAAAGATAATTCGTTCATATTCTATTTTCTTTTTCAATGAGTACAAGCATAAATTATGTTTATGTGGCAAGCAATGCATATCTGAAGAAGAATGAACAATTATTTGACAAACATAGTAGTATTTAAGAAGGTACAAACACAAACACACTAATGAAGAAGACAATAGTTTTTAAGAGACCAATGAAACCCTTCCTATTAAATTCAGCATGAGTCATTTGATTATGCCTTAATAAATATATTTAGGATTAATATTATAATAGAGATCTATCTTGAATACCTTAAGTGGCCAAACTACTCTAAAAAATATAAATGATGAAAACTAATCTCAATATTATCATTTCCATCGTCTACTCAGGCATTCAATAAAAAAAAATGTCTTCACATGAAAGAATATATTGCACACATTTAATTCATCAAGAATGCATGTGCCTTTATTTTATAAGAATAATATGTAGATCATCATAATATATATGGCAAGATAATCTTTGGAGTTATTGATACCATTGTAAAAACATTACCAAGCCTATCTATCCTCATGCACATGCAAATACACCTAAGGGAATTTAAATTACTTTTAATAACTCTAACTATGAAGGAATATGTTATCCACATAAAAATTATCTAATAATCTCAGTTAGAATTGAAACATCTACTATCATCAATATACATATTTTGATTGACATAGGTAATTTTATCGAAATTCTATCCTTAACTACCATCATGAAGATTTTAGTTAACATAACTAGTTTTGTGGATATTCTATCCTTAACTACCTTCATTAATCTTAAATTACATGGAACTTCAACTTTATTCTCATGATATTCATAATTTTGGAGATCACACTATAAAATTAGTGGTAGTATCACCTTTTTTATTACTTACGTGAGCTGCATTTATAAGTAACTATTTTGATTCTATTAATATTAGTCAATACTAGCTCAATCTATGATGTAATATTTGATCAACCACTATTATCCAGCTTTTGTTATTGTTTCATCTATCCCCCACTTAAAAATCACATTCTCAACTATTATGGGTATTGAAGAAATAAGGGAAGATTAGTTGATAAATCATTCATGCTACCTCTAATAGACCCAATAGGAAAATCCAATTATCAAAGAAACTCAAAGAAATTAAGCTTCTCGTATTATTGGAATTTTTTAAAGAATTTATATCTGACCAAGATATAGTTTGCTCTTAGAGATAACTAAAGAATATCTTTTAAAGTAAATTTTGATTTAAATTATTATATATCCCATATTAAATATTAATGATTTTTTTAATGTAAATAAGATTGCATCTTATAAAAACTTACGAGGGCTAGTAAAAAACATGATCCCCACTTTAAACCCCTAGAAAGGCATGTTTTAAGGAAGCCTCAATGGAATGCTAGAATTGGATAATATCCTCACTAAAAAGCTCCATGAGAAAAAGTGGTGGATAGATTCTCTACTCATCTAAAAAAATCCATAAAACATAAACCTTGAAAGGTATTTGATAAAAAATTTTCATATGGCTCTAATCACAGAAGATAAAGATTTTAAATCTTAGAATGCAATAATCTTAGAATGTATAAGTTCCTTTGGAAATTTTAGGAGAAACATGCCTTAGAAGGTACAAGTTATTGCTAAAAATCTCATAAGGTATAAGTTTTAAAATGTGCATATTTTTCTTATAAGGCATAAACAATAGTTGTGATAGAATGGGTAAAATAATTTTAAAATATATAATTCCTTATATATATATATATATATATATATATATATATTAAAACCTTAAGAACTTAAGCACTTCATCACCCTCATTTTCTAACATGTAACCTTTTTGGTCAATAGTAGAAGGCAAAGAATAACAAGGCGAAGAGGACAAGTATCGAAAGGAATGATATGTTCTAGTTTTTGAAAGAAAATCCTTTTTTTGGTGGTTTCTCTGGCAGATGACTTCAAATAAAGTGCTGGGCATTAAGACTTACGTAAGGAGAGGTCATTTTGAGATTAAAAAAAAAGATTTGTGAGGTTATTTCTATTTAATTTTGAGTTGATAAGTTTAAAATAGTTGTACTATAAGAAATTTAAATTCTTAGATTTTATATAAAAATATTGATATTTCGTAGTGATCAGTGCAAGAAAGATTGTCCAAGTATCGATCATCAGTTCATGTAAGACACTCAATATCTAGTTCATAGAACAAATATGCTTTAATATTATACATGTAAAAATGCAATAAGCTTAAGAATAGTCATGCTATGTAGGATGAATTAATAATACCTATGGTGACCTATACATTGGGCAATGGGCTAATGAGGTGAGACCCAGTAGTGGAAAAAAGAATCCTCAATCGTTTAATATTGATTGGAGGGATAATTAAATCATTATAATGTTGGGTTAGATGTTAGTTCTATTGAAGATAATGATGTTAATTTATCATATCATGGGTTTAGGAAGCGGTACATACTGTAACATAGGACAAAATGAAGTGATTGATATTAACCTTTAAAGTCAGCAATAAAAAGGTCAAAATTAATTCTAGCCTATTTTACACTTACAAATGAAAGAAAAATATTTATATATAAGTAATATAAATAATAAGAATAAATGAAATGAAAGTATATATAATTTTGTTTCATAAATAGAGTTCACAATAATGATATATCAAAAAAAGAAAAAAAATATTAAAGGAGAAGAACCTGAAAGAAACAGGTGCATAAGTTAAGCTGTTCAAACCCAACACAAATATAAATAAAATCACTACTTAAACTTTAAAATATCAAATGAAATGTTATTGCTAAAAATCTGCAACTATGGTGATGGCCTACAAGTAACCCTGTAGAACAAGGTGAGAAAAATTTGCAACAAGTTTGATAATTTAAATCTGGCAAGTAGTTCATATCTATTAAAACATAAACAATTAGGCAAATTGGACATGCAACATAAGTAACAAAAAAGATGAGAAACTATGTACTAGTAGGGTAATATCTATCATTAAGTTATCAGGTTAAAATAATATTACATTGCATAAAAGAAAACTATCACCTATTTTAAGTTGAATTTTAGTACGATGATATTCATGATCATTTGCAAGCAGTGCATGTCTATGCTAACATTCACATGCCACCACATCAGGTATATTCATACATGTCTACATATAACTCATTAGTCATTTATCTTTTTCTAATTATGTATGCATATATACATACATACATAGTCGGTTTACTACGAAATACATACACAATAAAAGATAGGCATTAATCTCATAAAATCCAATGATTTTTTGAGAACCCATTAGTTCGGCTAGCTATTATCAAATGGGTTTAATGCCAACATCTACATCATTGTAACAATCATACATATTTCATATATCAGGAAAAAGTATTTAATATGACTATTAAAATTAGTATGACTAGTGCTATTTATAACAAAATATGATTTTGTAGGAGTAAAATCAATTATTTTCAACAGCTATAATGTTCATGTGAAATAGGTTTTGTCACTACATGAAATAGTTCGATAAATATGAATTTATGCAGTAATACATAAAGGCAAAGCTGTCTATTCTACTTGATATTCCATTATAAATATTAAAAGGAATCTATGACATATGCTTAGCAATTAAATGGATATCAAAGAGTAGAATTTACAACATATAAATATCTAGGAACCTATTATAAAAATTAATGATAACACCCTTAATAAAGAATAGTATATTTATCCCTTGATAAATAATAGTTAGTTACCTCAAAGTGAACGACACACAAATGCCAACCTATTTGAGATATCACCAATCATGTTGGAGAAATCAACTCAAAGGTCTTATAAAAAATAACATAAACTAATTGGCATTCAAACATACAATAACATAAAACCAAATCTTCATAATTTAAGCCTTAAATGAATGTATTGAGATTCATTTCTTAAACCTAATCAATATAAGCTACTCCAAAGTTAATCTAATTTGTTTATTATAATTATAAAATAACTCCTACTCAATATAAACATTAAGCTTCATATATATACATATATATATTTAAAATCGAAAATACAAGATGATTATATATATCTAATCTAACCTAACCTAAACAATTAATAACCATTATTTAGTTAATGTAAATAAATTTTGTAAGTTAAATTACTTTTACGCACATGTGTGGAGAAGGCAAAGAGGGTGAATCATTGTTGGTGGCTCAGATGGAAGGAACAAAAACAAAGGCTTGTAAAAGTATTGCTCGGCTAAAGAATCTTTGCCATCGAGTTTGGATTGAGCATGAAGAAGAAGGAACAGAGAATAAGCCTCTCTATTGTTCTATTGAAAGAAAGAGGAGAAGACTCGGTCAAAGGGCTTTGTGGCTTGAGAGGAGAAAAACAAGGAGAGGAAATGATTTTGGGTTGTATTCCTTCAATGGGACTGTGAAGAGTCAAAGCTAAAGAGTAGTGCAATGGCCTAGTGTTAGTCTCATATAAAAATAGGGAGAATAATTGTTTTTGGTTTGTATTCCATTGAGGGGGAAAAAAGAGATGATATAATTTTGAGGAGAAAGAGTGAAGGAGGAGTGCGATGTCAAAGTGTTGTCTCACATAAATTGTGAGGTAAGGTGACATCAAGCGTGAGATTATCATGATGATTGAAGGTCGAGCATGGACTAGGGTTTGTGAGATGGAAAGGGCTTCGATGTTCTTTGGTTCTATTAAACTCACGTAAGTGTAGAGAGTTTGATTTACTATATGGCCGATGGGTTGGGAGATGACATTATGATGATATGTAATGTGGATTGATATAATCTATTATTTTATGGTTGCTAATAATATTAGATATTCATACATGCCATATTATAAGACTATAACATAATATGATATAAAACAAATGAAATAATAAAAAGAATGTTATAGTATTTAAGGTTTAACCAACATAGGGATAGCCAATTAAATGTCATAGCATGTCATAACAACAAAATCTAACTACACCCTAACTCTATGCTAGAAAATTATTAAAGTAGTGCCTATCACATCACCTCCTATGTGCATTCGTCTATTTTATCATATGAGTTTTCTTCATATAGTTGGAAATAACAACATTCCCAGGATTGATTTATCATTAGGATTTCAGATAAAACCAATGCCATATCACCTAAACTAATCAAATTTTGCAAAGTATACTTTTTTGAAAATAATTTATATACTTTTGAAAAGAGTTTTTATATTTTTAAAAATATATTGGAATAATAAATAATAAAGATAAATTTAAAATTATTTAATTTTGATTTGAAAAATAAATATTTGAAAATATTAAGATAATATATGGTCGACATTAAGTTTTAATGAATATTGAGATGAAAGCCTTGAGTTATTTAAATTCTTAAAACAATCATATGTAAATGTCACTTATCATCATCATCTAATGCATCTGCTGCTTGTCGATGATCACCAATATGTCTGGGTTTAGCCTACTTTTTTGAAATGTGATGCCCCGACGCTTGGCCTACTTGACTATATAAGCTTGACGAGGTTAGGATATCTAAACAATGTGATTAGCCACTTTAAGGAAAACCCCAATTTAGTTCTCTAGTGGTCCTTATGATGGGACTAAAGTTGTTTTAACTTAGGCTTCGTTTGTAATAGCTTTAGACCATTATTTTTTGTTGCTTTTAAGAAATTTTTATGCTAAAAAATTACTGTAGAAAATAGTAAAAAAATTGTCTCAAATGAAGCCTTAATTGATGCCTGATTTGATTAATGGTTGAGATAAAAATTGTATTTCATACCATGGGCGGATCCCCACTCATGTGAGGGTGGGCAAACCCTAAAAAAAATTTAATGTATAAGAGGGGTGATTTTGGAATTCTGCGCCCCCTCAAAAATAAATTTTTGCCTTAATATGACACATCTCACATTGTTTGCCCATCCATCCGAAAATTCGAACATTTTCTTTTCGTGAATAAATGATAAAAATTTCCTCTTATAAATTTGATAGTGATATATCATCAAAAAATTATTTTGATCGGGCACGAATCTCGAGGCAAGAATCAAGTTGGAAGCTTCAAAAATTAAATCTGGGACCATCTGAACTCCAATTTAAGCAAACTTATAATCAAAGTGAAGGTCTCGAAAATACGAACCCAAGGACAGCAAATTCAACTCAATCCGAGCCCAAATGGGTCCAAATCAAGGGCCCAAAGCACTGTTGAAAGGGTTTGAACCACAATTTGAATTACCAAACGGTTTCAAAACATGACATGCTTATAGTCGAATAGAGCGGCTCGACGAGACAAATCCAACGAGTCCAAGATCGCCAGATTTTGATATTACTAAGACCTTTAAATATCCATCATACGGTTTACGATCAGGGGATTCAACATCAGCCGTCTATACAAACCACTCCTCATTTACCCTTGATCCTCCTCTTATTTACGGGCCATGTCACTCCTAGAAATCTATAAATAGAGCCCCTCTCCTCTTGAAAAGGGGTCCCGAATCCTAAGGAGAAAATAGAGAGATTGGAGATTGCTCTTGCCTCCTTGCTCCTCCTCGACCACCACCAAAGTTCCGCTGGACAACCGTTTGATGCCCTGAGCTCCGCCGGACCACCACATGACATTCTTAGCTCTGCCGGACCAGCGCTTGACGCCTTGAGCTCCGCCAGACCACCACCTGACGTCCTCAGCTCCGCTGGACCACCGCTTGACGCCCGAGCTCCGTTGGACCATCACCTAACGTCCTCAGCTTCGCCGGACCACCGATTGACGCCCTAAGCTCCGCCGGACCACCACCTGACGCCCTGAGCTCCGCCGGACCACCGCTTGACGCCCTGAGCTCCGCTGGACCACCACCTGACGTCCTCAGCTCCGCCAGACTACCACTTGAGGCCCGGACTTCTGCCGAATCACCGCCTTACGCTTGGAGTTCTTCCAGACAACCATCTAAGGCCCGGAATCATACCGGACCACCACCTAAGGCCCGGACTTCTGCCGGATGACCACCTGAGGCCTGGAGTTCTGCTGGACCACCACCTAAGGTCCAGAATTCTGCCAGATCACCGGGTTACCCTGAAGTTCCACCAGAGTGTTGTCGGACTTTCATATACCCCCGGCTTCCACCATACAGTTGATACTTGTAATCTGATCGCCCTTGGAGGCGAGTCAGCCTACTGTAACATACTCAAGTTCTAGTAGAATCAATTTCAACTGGGCCCAGCCCCGTGGTTTTTCATTTTTCTAGGATTTTTCACGTAAAAATCTTGTGTTCTCTGTGTGTGAGCTGAATATTCGTGCAATGCTAAGGCGTAGAATTCTAACTCTATCGCCGCGTATATTCTAGCCCGCAACAGATAGCATTATATTGGTTTAAATTTTTAAAAAATTTATTTTATTATTATTACTATTTGATGTTATTATTATTATTATATTATTATTATTATTATTATTATTATTATTATTGTTGTTGTTGTTGTTGTTGTTATTGTTGTCGTCGTTGTCTGATTAATTAAAATTTTGCCCATCCTAAAAAAAGAAGCTGGATCTGCCCTTATTTCATACACAGTTCACCTTGGTCGGTTAAGCTCCCAACCATGAGGTCTTGTGTTCGAATCTTAAATATATGATGTGTGAGTTTATCTTAGTTAGCCTAAATGTTAACAAAAAAAGTATTTTCTTAGAAAAAAAATTATATTATCGAGACAAAATGACGATGTGAAAAATAGAGACAAGAATCTTTTATTTATGAGTCATCCGTTTGTTATTTTGTTACAAGTAAAAATGATTTTGAGATCAGGTGTAGATTTCCATCATCTCCGTGAGGAACTTTTGCATTGTGATTCCCAAACACTCGTGCGCAGGCATACTGTTCTGAAACTTTTAAAATTATTGTAACTGTTCGCTTGCGTGCGTCCTTATCAGCCGGGCTGTCACCAACCCCATACGCGAACAACACCCGTCCCAAGCCGCTCAAATTCAAAATATCAATCTAGTTCGAACACCATCAATCCCCTGCACCGCAACTCTGATTTCGCCACGCGTAATGGAAGACACGTGGTATGAAGTGGAAGGTTGACTGTAAAACTTCAGAGGAAGAGGGGGAGCAGATATGAGCACTAAAAGACATCGCCCATCGGTAATCGGACTCCGGCAAAAGTTCTAATTTCTTGTAACAGAAATAAAAGACCCCCGAAAGCTCGAAGCTTTTTACTTCGTTCCAGCAATTCCCAAACGGTGAGGAGAGAAAGCTCGAAGCTTGCACTTCGTTCCAGCAATTCCCCAACCATGGGGAGAGAAAACTCGAAGCTTTCACTCGTTTACGGGGAAGATCTCTTCGTATTTGACGGCAAGTGGCCGAGGAGCTGACGAAGTTGCTATTGATTTGTTTTTTTTTTTTCTTCAAGTATTAGGTCGAGATTTCTCCTTCTGATTCTGTTATTATTATTATTTATGACGCCCGCCGCTTTTTTGAATTTTGAATTCGTGGGTAAATCTGTGGTGAAGTGGGCTGCGAAGTGTAGGTCCTCGTCTCCACTCTTCTTTTAACTCAGCTGCCGCGGTTATCGCTTCGTCTTCCTGCCATCGAAGGTTTATTGGTAAGTTTCTTTCTTTCTCCTCCTTTTTGCTTTTGATTTCAGGGCTTTATAAAACTCTCTGTTTTCTTCATTTCCTACCGTGGACTCGTGCTTATCCTGGATCTTTTTTCCCCGTTCATTGTCGCGCAAAAGGGGTAAGAAGAGATGTGAAAAGTGACCCTTTTTGGATGAATCGGGACTTCTAAACATGACAAGATGTCTCCCTTTTTGATATGCATTTAACCTGTTCTTCTCTAAAGTGACCACAGCTCACATCAGTAAAGCCTATATTCCAGTTTTTTTTGTTCCGTCTTTTGTCGAAATCAGTTGGATTTGGTGGAGATGAGTGTGCTTATTACTGAAACATGCGTTATTTGGTTCGTGTTTTTTACTTGATTGCTTGGCTTTTGTTGCATTTTTGGCTCGAGTAAATCCTTCGAACTACTGCTTGGGGCTTTTTTCTTTCATCCTTCATGTAGCTATTTTACTGCCTTGGAAAGGATATATTCATTTCCTTTCCAGTAGAAGATTTCTACTAAATTACTAAGCGCATTGGTGTTTGTTCTTACAACTCTGATGGAGATGAATTTTTTCAAGCGTATTCATTGTTGGTTTCATTATGTTTTCTTGGCGCAGGGAGTTGATGTGAGGGATCCATGGACACAAAGCTTTATGACTAGAGAAGGTGTGTGCTGCCCCCTCCCTGTTCTGTGGAACTGAAAATAAGATTACACTAACTTCTGAAGTTCATGGCCGGAAGGGAAAAGCCCACTAGTCTTTCCATATTCGAGCTTGAAAAGGATGTAAGTTTTATTTCCTCAAGTTTTTTCTCCTCTCAGCTGTCGCTGTTCTCCAGTTTTTTCACCTTGAAGTGTTAGATTGCTCATCATAAAAGGAGAGAGTTGAGACATTTTCTCACTTTTTCTTGGTTAATTTCCTGGATATGCACTTCTGATGAACTCACGCAATATTCTTGCTGTTATTATAAAACTTTTATTGTTGCTTGATCTTGATCCTTTAGTTCATGAATGTGATTAATGCCAAGAGTTTAGATATGCCTTGATTAAAATAGTCTCTTGAAAATAGAAGAAATGGTAACAAAACTGTAACTGTATGCAATTGCTTAGCATTTGGAAAAAAACTTTTTTTCTGACTACTTTGGTAGCTTATCTACAACAGTTTGACTTGCTAAATGCATATATATATATATATATATATATAACTTGCATAGCATCGCTCTTGGAAATCCTTTTACTTAGCATGTACACTTCTTACCTGCCTTATATTTTGGCATAAAATTTCAGGTCCAGAATCTCCAACTATTGCTGCAAGAAGAAATCAAGTTGCATGTGATTCTTGAAAAGGCTGTAGAGGATGCTGCATTTGAACTATCTGATCTATCATGTCTCCCAAAAGATGTGCGTTCCAAAATGTGTATGTTAATGATTATTACTTACAAGGCATCAAAATGTGACCATTGTAACAATAATATGAAGCCAATGCTGTATGATGTTATTTGAAGTTAAATCATGTGTGCTTGAAATATTGTCCTTGTCTTTGGTTTCTTTCCTATTGGTTTTTTCTTCAATCACTCAAATGTCTAGTTTATTTTTGAATTATTAAACCCATTATAACAAAAGAAACAACCGTGCACCTTTCCTACCAATTCTATTATAATTGCAGAGGCTCAAAATGGATATCAACGTCATTGATCTTGTTCTACCCTATAAGAAATATCTATTGCCAAATTTTGTAAGATCTTATTATGATTTAATTAGACATTAATGTGGGCTCCGAAAATTCGCGCCCCAACCTCCCCTGCTGTTGCTTTTTTTTGCTTTCAGGGGGAGTTTTAACAGAATAAGTTCCGGGGTAAATTTCCAGAAGCCAGATTGGGTTTGAAGACAAGACACTACCTAGAGATTTCACCCTCATTTTGCGAGGACTTTATGATATGAGTTTTGGTTTTCTATAGGCGCAAGCCCCTATAGTTAATTACCCCTCTCGATCACGAGAGAGAACTTTCGATTAAGGCTAGTCGTTAATGAATATGCCGTATCCATAGATATGCGATATCCGACCTATAGTAGCAGCATTGGTTTGCATTTGAAAGTTGGATATTTAAAATTTGAAATTTCACACTCTTGCACTTAAAGCAGATGGTGGAGGGATGGTGATGAGCCCGATCAAGATCCCGTGGTTCTGTCGTCCCGGGCTATCGTGGTCCTTAGTCTATTTAGTCAGAGTAGGTAGTTGACCCAACCTAACAGAAGGATCATTGTCGGCAACCATGGGTTGCGTCGTCCAAGGGTACCTTATAGACCTGGGGTTGATGTTTGTCTAAGGAGACAAATTTGAACACCTTAACTGACAGAGAGCTTTCTGCCCTATTGAGCATATCTTATTGATTCATATCTCAAGGATTTAATGCCATTGGGGAACATACAAGTTCTGACTATGACCGTAATATAATGGTGCTATTTTGCGGTGAACCACCCAGTTCAGAGGGTCTCGGTCATAACCGTTTACTAGTGGCGCCATTTGGCGGCGGAATCTACGGTTTGGTGCCATTTGACGGCAAAATTACCAGTTAGAGGACATATATCACGTGCTTACTGTCAAGAGATAGATTGAGAATGAATCCAAGTGATATTGTCGACTAGACATCAACTCTTTGTGAGCTGAAATAGTTTTCAGATTTGTTCACCTCGGCAAATTGTTGCAGAGGGTGGATGAATTTTTGTGCTTTAAGTGTTTGGTGGTTTATTTCAATTTTAAATAATTTTGATTTTGGTATTTTGGAGTTTTAAACTTTGTGGGCATTTGGGTGGCATTTTAAGTGTTTGTGAACTCCTTCGGTTGAGATCTATATTCAACACGACCATCATCTGGGTATATGGGCTTCTATAAATATTTGTATTTTATGAAAGTTTGAGGGTATTTGACAATATATGATCCCCTCCGGTTGAGATTTACATTTAACAAGGCCATCATCGGGGAGTTCACAGGTTGTTAAATTTTTTTGTGATTGAACATTGTCAACTCTGTTTACTTGTCGACAGAGGATTGAGTTCAAATCTTAATTCATTTCTTAACCCGCGTGGCCTTTTTAAATGTCATGTGTGTACCTACAACACACTTGCCGGGATCTACGTGGGTATATGCCATTGGATTCATTTTGTACTATGCATTCACGGGTGTACATGATATGATTTTTGAAAGTCAACTGCAGTGTCACATGACACACTAGAGTGATACCTTATGCTTATTGTAAATGCATGCGGAGGTATTTTTGAAATACAATTATGGTTTCAAACAACATACTAGAATGATACCCTCTGGTTATTGTAAATGCATGCGGAGGTATTTTTTGAGTGCATTTACAGCATCAAGCGACATATTAGAATGATACCCTTTACATATCATCAATACATGCGGGAGGTTATTTTGAAATGTAATAGCGATGTCAGAATGACACGCTTGAATGAAATCCTTGGCATCCTACAGATGCACGCCGAAGGTCTTTTTGAAATGCAATAGCGATGTCAACGTGACAGGCTAGAATGAAATTCTCTGCCTCCTACAATGCACGCAAAAAGGCTCTTGGCCATGCACACATGACACATGCATGTAAATGCGGTGTTGGATGATATGTTATGAGACCTATCATGCTTGTTATAATGCATATATGAGGGACATTTTAAGATATTTGCATGCAATGCAAGGGGTGTTCGGCTACATAGGTGACTATTGTTGCCGGATGCGCGGAGCTTTATTTCGGGCTTTGTTGACGTCTTTTATCTATTTGTACGAGTGTTACAGATCCAACGGCGAGGTGTTGCACTTTAACAGCCTGTGATTTTGACTATTGATTCACTGGCTTTGCTTACAGGTGAATCGTAGTGTTGTCACCTGGCTATCATAAAGTACTTCATTGTTCTGATGTAAGCTCTCTTTTCTCATTCTTCGGGAGATCAGGTCTACGAATCAACCGATCCTTATTTAGATTGGATAAACACATCTAAACGACATGATGTCATTTTGTGATAGATGATGTATCACAAGCTGATGAGATTAAAGGCTCAATTAGTAGATCGTTATTTTACTTTATCCCCGACTCGTCACAAGGGTAGGACATTGAGTTGAGGGGCTTAATCTTTGGGTCTTCACTCGAATGGTTCGGCATAGTTTTTGGGAGCCCCAATATTTTTGCAGAGATGATAGAATGAGATATCATTCATTTTTTTTCTTCACGTGTTCATTATTTGACTCTACAAAATCATTCATAAAACCATTTGACTTCGCATCACAGTGTCGTAGCTAGGGCCTTCTGCTATTGGTAGATCAGCGAGTTCCTTGTAGTAGCTTGCAAACTCTTGCAGTTGTTGGAAGTCTTCAGTGTCTCTATAGAGGTGATAAGATGAAACATCTCTTCAACTGATCATTCTTTGACTCTACAGAATCATTCTTGAAATCATTTAACTTTGTTTCGCAATTGAAATCTTCCTTTGATGATGTATCAACAGTCTTCCTCCGTATATCGAGTTGTCTTTATACCCAACATACTTGAAGCATTCCGATCATCGTTGCTATAGTTGTTCGTAGGGTGGCACTGTTGTATGCATTGGTCGTTAGCTATTTGCTGTCAACCATAGGCAAGTTTGACTATCAGAGGATCAGTGCAGCTGCTTGACTGTTAGATGGTTGTTGACCGCAAGAAAGATCTAACGTCTATTGCACATTATTCGTCGTCACCCGTAGATGGATTATTGTGCACATCATATCTCCTACAGTTACTTGTAGCTGTTGTATGTACTTGTGTCCACAGGGGATTCACCGTATTTGCGATGTATCCATTATTGTTATCCACAAACAGGTCATGTCAGCCATCATTGTTCACATGGAATGGTCGTGTTCACTACAATCTCCTGGATGTGCTTGCAGAAGAGCCATTGCATTTGCATCGTACCCACCTTCATCATTCACAGGTGGTCTTATTGTACTTGCTTGCAGCGACGTGTTGCACGCAAGTTATTGATGTCGACTACAAGGCGTTGCTGCATTAAGTGCCTGATGCCCACTGTCATCTTTATTTGGTCTATTGTGTGCACAACAGGCTTTCTACTATTGCTTGCAAAGGTCACTGCTTCATCCTGCAAGCTGATTATTGCTTGCGTCAAGGCTTTTATTAATGCATGTAGGAGACACCTATGCATTTGATAGTCGACTGTTGTTGCTTGCAAGTACAGTGTATTCAACTGCGTGGGAATTGTTGTAGGAGCCGATTGCATTCATCAGCGTCATTCGTTGTGTGCCATGTATTTGCAGGTGTTGATGATTGATGTTTGCTTGTAATTGCTATAAATTGATCATCATGTACTCTTTGCAATCAAACAACGCTAGTCACATGTATATTGCATTTGTTTTGAACTCTTTGGACATGTTTCAGTTAACAGGTCATTGCATTCCTTGCCTGTCGATTTCTTCTACTTGTTAAAAGTTAGTATATTTGTTTGACATTGGCTGCAGGAGGTTGTTACATTTTCTTGCAAACGGAGTACACATCCTCCTCAGTTGCTGTTGATCATTGTTTGGCGTTCTGTTTAACACAAGTCCCCTACTCATTTATTCATATTTGAATGGTTTGAACTGCATTTTAGGATTTGTATTTTTAAATTAATTATGCATTTTAGAGTTCGATGATCAATCTTCTGTAGTTCAGTTCAAGTCCTGTTCCCTGTTGTTCAAATTTGATTTCTTGCTCTTCATACAAGTCCACTGTGCTTTTGTTTAAATTCAGGTCCTCGATCATTTAAAATTTCGGCAGCATCCCAACATATCCCCCATTTGGGAGAAATGTGAGGAGTTGAGCCTTCCCACCATGCTACAAGAGTATGAATGGTAGATGTCGTGCGAGACCGCGATCGTAATCTTCAATCTCACCATGCTACAAGAGCGTGTATGGGTCTTTGAAGTACCTGTTTGTTCAGTTCAAGTTTGGTTTATTGCGCTTTATACAAGTCTCTTGCGCACTTGTTAAGTTATGTGCATTTATGTTTAGGTACATGTTCTCTGTCACTTGAAATTTCTGCAGCATCCCGGCATATCCCCCGTTTGGGGGAAATGTGTGGAGTTGGGCCTTCCCACCACACTACAAAAGCGTGTATGGTCGGTGTTGAGCGACATCGCGTCTGTAGTCTTTAATCCCACCACGTTATAAGAGTGTGTATGGCTCTTCAAGGTACTTGTTTGTTCAGTTTGAATTTGGTTCCCTGTGCTTCATTCAAGTTCTCCTGTGCATTTGTTCAAGTTATGCGTTTATGTTCAGGTACATGTCCTCTATTTGCTGTGAGTTTCAACAGTATCCCGGCATATCCCCTATTTGGGGGAAATGTGGGGAGCTGAGCTTTACCACCACACTACAAGAGCGTGTATGGTAGGTGTTGTGCGATATCACGGCCGTGATCTTCAATCCCACCACGCTACAAGAGCGTGTATGGGTCTTCGAGGTACTTGTTTGAAAATGCACAATTTTTTTTTCCCGCAGATACTGAGGCCCGTACGGGTACTTAAGGTTGTCCCCACCACGCTATAAGAGCGTGTATAGGGCCTACCCTCGTCGCAAGTGTCACTTCTACCATGCTATAGGAGTGCATATAGGGGGTCCGCTGGCGCGTCATACGCTTCGAGAACGGGATTTGGAACTTTATACCTTTTGCAGGGGTGTCGGCGGCAGTGTCGGGGCGACGACGACTGTGTTGGCGGTGTTGCCACGCAGATCAAGGCTCAAGGCACTTTTCTTTATTATTATTAATAATTATAATTAATCATAATTAATAATAATTAATTATAATTAATTATAATTAATAATAGTTAATTATAATTAATAACAATCAATTATAGTTAATTATAATTCAATATAATTAATAATAATTAGACATGATTAATAATATTGAATTAATAATTATAATTAAGTATAATTAGTTATTATTAATGATAATTAATTACAATTAATCATAATTAATCACAATTAACTATATTTAATAATAATAATGATTGATTATAATTAATTATAATTAACCTTAATTATAACAAGATTTGACCAGGATTTATGTTAAATCTTGTCAAACAGGATTTAAACAGGATTGATATAGGATTTAAGCAGGGTTTATGCTAAATCCCGTTAAACAGAGGATTTAGGTAGCTGTTAATCTCACGGCAAGTTAAATCTCCGTTTTCCTCTTTCTACTGTGAACTCAATTCGATAGATTCATGGGATTAGGCCGAAGAAGCACGCGAGAGGGAGAAAGATGACTACCTTTGCAACGAGTAAGCTCCAGTTGTCGTAGTTATTTCCAATCGAAGAGACGAATGACGAGGTGCAGTGACTTTCGATCCGACTAGGAGAAATGTCTTCAAAGGAGGCTTGCGGCTAGGGCAGTCGGTGGGTGGTTTGCGAATCGAGAGAGGAGGTCAATGGCTAGGGTTGTGGTCGTCTGATCGGGAGGAAGAGGGAGACGGAGGCAGAAGAGCTACGAGATTTCGTGCGAGAGGAAGAAGATGCGAGGTCAGCTTGGGCTTCGGTCGTGAGAGGAGCAGGTAGGAGACGGAGAAGCCAAGGCTTCTTTTCTTCACCCTTTTAATGATGGGGTAGGGCAGGGATATGTGCAGACAGCATCGTGGGAGGAATGCCGAAGATGTGCGAGCGAGGTGCAGCCGGCTTCGTGCAAGTCACGACTTCGGACAAGTAGGTTTCTTCCTATTGTTGTTTTTTTTATTCAATTACAAGCCAAGAATTAAAAAAAATGAAAAATTATCAGTGACGTGAGCTTGATGGTAGATAAAGTCTTATTGTTTGAGGGATTCCCAAAAATTGAAGTGATTAGTTGTTTTATAAAAAGTAAGATAAACATACCATCCACCTACCGTTGCGTTTAATTTTAATTTTTAATAGAATATTCTTTTAAAAATCACAATTGTCTTGGCCTATAATCCAAATTATCCATTGATAAAATTTTGACACATCAAATTGGTGATGAATTATTCATACAAGTTTTTGAAATCCTGCATGTTACTATTTTTAAAAATTCTACGGGAGTTTATCTTTCATTTTTAGGTTATGACATTGAAATCTAATTTTTCACTTGATATTTTCTAACCATGCTATATAAATTAAAATCAATGTACAATTTATAGATGGATGAGTTGCTAAATAAATGTTTCCCTATGTACATGCAGTCATAAAGATGGTCCGTTTGCTACATGGAGATTTTAAAGCACTTTTTGTATAAATCATAAGTAATTTTTGAGAAAAAAAAATCTACTAAACAGAGGTTAAATTGCCGCAGAATTTCCATTTCTGTTAAGAAGAGAAATACACATTCGTTGCATGTATATATATACTAAACACTAAACACACGCATGCACACCTTTAAAGATCAAAATCAGTAAGGATTTTGCAGAGTTTATTAAACCAAGCCTGATGATTTAGTTTCGACCAACATATGGCTTTTGAAGCTTAAAAAAATTTCTTCTCCTTCTAACAATATACATGGTAGTTTGCTCCATATAAAACATCTTTAGATTGTTTTCCCCCATTTGGAGTTACGTTCACCCTTGATTAATGGCTACATAGACAAGGATGCAAACAAAATTAAGTCATGCAACTTGGAAAAATGTCTCAAATTAGTTAATGCCATGAACCTATGTGTGTCTCTTGGCCATAAGCTGATCTTTGTAGTTGCGAATAGTTATCTCTAGATGTAACTTCATTGTGAAAACTCAACAATTTGAAGTAGGTTTTACTTAATAGGGGCTCCCGGTGTGATGATCAAGAAGTGACCACATGTCAATTCCCATTGCTTGCTTCAAATTAGGATTGATCAATGCTTTTTGATGAGTCTTGAGAATAGAGATAATAGAGAGAGACAAGGCGAATCAACCAATGAAAAGAATATAATATCAAATGATGTAAAAGATTGTATTAAATGATTGGTACACTGTCTTGTACCTTTCCGAAGAGCAATTGGGAGATGAAAAATATGAGGATGGATTCCTAACAATTTTATTGTATAATCATCAATATAGTAAATGCTGTAGTGAAAACCTAGATGAGTGGACTCCGAATTTAGACACAAGATATTGGAATGAACCGAGTCAAATGGAGCATTATTAGAAGACATTGACGCGTGGAAAGAGAAATAATGATGTTTATCACACTCACAATTTTACAATTAAACTTAAGATATAATGGAGGGTGAGTGAAACCCCAAGTATGATGAGGAGGGTGATTGTGATGACAATACTACTAGTAAGGGAAAATAGTAGAGGAAAGCGAAGTGAATATGACATCCGATGGATGATATATTCTTCCAACTTACAACAACTCCATCAAATCGTCTTCTTCTTCATGTTGTGATTATGAAAAACATAGGAGTGCTAAAAAATTGCTGAGTAGCTATGAGGTTTGGTAAGACGTTTGATATTTAAGAAGTTTATTGAAAAGTGAAAAATATACAAGATATTGTCTAAATTTTAATGAGAATAGACAAAAGATGGAGATTCATTAGTGGCGATGACTTTTTTTTTTGAAACTTATTAGTGCGATGACTTGAGGTGAGGTTGCATGGTAAGAGATGAAAATAATTGTAGGTTACCTATCATGTGGGAAGCACTAGAATCTGAGATCCAAGATTTAGCAGTTGTTGCTGAACTATATGAGGGAACCACATGAGAGGAAGAGGTGGTTAGTTTTGAGTGTTGCAATAGATGGTCATATTCTTCTTAACAGAGAGAATTTCATAGTTATGATCAATAGAATTAGGGGTGTTAGTGGCGATATGTTGACCGGGTGGAGGATAATCAAAATTTACCTAATAGTGATTGGATGAGTGGTTTGTCCTTTGAGAGCACTGATAATGTGAAAAAAGTGTTTCAATCACAACCATATCCACCATTGCAATCATCCTGATCACAATTTCCTCGACTCTCTTGTGCTTACAACATGGGGTTTGTTCATAATCAGAAGAAGATTGAATATTAAGCTTAATAGCTCAAAGACTGGATACGAGAGTAAAGATATTGAAAGTGGTTAAGTTGGCCATTAATTAAGTTTAAACAGATTGGGGAGATGGATGGAGACTAGCTAAAAACTTGGAACAAAAATTCCTTATTTTATTTTTGTTAAGTAGTGAAATCTATGCTGAATGACGATTTTGAAGTTCATCTCACTTGGCTTTTAAGGTTCAAAAATGATTTTGCACAGATTTGTCGTTCTGTTTTAAAGAGAGTTTGTCTGAGTAGATACTGTATACTCGAGAGATATTATTATTTTGAAAATTTGTGGAATGAATTAAAAGTCCTATATTCGTTTGGCAGTTTCTATAACATAAAAATGGAGGTGATCATAGGTTTTGAGACTATTGAGCATTTATGTGAAAATTTCACAGTTAGATAGTTGCTTTTTTGTATATTTGGTGGTTTTTGTTGGTTTAGGAGATGGAGAATCAAGATGATGAAATTTTTGATGGAATTTAATGAGGAAAAAAAAAGTGGAGTTTATAAGAGATAGTTGGTACCATTGAATTTGAATTTGGTACCAATATTAGAAGAGGGCTTCATTTCTATGAGAGGAGTAGATGAGACCATCAATGTAATCCACAAAGATAAGCAACGGGAAAAAATAAGTTAATTAATCATAGATCAAGAGGTCATCATCAAATGAGTATTGTTTAGCTGATTCATTTGTGAACATGAGAATATAAGTGGTAGCACACGTAAGTAGCACATGAGTGAGAAGGCTTCAGGGTGTGAGAGTGTCAGGCGTTGCTGGTGGATGCAGGTTGTGGACTACAACAAGGTTGGAGCCGCGTAAGAGTAACAGGTGGAAGAACAATTATGCGAGGGAGGAAGCATGTGAGGGTGGCAATGTGCGAGCATAGTAAGAAGGAGAGGTGATTAATCCCTAGCTGGTGTTTGATGATTTGATCCACTATTACATATCTTGAACTTTCATTTGATTGGATTTTGGGACCATGATTTCAGTTATTGCATATACTTTTCTTTCATAAAGAAACAATATGAGGCTCACGCAGTTACTTATTTTGGATACATGATCTTTAATTAGACTATAGGATCTTAAATATGTTAATAATTTGCATGTGAGCTGTGAATGTAGTATGATGATATTTATGTACATACACATTTGTAAATACACATATATTTCTACATTTTTTTTCCACCAATTTAACGTAAATATTTAGTTGATGTCAAAACTTAAAAAGCTGGAGCTTGTCTTTCGGAAACCTTTTTCCCTAATATTGTTTAGCTTCACTTTATGTGCATCAAATCCATTTTGGTACTTTCTTGATGGAAGTTTGTCAGTGAAAATTACGGAGAACAGCTTCAGAATCTACTTTTTTAGTTTTAATCTTAATATATTGTGAACCAAACTCCAAAGCAATTTTTACTTGTCTTCCTTCCAAAAATGTTTTTTCACGTAAATCTTTTTTTTTTTTAATTTTTCCTTTTGATTCCCTCTTACGAATTCCTACCTAGAAGCCTTTCTGACACTATTTTCATTGGAAAGGGTAATAAATTTATTTTGGTTATTTACTTTATTCAATGGAGGTATTGCATCCTAATTATAGTTGTCGTGATTAATGCTACCTGTAGGCACAGGAACTTTTGTCTAACATTGCAACCTTGGAGAGTACTGTAGGAAAACTTGAGGAAGAGATGATTTCTTTAAGTTTTCAGCTAATTCAAGAACGAAATGAGAGAAGGCTTGCTGAATATCAGCTAAAACAATTGCCAGGATCTCCAGAGATTGCATGCTCCATTGCACAGGTAAAGGTCCCTACAAAATTACTTCAACACCTATGGGTTATTGTATTATTTCTAGTTATTTTAGGCCTTATAACTTTTTTGGCCATATGCATTGTAGCTGAACCCATAGAAGACAATCAGTTGAGGTCATAGCTCATCCCTTCAAAATGACAGTAAAAAATGGGTAATCTTGTCTGCTATTTCAAAAAATAAACATAAAAGCGTTACTTGAGGGACTTGATTTACATAAAGTTATGCTTAAAATAAAATGTGTACACAAAATTTTTTGTATACCATGAAAAGTAATTTTTGACCTGATAAAGTTTATTATATTTGTACTTAAATATGTCATCAATCATCTTCAGTAGCCTTAAACCCAACTAGTTTGTTCAGTTTTATATCTTTTTAGTCATTCACCTTCCCTTTTAAAATTATTAGTAGTTTATAATAGTATATATTAATTATAATTTATTAATGTTGGATAAACCGCACATAAGTACCTGTGGTACAAGAGGCACTTTTTTGATATCTATGTTTTAAAAGCAATTTAGGGTGGTCTCCCATATATGTAATTTCATGAACTCCTATTAACAAAATCATTTTCGTTGACCAATTCCTATCATATATCCTCTCTCACTTTCTTTATATCATTTGAAAATTTCTCATCTCGTGGTGCTGACGCACAAGGTTGTTACTATGCTAACAATACTTATGTTGGTAGGCCGCCACTGTCGTTGTAGTAAATTATGATGCTTGGCGCCAAAAAAAAAAATCATGAGGGTAATGCTATTTAGCCGACAGGCTCTTAATATCCATAGTTATTTCGATTATATATATATATATATATATATATATATATATATATATATATATATATATATATATATATATATATATATATGCGTGCGTGCGCGCGCGCGCGCGTGTGTGGTAATACTTATAGGTATTGATGTGACCACCTTAGTAGGGTTGGCAGGTGTTGGCATAAGCGTTCTTAAATTCAAAGATGAATCTATTGGTTCCAAGTTATGATTGTAGATTTGATCTAATAAAGGCCTCCATAGTGATAGAGGGTCAGATTTGATCATTTGGTTATACCTCTTGTGCTTAATAATTAGATTTCTTTATATTTGGATGTGGCATTTAGAGAAGTAATGCCTAAAAATTTTATGGGATGAACAATATGCTGGATGCCTTCAAATTTAACCCTTGCCAGTTTTCGCATGATAAGGAGTCAATTTACACCTATTTTTTAATGGCCAACATTCTACGCCATAAAGTATTGCAAGTCTCACTACCATCTTATAAAACTTTCCCTTAAGTTTGAGGAGTACTTTCCTATCACATAACGGGCCTGATGCATTCCTCCACTTCAACCATCTAGCTTGAATTCTACTAATAATATCCCCATCGATTTCACCATCACTTTGAACAATAGACCTAATATATCTAAAACGTGCACTCTTTTTTAATAGATCTTTGACTACTAAAATTACCCTCATATATTCGATTTTAGATCTACTCAACAAAAACCATTAGACTCTAAGGTTGATCTCCATAATTCAAGTTTTTATCAACTCCCTCTCTAGTCTTATCAACAATAAGAATATCATCAGCAAAAAGTATAACCAAGGTATATACTCTTGCAAATGTCTAGTAAGGAGATCCATGACTAAAGCAAAAAAATATAGGCTTAAAGTTGATCCTTGATATATTCCAACTAAAATAGGAAAATACTTAGTCAAACCATTATGTATTTGGACACAAGTAACAACTACTGTATATATGTTCTTAATGACTTAAATATAAGCATTATTAGCTCCTTTCTTTTCTAGAACTCTCTAGAGCATTTCTCTTCGAACTTTATCACATGCTTTCTCTAAATCAATAAATATCATATTTAGATCCTCTTTATTCTCTCTATATTTCTCCAACAACCCTCTTAATAAATGTATAGCTTCCATAGTAGACCTACCCGACATGAATCCAAATTGATTTTAAGAAACATTAGTATCATGTCGTAACATATGCTCCATAATTCTCTCCTATAGTTTTAATGCATGACACATTAACTTTATTCCTCTATAATTCACATACTCTTGCGCATCACCTTAATTCTTAAAAATAGGAATCAACACATTTTTTCTACCCTCGTCTGACATATTTTGTCTTCAAAATAATGATAAAAAGTTTAATAAGCTAAGAAATTTCTAGATCTCCTAAGTATTTCCACACATCTATTGGAATATTATCAGATTTTACTGCTTTTCCACGCTTTATTTCTTTTTAAAGCCTCTCTAACTTTGATTTTTCTAATATAATGATAAAAACATGAATATCTATTTTCATTTAGGGTGTTAATGTCACTAAAGTCAGTTGTATTCTTACGATCTTTATTGATATTGAAATATCTCATCTATATATGTTGAATATCCTCTTCTACGAAAATCACTTTTTAATTTTTATCTTTATTGCAGTTCACTTGAACTAAATCGTCAGTTATACTATCTTTTTACTATATAAATTTTCACCCTCCTTCGTATCTAATCTGTTATATAAATCATTAAAAGTTAAATTCTTTACCTCACATATTACTTTCTTAGACTTCTTGCGGGCTCCTCTATATCATTCCCAATTTTGCAAGCTTTATATCTAAGTCAAAAAAAGGGGGGGGGGGGGGGGAGCAACAATATATGAGGAAGAGGAGTTGATGTTTGATGCAAAAATGGTGGTAAAGGTGGAGGATCCAAATTAGAATCCGGGCGTGGCACCATCCAATTATGATGTCAAAGGCAAGATGAAGAATACAAATTGACAAAGGGTGGGAAAACAATAGAATAATGCAACACTATGAGCAGTTGAGTTTGACATCAAATGCACTACACGAGTGTAAGCACATGATATATTATCCACCAATTTTGTAAGACATCGACGTCAGAAATGGAGAAATTGAGTATAGCCCACATTACGAAAGCCACAACAAAATCCGCATTACAGTAGCTTGAGGGCTCGTAAATGAAGTGAAAGTTACAACACATGCTTACGACTTGCGAGCAAGATTGCGAGATTTGGTGTCATGATTAGGTCAAAGTTGACAACACCGAGTGCCTATATTGTTATTGAATTTGAGCTAATTTAAATTTAAGTAAGATATATGAGGAAGAGGAGTTGATATTTGATGCAAAAATGGTGTTAAAGGTGGAGGATCCAAATTAGAATCCGGGTGTGGCACCATCCAATTATGATGTCAAAGGCAAGATGAAGAATAGAAATTGACAAAGGGTGGGAAAACAATAGAATAATGCAACACTATGAGCAGTTGAGTTTGACATCAAATACGCTACATGAGTGTAAGCACATGATATATTGTCCACCAATTTGGTAAGGCATTGACGTCAGAAATGGGGAAATTGAGTATAGCCCACACTACGAAAGCCACAACAAAATTCGCATTACAGTAGCTTGAGGGCTCGTAAATGAAGTGAAAGTCACAACACATGCTTACAACTTGCGAGCAAGATTGCGAGATCTGGTGGCATGATTAGGTCAAAGTTGACAACACATGAGTGCCTATATTATTATTGAATTTGAGTTAATTTAAATTTAAGTAAGATTATTAGAAGTGTAGGTTGTGAGATTGAGTCAATTATCAAGTTGTATAATAAAAATAAACCTATTGTTTTGTAATCTTGTAGAGATAATGCTTTTGTTTCTATTAACGAAACAAATTGAGCAGTCTTTTCGTGCATATAGAAAACAAAACACAGACAAAATGAAACAAAGCCAGAGGACATAGCTTACCGTTACACTAGCTCAAATCTATTCCATCTTGTTCCTGACTTATAGGCATGTACTTTCAACTATAAAAAAGCAACTGGTCATAAAACAGGAGAAAAAAAAGAAGATTTTGCATGATTAGGTAATTCGTGTTAATCCTTAAAGGAGTTCTTTGCTCATGTTTGTGCGCTATATACATTCTATGTATTTTCGGACTTTAGCTATTGGCTTTTACCGTTGTAATCCTTTTTTTTTGGATTTTAGCTCTTGGATTTTATGGTTGTACTAATTAATCCTTTGAGCAATAGTTTAACGTTGCCAGTATTCAGTTCATATTGACGAACATAATCAATAGTTTCTTTAGCGACTAAAAGTTATAGCATGCTTTCAAGTTAGACTGATGCCAAGTACATTTTTCATCAGGCAAGCATGGATGATCTGGTTATAGAAGAAGAGCAGGGCACTCCTGAGATGATTAAACATTTTGGGAAACTTGGACGAATACCGCATAAAGGCATTATGAACCACCCTCACCCCAATCAGCTTTCTGAGGAGATAGTTCGTTGTATGAAAGATATTTTCATCTCCCTAGCAGATTGCTCTAGTTTACCCTTAAGATTTTCTTCACCAGAGAGCTTTTGTCCATCTACGTCTCCACAAGGACACAGTCCAACTTTTTGGCCACTATCTGAGCTTACATCAATCTCCTCATGGAGACACAGTCCTCAAACGGACATTCAGTGTAACAATGATGTTTTAACTTCGGGACGCATTTTTGATCCATATAAAGTCCGTGGAAAATTGAGTTGGATTGAAATTGGTAATTATAGTTTGGCGAAAGAGGTTTCATGGATGTCAGTGGAGAAGAAGCAACTTGAATATGCTTCGGATTCATTAAAGATGTTCAGGTTGTCTCTGATCATTATGGTCCTTTATCAAATCCTTCTGTTTAGTCCTGCTAAGATTACAATAATTAAGCTGTTGAACGAACCAGCTGCAATTCTCCCCCTACCAGTGATGTTCGACATACCTTTTTGGTGTTGTTTAGTTGAATTTCAGTATATTATACATACCATGTTGTCCCACGTTTGCCATGTTAATGTTTAAGTTGGATTACACAGATAAGTTGAATTACACATAGATTCCTTTGTATTAATTGCCATTGCTATGATCGGAATGTTTCATTAGATGCCTGTGGGGAAAACACTGATTCATGTTCTGGAAAACAGTGCTAGAATGTTTTCTCTTCATGTACACTGAAGGCATCCTTAGTGTTACTAAGCTGGAATCAATCTGGATTCTTGTGGTGCTACTTTTTTATCGGTATTTATCATTAATATTTCATGTTATTAGGCCCTACTAAATGGGTCTTTGTAGAGCAGTCAACTAGAATCTATGTATAAGTTTAGGCATGTGTAGCTTTTCCATTGAGTTTTTTCGTCATCAGCTTGCATGAAAAAAACGTTATATTCATGTTTTAGTACCACATATCAGCACTTGAATGCTTAAAAGCTTAGGAGCTGTCTGAAATCACTTTTGCTTTAAAAATATTTATATTTATTTTATTTTATTTATATTTTTATATGAAATAAAATATGATTGGTATCTTAAAAAATATGTTATTTTTTATTGAATATCAAATAAATTAATTTATGTAGCGGTGGGTGATGACAGTAGTTGTGATGGAAACTGCCTTTTGTGATAGTTATTTTTTAAAAATACTCAAAATCCCTCAATTTTATTTTGAGTATTTTAAAAATAACTTGATTTGTTTTTAAAATAAAAAAAATAAAATACTTACAAAATACACTAAACAAACATATTTTTTCAAAAACAGAAATAAAAACCAAAAACAAAAGTGACTCCAGAAAGGACCTTAGCAAATTCTTTCCAAAAGATTTCTAGTTGACTAGCTTAGCATTTTACTACTAGGAGATGCATGTTCTTTTTATAGCAGCACTTGGTTTTGATTCTTTAGACACTAATATTCCTCGTTCTGGCAGATCACTTATTGAACAGTTGGCAGAAGTGAATCCAATTCACCTCAGCTACAGTGAGAAGTTAGCCTTCTGGATCAATTTATATAATGCACTCATCATGCATGTATGATACAACTACTTTTTTTTTCAGTTCACTACGGCTGTTTATGAATACGACCCTTCATTTTGGAAAGAAGTGGAAATTCATCACAGCCAATCTAAATCAAAATGTGTCTTATTATTATATGAACTGGTTTTCTATAGGCTTATCTTGCATATGGTGTTCCTAAGAGTGACATGAAGCTCTTTGCATTGATGCAAAAGGTATGTTCTCACACCATATACCCACATACACGATTCACTTGAACGGAATTGATTTTCTCTGAGCATTTGACGCAAATATCAAAGTCTACAATCATAAAAAAATGCAATGTATGAATTAAGACAAAAAATTGAAAGCTGAAATTTTTTATTTGTAGTAATTATTTTAGTATTTTTAGTTATCGAAATTGATTCCTTAGACTATATTTTTGTCCACTATTCTATGGTTTAGTCATTGGTAATTGGTTTCATGAAATTTCTATTACTCCTGCAATTCTTTGCTTTTGTTGGAGTTTGTTGCTTATTCGCCGCCTATGGATGCCATGGTTTAGTTAGCTACATTTGATTTTATCTTGCTCCACTAGACATTCTTTCTTTGGAAGCTTGTGGATGGGTTGAAATTGGATGTTTGGCGTTGGGCCTCCTGCCGTTTTCTTTGTTTTTTATTTTATCATTTTTTTTGAGGCAGTGGATTTCTAGACTGGTGGCTTTGCTTTGAGCGATGGAGTTTGAAGGTTTCTGCAAGCATTTGGTGGTTTTGTTTTTGTTAGGGATTAGCTGCTCTGATAATTTTCATGTCTGGTTCTGTTAAGTGCAGAGGATTCACATTTCTTACGAAAATTCTGATTCTATGGACTATCAGTTAATCTATTCTTGTAGGATTTGTGGACCTTGTTGTTCTCATTCGTGAATTTTCCTGCAGTAGATGAGGAGATCAAGTGATTTTGTGAATCTAAAAGGGGGTTTGAGGCATGTAAAGGAATAGTACAAATATTTCTAATAATCTTTGGTTGAACTTGTTATTTATTCCTTCCACTCCAATCCTATAAGAGGAAGCTTGTAGATTTTTGGGAGTGGTTATCTCGTCGTTCAATGGAAAGGCTTGATGTGATGATTTTTTTTCTATTCTTTAAATTCTTGTTATTGATTTATCTTTGCAATTTATCTTGTTTAACTTGGATACAATCATGGTTTTACAAGTGCATGATTTTCATTTAATTGTATGATTTTTGGTGATTTTGAATTTCTTTGTGCTATTCCTAGTATAAGGCTATTATATTATCCTTTGAGTTGGACTTCTGAGTTTTTTTATTTCATTTGAAGCAACGAATAATTATCTAATTTAAGAGTTGTGATATGCGAATATGTGTGTTTTGCATGATTTTGTGTATCTCATTGTAGATTTTATTTGGCTATTAGCAAATCTTAGATCCTAAGATGTCCCGCTTCTTGTAGGAAACTTGCTTTTTATTATGACAACTATAAATTTATTATAGATTAGAATAATAGATATGTGGAATTTCAACCTGATGACAGGTTATGGTTTGCTTAAACCTTGAAAAGTTTCCTTTGAGAACTCTTAAGAAATTAATTATTAGATGGGATCATATAATGTCATACAATGACTTGAACTAATTTTTAGTTGAAATGATTCTTGAAAAGAAAATCAGTATATCTTGGTAGTTCAAGTTTATAATTTTTTGATGACGAGGATTTGTGGATCCATTCGGGCCAAGCAAAGATCTTTAGGTAGAACACCCAAGTGGTTTGAGTAGAGCAACATGTTTTTTGGAGAATTGTTGATGGAAAATGATGAATGGGGTACTAAAGATGGTGTGATGTTGTCAACGCATTACATTGAAGATTGGGGATAACATATATGAAATTAGTTGTCATAATAAGTTCAAGAAGATGAAGGTTAACAATTATCCACATTTCTATGCTTCTCTCGCCTAATTGTAGAACGTAATTTCTAGGCATTGTTGTATTATAATTGTTTCTGAAACCTTTTTTTTTTCTTTATATGCGACTATTTCTTAGTTAAGGATTCAATTAAGTATTGCTAAATTAATTTGATTGCATCTCTATAATTGTTGCTTTATTAATATTATTTATTCAACTTTCACTATCAGGAATGCCTAAGTATTTATTTAAGAGGCGCATTATTTGATTCTATCTATGACATGGTTGACGCGTTCCAAGAAGCTAACTTTGCAATTAATGAACTAATACCTTTAGTTATGGAGGACACTAACTCATCAAATGAAGAAATGTCCATTCACAGGCCTATGTTTAATAGATCTCACATTGCCATCAATATGTGGTAAATATATTTTGCTGGTCATCCAATGCATTTGTACATCTACTTTAGGCTACCTTTCTAGGCATTTGTATAACTGAGGGGCATTTTGGTTAGTGGTGGGCCGATTAGAGATACTAAGAACATTTTTGCATTTGAATTTGAGATATTTCTTAAGAGGGGTTGCACATGTCCATAGTCACAGACAATTGTGTGAATTTTTTTAGTTTTCATTGGAAATGGTAAGTCAGTACTTTGATCATGTACTACAAGCGATGGTGTTATTAGTAGAAGTGTTTATCAGCTTGCCTCCTTGGTTGATGCCGAATACCATCCTTGCGTATGAGCAAATTCATAATTTCATCCCTTTTCTTAAGAATGCAATCCGATCAATAGATGTCATATATGTACTAGCAATTGTTAGTAGAGAGTTGTAAAGCAGATACCGTAATAGAAAGAGATTCACTACTTGGAATTTAACGATTGTGATCTCATTTGATTGCCAATTTATCTATGTTGGTTTTGGCTAGGAAGTGTCTGTATCAGATATGTGGGTGCTATAATGGTCAGTGGAGGAGGACGCTAACTACATAAGTTGTATAACCATTATCAAGGAAAAAATTACTTAGTTGACTCAGACTACACTAACATTGACAAGATTTTGGTGCCCCTTAGAGGAAATCTATATCATTGGAGACATGGAGTGAATAACGTGGATGCGCTTCTCGTAGATAATTAGCTACGCATGAGTTGTATAAACATCATCATGCCTAACTACCTAACAGAATGGAGGGAAATTTTGGCATTTGGAAAGAGAGATTTGAAGTGCTAACTCACATGCAATTATTTCCTCTGAGTATCTAGGCTGATATTGTGTTTGCTTGTATAGTGTTGCAAAAATTCCCTTATTTTAGATGTGACCTGTATTTTAACATCTTTCAAACTGAAATTCAACATGATAGCAAGTATGGTGAGTTGGAAGCCGATGATGAAGTTCTTAATGTGCACGCAATAGTGCAGGAGTGAATTCAAGGAGATGTGAGACTTGCAATTGCCATTGACATGTGGGATACATGTGTAGGATTTTAAGTTCATTAATTTCAAAATAGTTTTATCTTTAATCTATAATTTTGAATGCATTACTTTGATTGCAAACAATGAGTCGAAAGCATCGCTTAACTTGATCATTTGCTTCATATTTTTTAGGCAATAGAGAATGGTGGCATCTAATTGCTTTCTGTTCTTAGATATGTATGGGTCTCGCTATTGGCAACTTTTTTTGGATTGCTCATTATTGTAGTTGTGCAGCATGTTTCAATTTCATCATAGGTCTTACTCAAATCCTACTTGAGTTAACAGACTTAAATCCTGATGTAAGTAGCCAAGCAATTTGAAAGGATTTAATTGGATTTAGCATGTATCATGACAAATTATTTTCAAGATTTATCTGCCTCAGGATTTAGTAAATCCTAATTTTCAAGGTTTACTAAGGGTCTGTTTGAGACTGTTGCAATATTTTATAAAGTCGGTCGTGAAGTTGCTGTAAAGAAAGTAACTTTGCTACTATGATTGCAGATAATAGTTTTTCACCATAGAAATTTTTGAAAAACAATGAGAAAGTAGTACGAAAGCAGCACGAAAATGAAATTGTGGTTGCTGTCTGAAAAACAAAGCAGTAAAAAAAGCTATTTCAAATAGCCCCTAAATACTACTTGCAATAGAACAATCCCTTGGCATTCTTTGCAAAAAAAAAAAACAAAAGGGAATCATTCCCGTGAAATAATCTAGTAAGATTTCATTTGGGACAACTTTCTTACTGCTTTATTTTTCAGACCCCAATCACAGTTTTTTTTGCCATTATTTTTTCACTGCTTAAGGAAAAATTCTATAAGATGGTGGTTAGACCTGCAATGCTTTATGGTGTATAATGTTAGCCATTAAAAGAGAAATATAATATTAAGTTAAGTGTTGCAGAGATGAGGATGCTCAACTGGATGAGTGGCTTTACCCTTAGAGACATGATACGAAATGAGCATATACGTGAAAAGGTTGGAGTAGCTCCAGTGGAAGATAAGATTAGAGAGAGTCGTCTTAGATGGTTTGGTCACATAAAACGGCAGCCTTCCGATGACCCGGTTAGGAAAATAGATGTATAAAATTTGACTTATGTTAAGAAAGGTAGAGGTAGACCTAAAAAAACTTGGTTAGAAAATATTAGAAATGATATTTCTTTATTAATTTTTAATGAGAATTTAACTTTTAACATGGCACAATAGAGAAAAAGGATTCATTTAGCCAACCCCACGTAGCGGGATAAAGGCTTGATGTTGTTGTTGAAAGCATAGCTTTCTCAAAAGCTGCTTTCTCCATAGCAGCTTTACAACCACCTTTAAAAAAAACTGCAGCTGTCCCAATTGGACCCTAAATCAAATACCGATAAGTTAATAAAAGCTTGTTACTACTTTTATTTATTACACTTAGTTCAGTTACTGCTTTTATACCTCTCTGTGAGAGGCGTTTCAATCGTATTCAACTTGCATATTAGTTTTTTTTTTGTCTTTGGTACTTTCAACTGAGGTTCATTTGTAATATCGATCAGTTTTTTTCTGGGTATCTAATATTTTTACCTATGATTGTTCATCACAGGCTGCATACACAGTTGGAGGCCACTCATTTAGTGCTGCTTGCATTGAGTATGTAGTATTAAAGATGAAGCCACCCGTCCATAGGCCACAAACGGTATTTATTGTACAGATTCTTTTTTAAGTAATTTGTATATGATTACTGAACTAAAGTTGCTGGTTAATTTTGTTGCCTTGATCAGTCTTTACTTCTCGCACTTCAGAAGCTGAAAGTGTCCGAGGAGCAGAAGAGGTTCTCAATCGATACGTTTGAGCCACTAGTGACATTTGCTCTAAGCTGTGGGACATACTCTTCCCCTGCAGTAATATTCCTTTACATCTCTTCATTTTTTTCTTATTTTTTTGTTTGTAAATTCTGAAAAGAACCACCCATATTCATTTTGCATACTAGAATTTTTTTCTTCTTGGTGTTACTTGTGTCCTTTATTGTTGTGTGCCTTTGTTTGGGTTGATTGTCCAAACATCCTGTTGTTGCAGGCTTCATTGTCGTGCCCTTCTTCCATTATCACAAAATGTTGTCCGTTCTATCTTTTTAGTGGACGCAAACAACCTTCATCGCTGTCTACTACAATTTTACTTGATTATTGTATTCTTCTCTGTTTTGCTCCAACCACGCCACATCCGATCTCCAAGAAGTTGCAATCTTGTGTTTCTGCCATTTCTATTGTTCTCTATAATTGTTTTTATTGTTGAAGTCACAACACCTTATGCTGGCCCATCTTTATGATAACATTAGAAACTGTCGTCTATTTTGATGAAGATAATTCTCATCAAACAACTGGAGATCTGTAGATTTCAGGCCTATGTACCGATTGGACGTGAATAACTATCTCAAATGGTTAAAATTTGTAAGGGCTTATTGACAAGATTGTCTTGTACACACGTAGGATAGGATGATATAGTGGCAAGTGCTACTACAACTATTGTTTAGCTGATGCAAATGTAGAATTTTGTGCTTAAGCTTACATACATTACTCATTTTTCTAATAGAAGTTTAATTTGTCTACGGTGTGAATCCTGTTTAAAATACAAGTGCACATTATTGCATGCAGTAATAAAGTAATGAATAGAGTGTTGATCCCACGAGAAACAAACTAGAACAGAACTAACCAACATTCAATTTACTACTGCTTAATGGATTGCTAGGTTTATCTAGTGAACTAATAAAAAATGTATTGACAATTTAAAGTAAAAGCTTCAAAATGCAAGAACAAATGCTTTCTAATTTTCATAAAGTTTTGAACTTATGAATCCTTAAAAGGAACATGATTGCACTAGATGGGGTTACTTCTTATAGTTGTTGTGGATTAGAGCAATTGTGTTCGTTGTCTCTGTCGAGCTCGTCAGAATATTAGCTAGGATCTTAACCAATTCTAATTAAACTCTTTTTAAGACCTCGTAATCCTAACCACCATATGTCCATGCGCGACAGTATTACATTCTAAGCTCTTTAATTGTTCTTCTAGCCCATCTGTCGAGGCTCAACATCATACTATATTTTGAGTTTATACAAGGCCTATACATAAATCAACTTGAGCTTGGAGAAAATAAAAATAGCGTGGAAATATTAAATAACAAACAATATTCAATACATGCTCCTTTTAATTCATCTGTTGACCTCAATACTAATATCGAGGTTGAGTCGACCGCGTAAGGTGAGTTTCAAAAGCTAAAGAACGTGACATCGCGCGTAATTCACCTGACGCATGTCAACCAAAAATCCAAACCATCAAAATGGTATCCGTTCGTGAAATGGATAGGGCCAGTGCGTCCGGAGCAATGAAAACAGTTAAGATCAACACCCATATTGATTGTGGTTGTTGATCGGTGAAAATTTAAATTTCGCGTGGGTGTATCGAGGGGACGACTTGCACGAACAACGATGATGATGACGTGGCGATCAAGTCAAAGCACAATAAAAAAAATCTTATCAATTTTATAATTAAAATAAATTACAAATTGCAAATAATAAAAATGAGGAATTAAAAAAAAAAACTCCTAAATCTAAATATTACCAAAACTAACCCTCACATAACTCATACCTGTTGACTAGTAAATGTTTCAGAAATTAATTGAACAAATACGTTGTATTAGAAATGACCGCACTGTTGCTATTTCAAATCAAGCAGATAGGTCATTTTGGAAATGATGTTTTCCTTCGTTAACTCGATCAATAAAAAGATGCAGAAAAGAAGAAGATAACTTACACTCTGTTCCTTGATGTTTCTCACCCTTCAGCCCTTGCCTTCAACTATTGTTCACGCTTGTATAGACAAGCCAACACTTAGATTGATCACGCAAGAGCCTTACAACCCATGATCCAACTTTTGATTGTGAATCTATACGCGATCACCTTGCGATTCCAGTCAAAACCAACCTCTGTCCAATTCCGAATCGCATATGCTAGCCTATCCTCTGCCCCATCTCTGGCCTGCACACCGCCGACCAGTCCTTGTTTGGACATTTCCCACGTCCGACACCCTCCACGCGAAGCCTCCGACTTCCGCACTAAGCTCGTTTGAACAAGCCGATCACCCATTCCGCGTATGGCTTCGTCAAACTAAGCCCGTGCCTCCTGCCTAATTTCGTTCGTCCGTGCACACCCATCCCACACGAATGACCAATCTCTGTTTGCTCCCGATCTCTTAGAACACACATCAATTCCAACCCGTGTGAGCAAGCCTTATACATGATCAACGTAGCCTTCGTCCTTCGTCTCTGCCGTGTGAAGTACTATTCGCCTGAGTGAGTATTCCGTTGGGCTACATGATCTGCTTCAAGTTGCTTATACATAAATAAAGAACCCCAACTTCTATTGACACTCTGTAACAAGAAGAGATAAAATTCTAACTACTGGGGCACGCACAACCAACTCTAGTCGATTGTATTGATTCAAGGCATAAATAATTTGACATATATGTGTTATTGCAAAATTAAATAAGCAGGAATATGCAATTTCAAGGCCCCGCGCCATCGATTTCTGATCTGGGCGGATGAATTTTAAATTCAAAGACCCTACACCGTTGATTTTTAATCCGGGTGGGATGGTTCTAAATTCGAAGATCTCGCGCAGTTGAATCTTGATCCTGACGAGATGAATTTTAAATTCGAAGACTACGCTGTTGATTTTTTATTCAGGTATAATGGTTTAAAATTCAAAGATTTTACATCGTTTATCTCTGATCCTGGTAGAATGATTTACAATTTGAAAACCTTGCACCGTTAATCTTTGATCCGGGCAGGAAGAAAAAAACGGCAAATGTTGTTCCGTCCTCCCCACGAGGGGAGGGGACATCGGGAGGCTGTCGAAATCGCCTTAGAAATTTACCCAATTGGAGAGCAATTAAATTTGAATTTTAATTGATTAACCAGCTTATTAAATTTACTTAAAATTAATTAATTGGAATAAAATTAATTAATGATAATTAATTAATTAATTAAAATCAAATTTATTAATCAAAATTAATCAATTAATTGAAATTTCTTAATCAAAATTAATTAATTGTTCGAAATTAATCAACTGATTGAAATTAATTAATTAATTGAAATTAATTAATGAAAATCCATTATTTCATTAGAATAATTTATTAAAACCAAATTAATTGATTGAAATTAATTAAAGTTAATTAATTAATTAAAATTAATTTATCAAAATTAATTAATAAGTTGAATTAATTAAAATTTGTTGGTTGGTTAATTTAAAAATCTGATAGCATTTAAAATCCGAGAACAATTAAAATCCGCGAGTAATTTAAAAATCAGGGAGTGATGAAATTTAAATTATTTAATTGATTAATTAAATTTTAATTAATTAAATTAATCAATTAATTATTTAATATGGAGAGAGCCACTATGATGGAAGGTTTCTTTTGCAAGTAGAAAAAGAAAAGAAATAATGTTTTTTCACTAATCAATTTTAAGTATAAGCTATACTGAAACCACACTCCTAAAACTAAGACTCAAACAAAAGAAATCCTCTCAAGTGCAAACCCTCCAAGCTCTCAAGTGCTCCTTGGCAAGTTCTGAAGCAGCACGAACTCCTGTAGGCAGAAAACTCCTAGCACCTGCAAATAGAAAAATAAAATGATTAATACTAAAATAAATGTTAAAGAAGAAAAAAGAACAAGTAGTAAACTACAACACAAAAAGTAAAGCAGGGTACTGATACAGGAAAGTAAAGCAGAGTATTGGTACAAGATAGTAAAACATGGTATTGGTACATGAAAGTAAAGTAGGGTACTGGTACAAGAAAGAAAAGCAGGTATTGTGTACTAAGCTACTGTATTGTCAAAAAGAATAAGGTACTGAAAAGTAAACTACGGTACTAAAATAAAAGGATAGAGTATTATAGCAAAAATACTAGTGTGGGGCTAGTGAACAACTGAAAGCTAAAGGTCTAGTGTCAAGTTAGCATATAACTACAAACTAAAGTACCTACAGGTAAAGTCTAATCTATCCTAAAACAAACTTTCAGGCTACTTCCAAAGGAAAACAGTAAGTCCTCCAAATCTACAGGGAATTTTTAAAAGAGTCATAAGACCTGTCAATCAAATTCAAATGAACGGGCAACCTTGTTATAGAGCTAGTTTGTAAGACCCATCTATAGGCAACTTCTAAAGGAGTTGTAAAACCAATCCACCAAAATCAATAGGCAGCTTAGTCTATAGGATTAGGTTGTAAGACCCAACAGTGAGCTACTTCTAATAGAAACTGTAATACCCGCTTTACATGTTACTTTCATTGAAAGTCATAAGTCCTAACCCAAATTCAAACACCTGGGCTACTTCTACGAGAAGTTGTAAAACCCGCTTGAATTCAAACATCTGGGTAACTTCTAAATGAAGTTATAAATCCCAAACCAAACTAATTTCTGGATATTCTAATAGATGTAGACTCCAAAACCTCAATAAAATTAAAATTTATATCTAACCAGTTCAGTTTACTCGGGATTTCTGAGAGGAGGCAATCAATGCCTACTAATCAGATTTTTTGGACACTACGGTCAATGATTGTTAGTGTTGATAGACTACAATCTACTATATACCCGGGACGATGGAACCATGGGATCTTGATTGGGTTTACCTCCTTTTTCCCTACAATTGAGACTAAAAACATCTAAAATTGTTCATCCTTAATCTAGAGTTCTCTCTTACGTTAAGAGGGGTAATTAATTATGAGTTCTTGTGCTCATAGGAAATAAGAACCCAGATCTAACTAAATCCTGACACTACTCTCAGGAGAAATCTGGTTAACCACAATCTGACTTAAGGAGAATGAAATCCTATGTCTGCAAAGCGGGATTCATGCCGACGCACCGTTTTTCTTGAGCCAACAATACCCTTATACACTCACTCACCCAATTGTGCCCCCTATCACTTCTCACGACACTCACGCTCCTAACTCTCCCTCTCGGTTCTCTTGGCTCCCTCACTCTCCAAGCCGCCGATCCCCACACCTCTAACCACCCAAGGTAAGCTCTCACCTCCATCTTCATCTCTTCTTCTTTTGTCTCTCCTCTTCTTCTTCTTCTTCCACTTTCTTTCTTCTTCTTCTTTCTTCCTCTATTTTCTCTCATTTTCACTTCTTCTACTCTTCTTCTTCCTCACTATCACCTCCCCAAAACCTAACCCTAACCTAATCCTAATTTTTTGATTTCTCTCTCTACATTCCTCAAATTCCTACATCCCTTCACAAAAAACCTTTCCCTACACCTCCTACACATCCTACACTTTCTCTCTCTAGGTCTAGAGAGAGAAATTTATTTCCTTTCTAGAAAGAGAGAAATTTCATAAAATCTCTTCTTAAATACCTTCCTCTCTATCCCAAACACCTCCCTTCACCATCATTCCCTCATATCTCCCTTTTCCAAAAAAAAATCCTCTCTTTATCTCTAAAATTGGAGAGAGAGAGAGATTTTCTCTTTTTGGCAAGCGCTCTGCTGTGGTGCTATGGGTGTGGTGTAGCGACGCTGAAATGAGTTTTGGCGCTGCAGTGCTGGTTCAATTTTCTTATTTTTCTTATAATTCTTTTGCATAAAATACAATGATTCTAAGTACAAAATAACATAATCATAGGCAAATAGTTTAACTAGGGACTTAATTTTGCAGTCTTCCATGAGAATATATCCAAGCTGGGAATAGAAGATATCTATTCTCAGTTTTTGGAGGGAATAATTTAACAATGGAATTATAGCAATGCAATGAAAGTTAAATTGCTCTTTCATTATTTACCCTGATATATTTGATTTTATTAGTATTTTAAGCACTTTTTCTTCATGTGAGTACAAATAGGTTCTTTTATTCTTTCATCGCATCCTATGATGCACAGACACGGACACGGCGACACGGATACGACACGACACGGATACGAGACACGTCAATTATTAAAAATATAGGACACGGACACGTGTTGGACACGGTATTATAGTTTTTATATTTTAAAAATAGTGTATAAAAATTGAATAAGTATAATTTTAAAAATAATTTAAAAATAATAAGTCATTTAATTAGAATTTGTGCTTAAAATGATTAATATTAGGATGTCGAGAGTCGGGCGTTGATGTTATTTATCAGTCATCGAGAAAGGAGATGACAATGCAGTCGAGAGTCGGGCATTGATGTCATGCAATAAATATTGGGCGTCAATGTTAAGAGGATGTTTATCATCGATGTTGAGAGTGCGTTGGTCATCGATGTTGAGAAGGCGTTGGACAAAGATGAGATGTCAAGTTATTGGTGTAGAAATTGCTAGCATCAAGCATCAATGTAAAGACGACGTTGGACAAAGATGAGATCGTTTTGAAATGTTGATGTTGTAACGACGTCAGATGTCAATGCTAAGATGACATCCAACATTGTTGTGAAATCAAAGTTGTAACCCGCCAAAGAGAAATTAAAATGAGAATATTCGATGAATGAGGTATTAAGTGCGGACGATTGATTTGGTGTTGTGGATAGGAAATAAAAAATTTAATTTTTATATTTTAAATAAATAAAAAATTTAAATACAAGAAATTATATTTTAAAAATTCAAAAAATATTCAAGATACGCGTGTCCAATTTGTATTTAATATTTTTTTAATCGGATACGTTTTCGGCGTGTCCGACACGTGTCGGAGAAGTGTCGGACGCGTGTCGTGTCGGATACGTGTCGGACACTGCACGCCTCTTTGAGGAGAAGTGTCGGTGCATCATAGATCGCATCCCATGTTCCCGGCATGTACTGGCATTCAAACTCAGGGTCTGATAGAGTTGAGTCACAACAATATCATAAGAAATCCAGTTGTACTGATAACCCCAATTTGAATCTATGAATGATCTAATTCTGAAAAAATATTAGGAAGATACTTGCACATATATAATATTTATTGTTTTGACTAGGAATATTATGTCATAACCAGCTCAAACGGTGATATAACTATATAAGTGTAAAGTTAACTTTGGACTCTGGATATACACTCTTTAATATGGCATTTTCTCTTCACCACGTAGCAACAAATCTATTTGGTATAATAACTGATGTGGTGAGATATCGTTGGAAGAAGATGACACTTGAAGGATTTTAATCCCACTCTAGGGAACAAGGATAAACACAAGCTTAAAGCTTCAAAGAGATGTAATATTCTTCATTCTATCCCCTTTCCTATTACAATACTTGCATTTTATAGGCTAAAAAGGAATATTCTAGAAACCATAGTTAACAAACTTAGATAAACTACTCCTAAGGAATACTATAACTAAAATGCTCCGCATCATTCTCCCCTTGTGTCAAAAGACCTCGACTCCGTCAAGCGTTTCATTGGTGGGGAGGTAAGTGTAGAGAACATAAGCAATCCTCCTGAGTCGAAGATTTTAAATACCGACAAAAGATTTTTTAGCAACCATAATAAGACAGTAACATCATCATTGCTTTGTACACATGCTCTAATATCCTTGCTGTAATTACAGAGGTTCCCAAGGTTCTTAGCAGAATCTTCCTTGGCCTTTGAAGAACCTGTCTCCAGAATATGAACTAGAGGAGGTATGCCTAGTTCAGAGAAATTATTCTTTACAAGCACTTGAACAATAGCATTCCAAGAGATGGCAACTCTCTGTGGCATTTCATCAAATAGCTTGCGAGCTGATTTCTGCACCAAAGAATCAACTTTCAGCCCGTATGCATCAATCACAAGTTTCAATATATCCCCAAGATAATTTCTCCTGTACATCAACAAGATTTCTTCCCGTAATTTGTCTCTATTTTCCATCGCATCAACCAAGCTTTTCTTATTTTTCCAAAAAAATCTCTAGTTCCATAGCTTCAGCTTAGCTAGGAATGGCGAGATAAAGAAAGGTCCATTCTTACTAATAATTGAGAAAATTTGTTTAAAGCTCTTTTTAGGTGCTCATGATTTATTTTAAACTGGTAGCAGGTCTCAATGTAAGTATTATAATAACTTCCATGCTGTGAAAGGTAACTATCATACTCATTCTTATCCGAAAATTCAGAACTTCCCATGAAAAGTATGTGTTCTAAAAATTGTGCGAGACCCTGTACCTTATTAGAATCAGAGAAGCTTCCCGTTGCAACACACATTGCAGCGGCAGTCTGTTTTATGAGAGTGGCACCTTTTTTCTTGCTTCCCTAATGCTTGCTTTCATCACCTGCTTCGTCTTTTACATCTTTGTCTCACCTTTTTAATGTCGGAAAATCCGGTAGAACAGAGTCTGGATGCAACGACATGTCCAATGTGATGCCTTTGGCAGGAGCAGGGTGGCCTTTAGTTATATTCTTTTGTACCTGGAAGGACCAGATCTTCTCGAACAACCCATGCTCCTCCAACCTCATCGTTGATGCAATACGGCTGCTATCGAGCTCCGACAACCACAACTGTGAGTCTTTTACGGTGGGTGAGAGAGTGTGAGTAGTTGAGCTCCATCCAGGTGATGATGTTGCTTTTGAGAATCCACCAACACTGAGTACATAGCCATGACCGTATTCATCTATTCCATCTTCATTGTAAGAAGGATGCCGGCAAGAAGGACTGGAGCAGACATCATAACGTCGTTCATCGCCGGAAAGGGCGTCACCTCCGATCGATGCGTAGCATGATATGGCAGCGGTAATAGCAGCCGCAGTTGCTTCGTCGGGTATGGGATCGCGTGGAAGCAGGTGCGGAGGAGGTTGGGTAGACGCAGGAGTGGGTTTTGGATCGCCAGAGCGGACTGGCAGTAAGAGCGAGGGCGGACTGGTGTTGGGGCCTGAATCACTCTGGAAAGAATCAGAATCGTGGTTCTTATTGGGAGACGAAGCCAAATTGTGGGAAGAAGCGTAGGCGGAATCGTGGGTAATGGGATGGGGCTGGAGCGGGACAGAATGGGGCTGGAGTGGGAGCGAGTCGCAGATGACGGTTGCGGGTAGATTGTGGACTGTGCGATCGGGCGGAGGATTACACCATCGAAGTGGAAGCTGGAGCGGAGAGTAATCGCGAATGATGCTTTTGCTTGAAACATTGGCAATGGGTTGTTGATCGGATGGATCGCGCCATCGGAGTGGAAGATCGAGCGGAGGGTAATCATGGGTGACTGTTGGCTGATTGCGAATCTGTTTGCGAATGCGCGGAGCGGAGAGGAGCGAAGGCGAAGATGCCAGTATGGTTGCTGACGACATTCGCATTCTCCTTATTGACCGGAGATTTTTGTCAAGCCGATCAAGGTTTTTGTCACTCGATCAAGTGATTCCTTCACTTGAGCTTGATAGAAGGCTATATGGCTTTAATCATCGTCGACAACCCACCTTCTTTGGTGTCGATCGTCGTCGACAGCCGTCCTTCTTCTGTAGTCCATCGATCTTCGCAAGCTCTAGGCTCTGATACCAAATTGATGTGGTGATCGTCGGAAGAATCGGACATGCAAGAAGGGATTTCCCAATCCAGGGAACAAAGACACAAACACAAGCTCTAAGGCTTCCAAGAGTATAATATTTCATTCAATATCCCTTCTTTACAATATCTTGCTTATATAAGCTAAATAGAATATTCTAGAAACTACTTGTAACAAATTTGGATAAACTACTCCTAAGGAATACTATAACTAAAATGCTCCGCATCAATAACTAGTATCTTAAAAGGTAATTGGGATGAACTTATTCAACATCTCCTATTTGCCACTAATTCCGCTACTTTACAAAGTATAATGAGGAATTTATTGTTGCCCAAGTTTTTCTCTGATCTTTATAGTTTGTTCAAGTTCAATTGATTGCCGACTCACAGTTGGAATCATCTCTACAACTCACAGATTCTCAAGGTCATTGAGTTCATTGCATTTTCTTCTTTTGACCTTAAACAGACTTCTCTTGCTACTGTTGACCTCTGACGTGGAGACAAAGAAAACAAAATAAAAAAGGGGGTAAAAATGATTACCTGTAGCCAAATCTCACCCAAATCGCTGCTCCCGCCGTCCCTACAGTACCCCATGCCCTGTAACGGCGTCGTTTCAGAGCTGACCATGCGCAGCTCATCTCGATCGAGCCCCCCCTTGCGTCGTTAAAAGGGGAGAGCACGCGAAGCCTCCCGCACACGACATTCCCGCTTTCCTCCTGCTCTCTGCCGAAACCCCAACACACGAACGGCCCAATCTCTCTGCCTCTCGCAAAGCCTCCGATCTCCCCTGCCCTACCTTCCGACCTCACCTCTTCCAGCCGAGACTCCCACGCATACCTGGTCCGGAATCCACCTAAAGCCAAGCCGTCTCCTGCCCTGCTGAAGCTCTGATCCATCCGATCTCCTCTCCTATAGCCGATCCCGATCCCAAGCTAACACCTGCTCCCTACGACCGATCTCCCTGTCCCGTCGCCCTCTGGAGCCGAATCCCGCCGCCTCCTTCGGCTCCTGCGTAGCTGTTCGACTTCGCTCATCTCGACGACTTTCCCTTTCTGATCGGAAGCAACGATTAGGAGCTGTTCATTGTGAGGGTAACTTACTCCCATTCGGCGCTTCTTCGGCCAAATCCCGTGGAGCCACTGAACCAGAGAGAGGAAAAATAGGGGATTTAATTCTCTGTGAGATTTAATTCCCTCCTAGGTCCTGTTATTAAGATTTAATGTTAATCCTGCTTAAATCCTTTCATAATTAGGGCTAATTATAATTAAGTATAACTAATTATAATTAAATATTATTAAAATGGTTAATTGTGATTAATTAACATTAATCACAATTAATGTCATTAATAATAATTAATTATTATTGATTATATTTAATCATAATTAATCATAATTATTAATTTATTATTATTAACTATGTTTAATTATTATTAATTATTAAAAGTTATAACTGAATATAATTGATTAATATTAATTGTAATTAATTAGTATATTATAGTTAATTATAATTAATAGTAATTAATTATTATTAGTTATAATTAATTATAATTGATTATAATTAGTTATGGTTAGTTATAAGAGTAAAGAAAGAAATGCAAAATGCAATCTCTTCCCTTGCCTTGATCTGTGTGCCCTCCACCCCGTCGTCGGTGAAACACAAAGGTTTAACCCCTCGATCCATAAAACTTTGAGAGCTCGATTTCGAAGTCTGCAGCGCGACAAAACAACCACCTTTACACGCTTTTCGTTGCGTGGTGGGAGGAAGTTCGTCGCGGTGCTCTCGACGAATCGGGTAATCACTTCGAGAGCTCATTCTGTTGTTCGCGACGCACCGGCAAACCGCCTATACACGCTTTTCGTAGCGTGGTGGGAAGAGAACCCGGTGCGGCGCCTACGACGAAGTAGGTGATCACCTAAAATTTTTTTTTCGGCATTCGCGGCGCACCGGCAAACCGCCTATACACGCTTTTCGTAGCGTGGTGGGATGGAAAGCCGGTGCGGCGCCTATGGCGAGAAGGGGATATTCATAAGTACCCGCTCGCGGGGAAATAACTGTATTTTTCAAACAGGTGCTGTCGAAGATCCATACACGCTTTTCGTAGCGTGGTGGGGGATTGAAGATTTTACACGGCCGCGGTGTCCTCGAAAGAGGGCACCTACCATACACACTTTTCTTAGCGTGGTGGGAAAGGCCCAGTTTTCTCGTAGTTTCCCCTAAACGAGGGAGACGCCGGGAGGCTGCCGAAATTTCGTGTGAAAATACGACTACACTCAGCCCTGTTTGAACTCAAAAGAACTTGTACTCAAACAAGAACAGATGACTTGTGAACATGAATCTGAACAAAACTCAAATGAACTATAACTTGAATTGGAATTAAATAACAACATTTGAACCACAAAGAGCTTAAACTCACAAATTCGGATCGAACAAAGTGGACTTGTGAACCTTTGGACATTGGATTTGAGCAAAATGTAAATGACATAGAATTTAAATGATTAATAAAGGCAATGACTTGAATCAAAGTTCAACCAAGAGCAATTTGATTTTGGACCAAATGACACGAACTTGAACATCAGGAGACTTGAACTTGGATGATTTGAACAATATGGAACTTGAATTCGATTTGAATCGAATTCAATCAAGAAGAACCTGATCTAAACTTAAACTCAAACTAAATCCAGAACTTGAACTTGATTTGAATATCAAGTGGACAAAGCTTGGACTCAATTTGAATATCAAACGAACATGACTTGGACTCAAGCTCGGACTTGGACTCAAATTTGACATTGAGTTGAACTCGAACAGACTACAAAGGATATGGGCTTGACATCAGACACTCAACAAAAGATTGAACTCAAACTTGAAAATAAACTTGGATTCGCAACAAATGACAGCGAATTGGACTCAGATTTAAACTTGATATGGACATTGCAAAGGGCTTGAACTCAAACAAACAATGAGGAATTAAACTTCAAACTCAATCACTTACAATCATGCAAATGATTGATGATGACTCAAAAGAATTCAAGTGAACTCTAAAAAGATTTGAGTTCGAATGAAGCACATGGAATCAAACTTGGGTTTAATCAATGAGCCACCAAATGCTCAATGAAAGAATCCTGCTTAATGATTTATGATGGGTTAGAGGAAGCCCTTATACCCCTACTACTAACAACAATTTGATTCTAAAAAGACATACCAAAGAAAGAGATTAAATGCAAATGAACAAGCAAAGATTCATGTTGTATCCTACAAGCGAGCACACTGATTTACATGCAAGCAAGGATAGAAGTTCATAGCAAAATGCAAATGCCCACTAGTGATGATGGAAATTTTGTTGCAAACACAGTTATTCCCCCTACGAGCAGGATGGATCAATGTGCACTAAACACATCAACCTTCCTACAAACAACCAAGTCTCTTCTAAACACACATATTGCAAGCACTAACGAAAGATCATAATATCGTGGAGATACAAAGGACAGTCACAATAAGCTTAATCATATGCTCATGAACAAAGTGTAAAGACGATGCAGCAAATACAGTCGAGGTTCACTGGCAGTATATTCATAGATAAGAGTCAAAAGTATGGCATTGCACATGATAGACTGCATAAAGGTGATAACAAGCAGCATGTGATAAACACTATGACACTCCTACAATCAACAATAGTGCAGTGTCAAACAAGTGAATTAATCCCCTACATACCAATGATTGTTGTCTTAGGATGGCAGACCCGTCCCTACAAGCAAATACAATCATCATACCATCTGAGATTGGTAAAAGGTGGGTATGAAGCAAGCACAATGGTTCTTTTACAAGTATGTCCGAGAGATCGTGATGAACATAATCATTTCTTGTGAGCAAGAACCGATGGTACAACACACTTGTGGATAGCAATAATGGTTATATCGTAGGTATAATGGACCCTTATGGACACAAGCACAAACAACACCTGCAGCAGCGGTAATTGAGATGCTGCAAGTATGTTGGGTATGGGGATAACTCGATACACGGAGAAGGACACCTCCGATGTTACATCCTGTAGAGATCTACTACACTACAGAACTTGAAAGGAGTTCTCTTCAGGGCCGCAATCATTGATTTTCAGCCAACAGCAGGGAAAGGTGACCATGACATAACTAGAAAGTTGCTTGTTGACTTCTATATGAATCATAAGGAGAGAAAGACGGATCAAATCATTATGGAGTGAGTGAGTCTCAGTCCAACCAGGTTCTGAACATTGAATTGGATAAGATTATTCAGGCTTGCAAGCTTCTCGAAGAATAGTGGTCGCACATCTAATATATTATCTACTAGCAAGTGCTGAAAGGGTTACATCAAAGAGGAGCTCCTACGAGCCGCCACAGAAGACCCGCTAAATGTCTAAAAATACCCCCGCACATGTGCACCTTAATTTGTGTACACATAGGAACACAAAAGGGGTAAATACAATCATAACCTGCATGGGCCCCGACGAGCGTGTTATTAGTACACACGTGACGTCTAGGGATGCTGCGCGGGTCAATAAGTGAATTTAAGTTCGAGCCCGATCCTTCTATTCTGGTAGATAGGAGTTGACATGGCTCGAACTATTAAATAAATATACGGTCGCGAGGTCGACCGAGATATTTATTTCATACGTTCATATTAGGCCTTCAAGGCCTATAATCAAGAGATTCACTTACAAAGGCGCAAAGTCTACGAAACCTGATCCTCTGTCGACGGCTCGACAGAGTGGACAAGGTTCAACCCATAAATGTGAATGACCCCAAACACCCCGATGATGGCTGCATTGAATGCAGATCTCAACCGGAGGGGTTAATTTCAAATATCTCAAAATGCCCTCAAACCTCAGATATTTTCAAGTGACTTCAAAGTCACCCCGATGATGACCGTGTTGAACGTAGATCTCAACCGGAGGGGTCTATTCCAAATATTTTAAAATGCCACCCAAACTCCCACAAAAATTCCCAGACAATCCCAAAATCCAAAAATATTTAAATTTGAAATTCACTCATCAACCACTTAAAGCAAAACTCATCCACTCTCCACAACAGTTTGCCGAGGTGGACAAATTAAAATTTACTTCAGCTCACAAAGAGCCAATGCCTAGTCGAAAATATCACTAGGATCCATTCTCAAACAATCTCCTGCCAGCAGGGACGTGGTACGAGTCCTCTAACCGGCAGTTTCGCCGCCAAATGGCACTGCAGGATAAACGGTTATGACTCGGGGCCCTCTGAACCAGGTGGTCGCCGCCAAATGGCACCATTATATTATGGTTATGGCCAGAGCCCGTATACTCCCCAATGGCATCAAATTCTTGAGATATGAATCAATAGGATATGATCGATAGGGCACAAAGCCCTCTGTTAGCTAAGGTGGATTCAAATTTGTCCCCTTAGACAAAACTCCTCCCAGGTCTACAAGGTCCCCTTAAACGAAGCAACCCATGGCTGCCGACAAGGATCCTTCTGTCAGGTTGGGTCGACTACCTCCTCTGACTAAGTAGATCAGGGACCATGATGGCCCGGGACGACGGAACCATGGGATCTTGATCGGGTCTATCATCCATTCCCCCACCATCCGCTTTAAGTACAAGATGGTGTAATTACCAATTTTAAATATTAAATCTCCAAATCTTCCAATCTTCCAATTTTCCAAATTCTCCAGATTTTAACATCCCAAACCCATGCTGCTACTATATACCAGACTCACGTATCTTTACGTATCTGATTGACGACTAGCCTTAATCGAAAGTTCTCTCTCATAATTGGGAGGGGTAATTAACTATAGGGGCTTGCGCCTATAGGAAACCAGAACTCAGATCATAAAGTCCTCATAAAATGAGGGCGAAATCTCTGGGTAGTGTCTCATCTACTATCTCATCTGCCTTCCAAAATTTACCCCGGAACTTATTCCGTTAAAACTCCCCCCGAAGCAAAACAAGCGGGCGGAGGCCGGGGCCGAATTTTCGGAGCCCACAGCTACAACACAAGACAGTCAGAGAGCAAACGGGGTTATATTCATAACTCTCTTCCACCTTGTTTACACTTTCAGGAGATTAATCACTATACACACACGCCATTATTCATACTTAATTCCCTCTTCATAGCCAAAAGGCTTGCAGCGGAGAGTAACTATTAGATTAATAAATTGATCGTACAACCTAGGAGCTTAAGCTTTTACCCTTGTTTATTACTCGAGTTTAGCAGTTATTCTCTGGAACTTCAGATGCAAGACGTTTGTATATTCATAAAACTCACTTGAGCGTTGGTTTCTGCATCAAATAGCTATGCATCGTTGTCTTCAGCTGTTAGCATTGAACTTGCAGGTAAAAGTTTACAGTGCAGGAAATGTGAAGGAGGAGCTCCAGGAAGCTCAACGTGACTTCATTCGTGCTTCTGTAGGAATGAACAATAAAAGGAAGCTTCTTGTCCCAAAGATGATCCACTCATTCGCTCGAGGATTTGTTGATGATTCAGAAGTACCAATCTGGATATCTCGATTCTTACCTCAGCAACAAGCAGGCTTTGTAGAGCAATGCATTTCACAGAGAAGATATAGCTTGCTGGGCTCTCGCAGTTGTGGAATAATCCCTTACGACTCCCGATTTCGATATCTTTTTCTACCTGAAATATTGCCCTGATGATTTTAACCATTCACCAGCTTGCAATACCTGTATGATCCATTAATCATCAAGTAGTGAGAGTTTTGGTTGGCCAGCGATCAAAGCTTACTCTCCAGAATCAATTAGTCAGTTCTGGTTTTGTTGGAGAGCATTATAGGCTACCAGTCTGCAATTTGTTCAAATCCTTTCGAACATCAATGAGGCATTGTATAGGTGATTACAACGAGCTTTGGTAAGGAAACCAAATATTCGAGACCTGATGCTAGAGCTAAATTTTGAAGACCATCCCCTGTTTCATTTTGGTAGAGATGCTATTACAGTTGCTTCAGTCCTACTTGAAAGACCTGTTCTAATTTTAGCTCCAGAAAGTTTCTCTCCCTTCCAGATTCTTTGAGTTCTTTGAAACAGAGAAGTTTCTTCTTAAAAAGGAAAATTTCGGAGCTGTCTGTAAGAATTCTGCTTGCATGTGGGTGTGAATTAATATAAGTTTTGTTTGACAGTTTTCGTACTAATTTCTGTAGCAGTTTTTTAATATAATTTTTTTTAATAAACAGCAAAAAAAATAAAAGATTTTGAATTGCCGCTAAAAATATGAGGTCGAATTCTTCTTATATTAAATCACCCTTTATTATTAATCTTTAGTTTGTGTAGTAGAAAAAAATGCATCTTTGAGGAAGATCCATCATGATATTTTTCTACCGAAGTATGTGAATTCGAGTCAGTAACAAAGCAAAACTGAATTGATAGGAAAACTAACCCTAATTTTCCAAAGCTTCTGGAGAAAGTTCAGGTCAACTCTACTCGAACCTCAAAGCCTGAAAGAACTAGGGTTTTTCTAAATCAGGCGTGGCTGATTCAGTTGAACCGGCCCTAACTAAAGTGCAGGCGAGCAGGATTGTGCAGGCGAGGGGGACTGCACGAGTGAATGAACCAGCGATTGTTGGATCAAGGGAGTGAACAAGTGAATCGAGTGAAATGATACGTTCAGAAGAAAAAATATGCGACTCTTATGTGAGAAAAGTTCATTTATCTCAATCCAGTGAAATTATACGAGAAAAAGATTTAAGTTAGTGAAAATTGCCAACCAAGAGGATGAAGATGAAGAATGAGAAGGAAGGTTTGTTCATTAAATTTTTTATTTCTATGCAAATTATTCTGAAATTTTAATTTAAGAAGAAAGCAATGTTTTAATTAAAGGCAAAAGAAGGAAATTGGGCGAGTCAATTTGGTAAGGAAGGAAATAAAGTTGTCAAGATAATTTTTAATTTAAGAATAATTAACTTTCAATCATTTTTAGAAATTAATGTTCGATCAATGCAATTTCTTGCATAAGATAGGTTCGCCCAGTCAGTTTGGAAGAGTGTTAAGCGGTGAAGAAGAAGAAGAAGAAGAAGAAGAAAAATGTTCAGCTATCTTATTATTGGTGAAAAGTAAATAAATTTCTTTTATGTTAAAAGGAAGATATTTAATAATTATATTTTGTTGAATCAAAATTTTGGGATAAATGTAAACGGTGAAAGTTTTAATTTGTCGAAGAGGAAGACAAATTGAGGCAGGGGCAGAATCAGCCTTAATTTCAGGGGGGGCAAACTTATAAGTAATTGTTGGTGTTGCCTCGAATTTGGCTTGACCGTTCACTATAAGAAAATGGGCCAATAGCGGATATGTCGAGGGTCCAAGGGGGCAGCACCCCGGGAACAAATTTTGGTTTTAAGGATATTTTTGGAATTCAAATTAATAAATAAAATGATGAATTCTCTTTAGCATTTTTCCTTTTATTTTGAAGGGGGGGGGGGGCAATTGCCCCCCCGGGCACTAAAGGGATCCGCCCTTGAATTGAGGTAATTAATATCATTTTAGATAATAAAATTTAGTTATTTTTTGAGATTAAGGGTAGAGTATGTAATTATAAAAATGGTATGATAATTTAATAATATTTAATGTTATTTAAATGAAATATTCAATACATATGAATATGGTTTGCCTGCATGAATTAAATTCAAGCACATTAAATGAAAAAAAAAAGAAAATAATTGTACCTTTATTGGTATAAAATTTTAACAATGCTCCAACAATAAATGTAAAGGGGAAATAAAAAAATGAAATAGAAAAAAAAGAATAAAGATATTTGAAAGGAATTTAATTGGAATCTACCTTTATATTAAATGTCAATGCACAGATCCTATATGTAAGGGAAAAATTATTTTTTTAGGTAAGCCATGCACGTGCGAACTGTTTAATTAATATTTTGCATTGGTTGGTTATTGTTCATCAAATCATATTAATTATGAGTTTCCTTTTACCCACAAGTTTAATATCACATGTGTGGTGGGTGGCATACACAGTATTGTCCTCTCTCTCTCTATATACTCTCTCTCTCTCTCTATATATATATATATATACTCTCTCTCTCTCTATATATATATTATATATGCAACCACATGGTGTTATATAAATGCATGGGTATTTTGATGTTCTTGTTGTACATTCACATTTATTTAAATTAAGTTGATTGATCAAGCCTTATGAATTTGATCCCACTTCATCAAAGTCAATAGACTGCCTAGGAGTTCTCTCTAAGAGAACTCATCAACAAAATCTGATCACAAGAAGTTTTCTTACTATTTTCTAAAACAATTTTTTAGTACAAAAATAAAATTTTTTGTAACTAAAAACTGCTTTATAAATTAATAAAAAAGTTGTTCCAAACGAAGCCTCATTTTAGCCATGTGTTTTTAAGTCTACCTCTACTTTTCTTAATATATGCCAAATATAATACATCTACTCTCCTATTTGAGTCATTGGAAGGCCGACGTTTTCTGGCCAACCCATCTAAGGCAACTCTATTTAATTTTATATTCCACTGGAACTATCCCAACCTTTTCATGTATATAATATTTTCACATTCTGTCTCTAACTATCAAAACCACTCATCCACTCGCGCATTCTCATCTCTGCAACATTGAACCTAATTTCAAAGTTATCTTTCAACGACCAACATTCTACACTATAAAGCATTGTAGGTCTCGCCACCATTTTATAGAATTTTTCCTTAAGTTTGAGAGGTACTTTTCTATCACACAACAAGCCTGATGCATTCCTCTACTTCAACCATTCAAGTTGAATTCTACTAATAATATTACCATTTATTTCACCATCACTTTGAACAATAGATTCGGGATCTCTAAAACGTATATTTTTATTAATGACTAGATTGCACAAAATCACAATCAAAATAAAAATTAATTGAAGAACTCAATACAAAATAAAAATTTACTCTTTATAAAAAGAAAAATTCTGAGATTGATGAGTAAGAAAGAGTTTAGATGCTGCTCAAATCTTACATTATTCAGAATGAAGGCAGACAAAGCAGAAAAAAAAAAAAAAGCGAGAAGAATCATAAATGAAGTGGAGACCACGGCAAGGCTGGCATATGATTTAGATGAATGCTGTATTGAAGCAAAGAATGGATTCAGCTATTCAAAGAAAAACAGAAGAAAATGAATACAAAATTCAATTTGGTGTCCTTTTGTTTACATTTCTTTAACATGGCATGGGAAATTACGCCTGACCTGCCAAGCTGTAGCTTTGAATGATAAGGGTTTGGAGTCAAAGGAAATGAAAGAATAACTGAGTGAAGTGAAGTTCAAGTGTTAAGATTCATTTGTGTTAACTGTTTTTTTTTTTAGAAAAAAAGATGATTGTTGGTAAGTCATCAAAAATTGGCTAGATCGTGCATGAATCTCGATGAAAATATGAATTAAAAACTTTCAAGATTAAATTTTGGATCATTCAAACTTAGATTTCAGCAAGTTTATAGTCGAATTAAACATCTCAAGGAGACAAACCCAACGACATCAAATTCGATCCAATCCGAACCCAAATGGGTCCAAATCGACAGCCTGATAAACATATGGAAGGTTTAAAGCATAAATTGGATGACCAAATGATATCCAAATACAACATGCTCATAGTCAAATCGAATGGCTCATTGAGAGGAATCCAACAAGCTCAAAATCGATCAATTTTGACATCTCTAAAGCATTTAATTTCTTGATAAACACTTCAAGATCAAGGGGATCAATATGAGCCGTCCGATAGAACACTCCCAATATGCAATCAATCTTCTTCATATTTACTAGTCATGCCACTCTAAAAAATTATATAAATAGACCCCTACTTTCCATATGAAATGGGGGTTGGGAGTCTTTCAGAGGAGGAAGGAGAGAAGAGCTATGGATCTTGAAGAATCCTAGAGCTCAAACCTGACACCACTGCCGACAAATCTACACCACCAAGCCACCGCTGATGAATTTCTGGCCGACAATGACTGTTTAACCTCCGTATGGAATCCACTAACCAGCTTTCCTCCAACCACCGTCGCCCGATTACGGTCCTTTCAACCACTGTTGACTACGGTCCTTCCGATCACTGTCGCCCCCCGACTACGATCCCTCCGACCACCGTCTCCCGTCGACTACGATCCTTTCGACCACAGTCTTCTGACTACAGTCCTTTCGACCATCGTTGTCTTACTACGGTCCCTCCAACCTTCGTCGCTTACCAACTATGGTCCCTCTGACCATCGTGGCTTGCCATGAAAAAATATTGTTGTCACTTGTTACTTTTACACTCCTCTCTTTTTTATTTATTTTTGTGCTGGATCTTCAAAGCTAAGACATTAAGCTCTTTATCTCTCTAGCGCAGCGAATATTTCAGGATGCAACAATTATAAATTTATCATGTAAAAAGTAAATTTTTAAAAAATGATTATGAGTACTGTAAATAAATAAATATATATATTTAAATTAGATTTTTATTTTTATTATATCTACTACACAGTGATATATTTTAAAGTAGTTTTCCATCATAAATTTTTTTTAAAAAAATATCTAAGATGTATTATCCAAATAAAAATGTGGCACCAATTGAAAAGGCGAAGGCCAAGTAAACCTTTAACCAACTAATGAATTATTTTGATTTTGCTTTATTTCCTTGCTCTCCTATGATTTAAATTAAGCAAAATAGAGTATATTGACATAAAATTAGATTTTGACATAGTTTATCTTAGTTTGTTGGTTGGGAGCTTAGGCTACCAACTAAGAGGTCTTGGGTTCGAGTCTTATGTATACGATATATGTATGAGTCTACCTTAATTGATCTAAATGTCCCAAAATTTTTTTTTTAATTTGATTGGGTGGACTTCCCAAAGTTATAGATCCTCTATAAGCTACTAATTCTAGGAAAATTATTAGATGCAGACACCGGACGTAGCTCTACGTTCGGACTCCAATCAAATATTGACACGTGGAGTGGACTCGTGGATTTATTTTTTACTTTATATATTTAATGTGTCCGCGGAACTTTAAGCCAAAGTGCAGCAAAAACATAGTCAAAGGGCAGTCAAAGCACAGTAAAAGCACAATCAAAGATAGTAAAAAAGCATAGTCAAAGAACAGGTAAAACGCAGTCAATAGGCACAACAAAAATATAGTCCACAGGTCAATTTTTAAGTGGACCTCTAAATATATCTCTATGTCCGGTGTCGGCGCCTAATAATTTCTAAGCATAAGGTATGTGTATTTCAAAACAGTAGTGGCGGTCTAGCATGGTCGTTTTTTGGCTGCCTTAAATTTGATCTCGCCGCCACGCGGATCACCAAAAGATCTCGCCGCCATCTCCCATGTGAACCCGAACTTCATCCTCGCGGTCGACAAAGTAATGGCGCGCCCTATCTTTCTTTTCCTCTTCCTCTTCCTCTTCCCTACATTCTCCTCTAACACCACTACACTCGAAGCCACCAACCCAGTTTCGATTCTCCCCGCCGCTGTCGATTCCTACCAGCTTCACTTCCCAAACCCTCACCTCCGCCGCGCCTATTTCGCCCTCCAGACCTGGAAGACAACAGCCATCTTCTCCGACCCCAAAAACTTCACTTCATCATGGGTGGGCCCCAACGTCTGCTCCTACACCGGCATTTACTGCGCCCTACTGCCCTCCCACCCCTCCATCACCGTCGTCGCCTCCGTTGACCTCAACGCAGCCGACATCGCCGGCTACCTCCCACCAGAGCTCGCCTTACTCTCCGACATCACTATCCTTCATCTCAACTCCAACCGCTTCTGCGGCGTTCTTCCCGACGCTCTCCGCCGCCTCCGCCTTCTCCACGAGCTAGATCTTAGCAACAACCGCTTCGCCGGAAACTTCCCCTCTGTCGTCCTCTCCCTCCCTTCCCTCCGCTATCTCGATCTCCGCTTCAACGAGTTCGAGGGTCCAATCCCATCGGCCCTCTTCCGCCTTCCCCTCGACGCCATCTTCCTCAACTCGAATCGCCTCCATTCTAGCATACCGCATACCCTCGGCGACTCCCCTGCCTCCGTCGTCGTCCTCGCAAACAATGGTCTTGGGGGTTGCATTCCCTCCAGCATCGGAAAGATGGAGAAAACACTTAGTGAGATAATCCTCCTAAACGATAATCTCACCGGTTGCATTCCCCCCGAAGTCGGCAAGCTTCGCAAAGTTAAAGTTTTCGATGTGAGCTTCAATCGGCTGCAGGGGACGATTCCGGCATCATTCGCCGGATTGGCGAGTGCTGAGCAGCTTGATATTGGGCGAAATCGACTTACAGGCTTTGTTCATGGTTTCGTTTGCGGGCTGCCCAGACTCCAAAATTTTACATTTTCGCATAATATTTTCTCCGGCGAGGCGGCTGAATGCGGCGCGAGAGGGAGAGGGGTGGTGCGAGATGGGAGAGGGAACTGCATAGCCGGAATTCCGAATCAGCGGCCGCCAACCCAGTGTACCGCGGCGGATACAAGGGAGTTTGATTGCAGTAAAGCTAAGTGCGGTGGAGCGAAACAGAACACTACACAGCTGCCACAGAAGCCGAGACCTCGCAATGCGAGGAGGATACCGCCGTCCCCGCCGACTCCGGTTGGTAGCCCGCGTAGGGGCTTTTTCATTGTAACGCCTCCGCCACCTCCCGTCTCAGAGTTATCGCCTCCTACTAAATCTTATGCCCCGCCGCCTCCCATGGCATCCATCCCGCCATCGCCGCCGCCGTCTAGCGGCGGCCATTCAAAACCATCACATTGTGCACCATCGCCGGAGACGGTCGTTTCTCCACCACCAGCAGAGCATCCAGCATATCATTTACCACCTCCGGCGAGTCTACCCGGCTACCACCATCCACCGCCGGTGGAGCATTCCAAGCCCGCTCCGCCTCCATCTGAGCATCTGCGAGAACCACAACCACCTCAGGAAATGCCGCTGCCGTCTCCACCGGAATGCACTGGTCAAAACTTGACTTTGCCGCCGGTTGTCGGCGTGTCATACGCGTCGCCGCCGCCGCCAACCATACCCCACTACTGAAGCGCTACTAATCCGAAGCAGCTTTCGCTAATTTATGGTTATTGTTAAATGTTCATATCATGAAGAGAAAATGTCATTCTATAGTGTGTTAGCTTGCCTCTTAATTTGTAAACTAGTATTCCGGCATTAAGATTATTTTATACCAACAATTTGTTTTGGGGCCTGTTTGGTTGACACTAAAGTGAGTGTTAAGTAAAGCAAATAGGCTGGTTTTAATTTTTTCGCTGTTTGATAGGACATGGACTAAATTGAAATAAAATCCCAATGTATTCGGAACTACGTTCTCATAGACGGTGTCAAACTGTTGTGTCCTAAAATATTCACGGCGGTAGAGAAATATAAAGTTTATCGTCTTAGCTTTGTATGAAGATCCAACACGTATACAGATAAAAAGAGAGGGTATAATATTCTTAAAGGACACCAAGATTTTTACTTGGAAAACCCTGAAAAGGAAAAAATTATGGGGCATGACCCAATTTGAATGAATCAATTATTATTTGTAGTCGATTATAAATGAGGCTCTTCCTTGGGGGAAGACCTTGGCTAAATATACATCATATAACGTGCATTACATGATGGGACTTGAATGAATCAGTATTGATATGTTTGTTTGGTCGCCAGAATCATAATTGGCGGGTGACGGAGGTCGAAAAGACCACGGTCTGGCGACGGAGGTAGGAAGGACTGTAGTTGGCGGGCGATGGAGGTTGGAAGGCCATTGTTTAGCGACAGAGGTCGGAAGGATGGTAGTCGGCGAGCGACGAGGTCAGAAGGACTGTAGTCGGAGGGTGACGGAGGTAAGAAGGATCGTAGTCGGCTGGCTACGGAGGTCGGAAGTTCGGCAATGGGCGGAAGTCATGCGTCAGGCAAAAGTTCGGTGTCGGGTAGAAGTCCGACGATGAGCGGAAGTCCAGCGTTGGGTAAACATTCGGCTACATGCGGAAGTCCGGCGTCGGGTAGAAATCTGGCGATCGGAGGAAGTCCGACAAAAGTCTGGCGACAGGTAGAAGTCCGGCAACAGGCAGGAGTCCAGCCTGAGGTAGAAATCCGGCGACAGACGGAAGTTCGGCGTTGGGTAGAAGTTCAAAGAAAGTCCGGTGACGGGCATAAGTCTGGCGATGGGTGGAAGTCAGGTGTCTGGTAGAAATCCGGCGATAGGCGGAAGTGCGGCGTCGATCGGTGGTCGGGAGGTGGTCGAGGAGGAACTTGGTGGCAAGAGAAATCACTTCTTCTATTCTCTTCTTTGCCTCCGTGCTTAGGGCCCCTTCTTCCTCCCCCTCGATGAGAAATGAGGGCTCTATTTATAGTTTTATGAGAGTGGCATGACCGGTAAATAGGAGGAAGATCAGGGGTAAATTGGGAATGGTTTGAATGGACGGCTGATGTTGATTCCCTTTGATCACGGACCATTATTGGACATTTGAATGTTTTAATGACATCAGAATTAAGCGATTCTGGGCTCGTTGGATTCGTCTCGTCGAGCCGCTCGATTCGACTATAAGCATGTTACGTTTGGAGATCGTCTAGTAATCCAAATTATGGTTTGAACTTTTCAAATGTGCTTCGGGTCTTTGATTTGGACCCATTTGGGCTCGGATTGAGTCGAATTTGGTGTCGTTGAGTTCGTCTTTTCGGGACGTTCAGTTCGACTATAAGTTTGCTGAAATCAGAGTTAAGATGATCTCCGATTTAATTTTTAAAGTTTCTACCTTGATTTTCCCTCGAGATTCGTGCCCGATCAAGATAATTTTTTGATGATATATCAACAATAACTTTTTGTTGGAGCTTTCTTGGCCTCGATTACAACCATATGTTCATACTTTCTTTTAATCAAATCAATCTCCTTGATAACCATCAAAAACTTATGTACTCTACCAGATAAGATTTAATGTTCATTCTTTTGATGAATGGGAGTTTGATGTTGCTGAGTCCAAAATAATTGTTATAGATTACCACTAGAAGTATTTCTCTTTATCCATTTTAGGTTTTCAAATTTATTTCGAGTAAGAATACTGGCTTCTTGATCTAAATTTGAAGCTATGGCTGGATAAACCGGCTACTACTGTTGTACTCACATTTCAACACTTCTTCTGCCTTATAGATAATTTTTTTTTCCGGATGAGGATGCTTTTGCATAATATTTTTCTAGTGTTAATGATTTAAATGGGAGTAGTGACATTAATAGGTATGACAAAGACCTTATGCTTAGTGATAATTCGATTCATAGGTGTGGATCCTATGTAAAATCATCTTTTAAATACATATATTCTCTTTGGAGGAGCTTGAGCAACATCGACAAGTTCCGAGAAATTATTCTATGCGGAGTCCGGATGTAGCTCCACGTCCGGACTCCAATTAAATGCTAACATGTATTTAGACACTTTTTATTTTTTTTCACCCAATGACCCGGCCCAACTCTAACCAGGGGTTTTTAAAATTAGTGAAACCCGTGAAAGCTTCAACAAAAAGTTGAACTGACCTACGCAACAATATACAGCAATACATAGTGCATATTACCAAAAAAATTATATTTTTCAACATAATTTCTCTAATACACAGCTATGTAAAAGCTAAAAAAACTTTCAAATGAAAAACTAAAACATTGTGTATTCATATAAGCTGGAATACTTAGCAATATACAATAATACCTAGCAATACATAGTACGTATTAGCCAAAAAATCATATTTTCCAACATAATTTTTCTAATACACAGCTCTGTAGAAGCTCAAAAGCTTTCAAATAAAAAAATAAAATATTGTGGATTCATATAAGCTATAATACTTAGCAATACACAATGATACTTAGTAATACATAATGCGTATTAATAAAAAATTCATATTTTGCAACAAATTTTTCTAATGCACAACTATGTAAAAGCTCAAAAAGCTTTCAAATGATCAAACAAAATATTTTGTATTCATAAAAGCTTGAATACATAGCAATACACAGCAATACACACCAATATACAACAGTATACATCAATACCCACTAATACACATCAATATATATCAATACACAATAATACATAAATACACGATAAAATATATAATAATACACAGCAATACACACTAATACACACCAATATACAACAATATATATCAATACACACCAATACACAATAGTACATAGCAATACATATCAATATACAGTAATATATAATAATACACAGTAAAATACACACCAATATATAATAATACATAACAATACACACAAATACATACCAATGCATAGAAATACACATAAATTCACACCAATACACAATAATACACACCGACATACAATGTATTTTAGCAAAAAAATTATATTTTTTAACATAATTTCTTTAATACACATATGTATAAAAGCTCAAATAACTTTCAAATAAATAAATAAAATATTGTGTATTCATGTAAGCTTGAATACACACCAATACATAATACATTTTAGCAAAAAATTTATATTTTCTAACATAATTTCTCTAATATACAGTTGTGTAAAAACTCAAAAAGCTTTCAAATGAACGAATATAGCATTGTGTATTCATATAAGCTTGAATACACATCATTACATAGCAATACATAATACATTTTAGCAAAAAAATTATAATTTTTAACATAATAATGTGATATTCGACATATAAATTTTTGAAGAATACATTCTAAGTTAATGTATGTTAAACATCTTAAAATTGTATAAATCCTTACTGCCTAGTTCATAAATTTCTCGTTGAATATGTCGGGCTCATTTGAGAACTTAATCCACCTTGAAAGTGAATGCAGTTTTATTGTATTTGCATCTACAATAGATCTCTCTGTTGAAAAACTAAGCTCAACAAAAAGTATATTACCTTATCTTATACATTGAAAAGCAACTATTAGGTAAGTAAGTTTCATCTTACTCTTGAGCTTTTCTTCTTTTCCAATGACCCTTTAGAGAATGCGACGTCCTCCTAACCCAAACTCTATCTTTATCACATGTTTCTTATTTTTCTTTCTCAATAAGTACCAAAATTTTTATTTTGCAAAAATCCTAAATATTTGGAAGCTTTTGCGGGTTTCTTTTTTAAAAGCATAAAAATGAGTGGGTTATCGTAATTTCAAAATTTTCATGATTGGGTTGGATCAGGTTGTAAGAAATAAAATATAGCACTAAGAAATACACACATAATAGTTTCTCACAATTTCCATAGGGTTAATGGATTTGACATGTAGGTGCTTTAGCATATTGGGTTGGATCAGGTTGCAACCCACAAAGATTCTTCTTAGCGGTAAAGGGGGCACATGGATTACTCTATTATACTATTTGACTTGTAAAATGAAGGTTATGTTGAAGATTCTTAGTTGTTCTGACCTCTTCTCTAGGTGATGCCTTGATTCTTATGGCTCAATTTGGGGGTCCTTTGTGAAGTGAGTTTTTACTTGTTTGGAGGAACTAAAAATTGATTGCCTTTATTATGAAAAGGAATCTCTCTTTTAGTGTGTGAAACGGTTCTATGTTCTTTTTATTTTTGGAACCTTACATCTCAAAAAAACTCTTGATAAATGGTTGGGCCCTAATTACGATGCTATTCTAAAGATTTCCCTCCAAGTTAAGTTAGATTGCATAATCAATAAGGGAAATTTGTGTTTGCCTAACACTATGGCTATCATAAATCAAGAATGCTAAAATACTATTTTTAATATACTAGTATGAGAGGGACATGTTAAAATAATGTTATATAATATCGAAAGTTTCTATGAGGCTTTAGCATGGGTGCTTCTATTTCAAAACCAGTTGAATAATGATTGTTCTCAATTTATTTTATTTGATTAGTGTGACCTTTTTTTTGGTGGTTGATCAAAAACCCATTATCATTTGATAATTTATTTCTCTTTCAACCAACTCTTCAGCAAATTCTCAATACTGCCAATGATAATCATAAGGCCATCTAAAGACTCCAATCACTATTACCTATGTTTATTTATTATATTTGGCAAAAGCGAAATGATGAGTTATTCAATAATAAGATTACTTCTATAATATCATTGTTTTTAAAATTAAAATTTTGATTGTAAGCAAGTTGAGAAGTGGGGATGTGAAGGAAATATGGTTTGATGAGAATTTTTTTCTTAATATAGAAAATGCCAATGTCTTATTTTTGCATGCACATGTTAGCTCTTCTTTTTGGCCCACACATGTAATTATTTTTGTATAAGATGAGTTCACATGTAGCCACTGATTAGTCTAGTTCGATCTGATTGACCTGTGAGATCAACATATTTTAGCCAGCTAGGTTGACTTGAGCTCAACATGAGCAATTTGGGGTATACAGAATAAATACCGAGTACTTGCTACTATTTATATATAAAATCATGCAATTATCATCTAAATTAAAAGCAAAATTAATTATTAAACCTAGTATATCTCGGAGGATAATCCTTCTATGAATTGGATTAAAACCTATCTTTGGGGCTAATTGCTTAATTATAGAAAGTGAATTAGTCTAATGATTATTTCCCTTCTTATATTCATGTCTAAAACCTAATAAATCCTTATCCTTTCCTCCTTTTGGAAAAAAATTGGAATCCTTATTATGCTTAGTTGACCATTTCATATGCATTTTAGGATAGAGAAGGTCATGGAGTAGAATTATTGCTCACATGCAATCTAAATAATTAAAGTTAAAATATTTCATTTTTTTATGATTTCTCATTTTCAAAAAAAAGGAACAAAAATGGAAATAATAAATTGGTGGAGGATCTAAAATTTATTTCTTACTATAAAAGATGTTAAGTAGATTGTCTTGATACTCTATATTGCTCTCAACTTAGTGAATCCTAAAAGCTAATCAAGATTGATAGCTTGTTCCTCATGGAGCACTATTATGGTAAACCATATATGTATTTTGTGACATGGTAATGTTTAAAAAATTTACCTTCTTAAAACTCTCCTTTCATGCACTCATTTAGTAAACCTAAAATTTATGACAGTTAAGGTCAATATGACTAAAAATCAACAAAAACTCAAATTTATCATATAATCCATGAAGAATATAAATAAATAGACTAGAGAGTAGCAATAAGCTAATGGTCTAAGAGCTATGTGCAAAGAAGCTATTAATTCATATAAAATATGTATTGGTTTATAGAAGATAGTATTAAATTTTAATTTATTTATCAGTTATATTGTTGTTTAGAAATGTTCATTATCCAATGCAATACATGTGAAAAAAAATTCAAGCCTTGTAGAAATGAATTAAACAAATTATTGGAAACTTTACTCTTTGATTGAGAAACAAGGATGAGATAGGAAAAGGATTGAAGGCCTTTCAACTATAAATTGTACTTAGAGGCTGGGATATTTATGGAATGATCTATAGAATTTGTACATGTGACCCATAAAATTTGTCAAGCTCTTCATTCTAATAAGCTCAATTTCTTCATTCTAATCCTCATGGGAATATTTTTAACATTTGTTTTAATCATTTTGGAGTATTTAAGCCAATATTTATTACCGTTAGCATTGGCTATATCTTATATCTCTATAAGAGCATAGCTCAAAGAGGTTTGTTGTCTTGTGGAGAGATATAATAATATACAATATATAATATTATGGGGTGGTCCGATCTCCCCACGAAGCTTCTCCATTGCATCTCATCGCAGTTGCCCATTCGACTACCTCCACCTCACCGTCGTTTTCACCATATGGAATTCTATCCTTATTGCCAACTATAGCCTCCTTAGAATTTATTGCACTCTCACTCTATATATCTCTCTCCATGGCAACTTCTTCCTAGCAACATTAAAAAGGCCTAAGACACACTCACCTTCTGTGATCTTACCATTGAAGAAGGTGGCAGTCACTTCTCCTCCCTTAGCTATACATCATCGGTCGGTGCTACATGCTCTAAGGATGGATGATTCGTGACACTTAATAGAAGGGATCTGAAGCCTTACCTCTTCAACCATCTCACAAAGGTTGAAATCTCTCTCCCCTTCCTCTTCAACATCGTTATAGATCACTGGCAAAGGATCAATCCTTAATACATCCCCGACGGCTTTGTTGAATCAATCCTTACCCTTTCAACAAGAATGAGGAGTTTCAAGATGTCTACTACCATAAAGAACAAAAAAGATTCTATGCAATCACTTGTTATTTGACAGTGCTAGCTTTTGACGTCAACAAAAAAAATGTTACATTGATCTATTAGGCCAAAGAGGAGCCGCTCCCTACAAACTCTGATTCCAGGAACTACATTGCCTTTTTGTTGACACTCTTCTTGTTGCGGACTCAAATATACGCGGCGATAGAGTTTAAATTTCTGTCTCAGCGTTGTACGTATATCCAGCACACAAACAGAAGAATGAAAGAACACCAGGATTTTTACGTGGAAAACCCTGGAAAGGGAAAAAACCACGGGGCCACGCCCAGTTGAAAGAGTTCCACTAGTGTCGTTTGAAGTACACGAGGCTGATCCGTCCTTTAAATTCAGGACGATCAGATTACAATGAGTATCAGTTACAAGGACAAGCAGAGTTCCGATGTCACTTGAGTGTCCGGCAGAATTCCGGCGTCACTTGGAAAGAAGTCCGGCGTCACTCGGGCGTTGGGTAGAATTCCGGCGTCGGGCAGAATTCCGACGTTGCTCCCGTGTCGGGCAGAGCTCCGGCGTCCCTCGGGCGCCTGGTGGTGCTTCGGTGGTGTTCCGGCGGTGTTCCGGCGGAGTTCCGGCGGTGGTCGAGGAGGAGTTATTCCCTCCTAGACTTCTCTTCTCTTCTTCTTCTCTTCCTTCTCTTCTTGGCTTCGGTCCCCTCTTAAGAGAAATGAGGGGCTATTTATAGTTTTTCTGGAGTGGCATAGCCCGTAAATATGTGAGGGATCAGGGGCGAATAGGGAGTGATCCGGATGAACGGCCGATATTGAATCCCTTGATCGTGAACCATTTATCAAGCATTTGAAGGTCTTAATGATATCAGAATTCTGCGATCTTGGGTTCGTTGGATTCGTCTCGTCGAGCCGCTCGATTCGAGTATAAGCTCGCCAAAATCGGAGACCGTTTGGTAACTCAAATTGCTGTTCGATGCTTCCAACAGCACTTCGGGTACTTGATTTGGACTCACTTGGGCTCGGATTGAGTCGAATTTGGTGTCGTTGGATTCGTATTTCCGAGACGCTCAGTTCGACTATAAGTTTGCTGAAATCGGAGTTTAAATGGTCTCCGAAATAATTTTTGAAGTTTCCAACTTGAGTTTTTCCTCGAGATTCGTGCCCGATCAAGATAATTTTTTGATGACGTATCAGTTGCCCCCCTATTTTCGGACATCGAAGCTCTAGAAGTCCGAAAATATGCGTTTCAATCTTTGGGAAAATTTTTTCGTGCAATTTGATATTTGCAAAAAACCAAATTTGGGTGTAGGGGTCTCGAATGGCCTTAAAAGTGCCATAATTGAGTCCGGAACGTCGAAAAACAGTTCCGGGGACCCCAAAAACGTCCAATTTGACCTTTCCGGGCCCGAAATTGGGCCCGGAAATGAGTTGGGGCAGCTCAGCCGCCGCCGGCGGCCGCCGGCTGCCGCTGCCGCTGCCGGATTCCCCGCGCGCCGCCGCCGCAGCTGCAGCGCTCCCGCCCCTGCCCGGCGCGCCTGCCCGCGCGCAAGCGGGCGCTGCCCGCGCTGCCCTGGCTCCTGCGCGGCTCTCCTGAGCCGCGGCTCTGGCGGCTGGCGGTTTAGCCGCGGCTGGCGGTTCAGCCAACCGCTGGCGGTTGGGTAACCGCCAGTTAACCGCCAGCTAACCGCTGGCGGTTAAGGCCGATTTTTTTTTTTTTTTTTTTTTTTTTTTTTTCAGCAACTTCCCTAACTTCCCCCTCTTGCTATAAATAGCCCCCTAGGGCCTATGAGTTTCTTGCACCTCTCTTCTCCCCTCTAGTTTCTGGCATTTTGAGGCCTTCCGCCATTTTTGAGTAGGTGACTTTCCCTACTTGACTCGGCGCCCCTCCCTTTGCGCAGAGGTTAGAGTATTCCTCTTTTCTCCCCTCTAGTTTCTGGCATTTTGAGGCCTTCCGCCGTTTTTGAGTAGGTGACTTTCCCTACTTAACTCGGCGCCCCTCCCTCTGCGCAGAAGTTAGAGTATTCCTCTCTTCTCCCCTCTAGTTTCTGGCATTTTGAGGCCTTCCGCCGTTTTTGAGTAGGTGATTTTCCCTACTTGACTCGGCGCCCCTCCTTTTGCACAGAAGTTAGCGGTTTTTCCTCTTTTTTCTCTCATTCTGGCTTTCTGACAGTTGAGGCATTCCGTTGTTATTCAGTAGGTGATTTTCCCTACTTGAGACAACGCCCCTCCTCTTGTACAGGAGTTAGAAATTTCTTTTCTTTTTCATTCCTTCATGTGGAGGTGAGATGTTAGTCGGAGGGAGTCTGAAGATGGTCGGAAGTCAGGCGTCGGGAAGAAGTACAACGAGGGTCCGACGACGGGCATAAGTCCGGCGTCGGGTAGAAGTTCGACGAAAGTCACGCGACTGACAGAAGTCTTTCAACGGGAGGAAGTTCGGTGTCAGACAGAAGTCTGACGGAAGTCCCGTGATTGGCAAAAGTCCTGCGTCGAGTGGAAGTACGGTGTCGGGCAGAAGTCCGACGAAAATATTGGGCAAAATTCCAACGAAAGTCCGGCGACGGGCAGAGACCCAGCAACGGGAAGAAGCTCGTCGTCGGGTAGAAGTCCGATGAAAGTCTGATGACGGGCAGAGGTCCGACGACAAGTAGAAGTACATCGTCGGGTAGAACTCTGACGACGGGCAGAAGTCTGGTGTCAGGCAGAAGTTCGACGAATGACCCACGATGGGCAGAAGTCCTTCAACGGGAGGAAGCTCAGCGTCAGGCAGGAGTCCGACGAATGTCCCGCGACGGGCAGAAGTCCTTCAACGGGAGGAAGCTCAGCGTCGGGCAGGAGTCCGACGAATGTCCCGCGACTGGCAGAAGTCCTTCAACGGGAGGAAGCTCAGCGACGGGCAGGAGTCCGACGAATGTCCCGCGACGGGCAGAAGTCCTTCAACGGGAGGAAGCTCGGCATCGGGCATGAGTCCGACGAATGTCCCGCGACGGGCAGAAGTACAACGTCGGGTAGATATCCTAGGCAAGTCACGCTTCTGGCAGAAATACGACGTTGGGTAGAAATTCGACGAGGGTCTGGCGACGGGCAGATGATGGCCGGCGTCCAGTAACATTGTGTTAAGGCAATATTCATCCATACTGAAGTGTGCCAACATCAGATATTACTGAATCAAGAGGTCGAAGTAGTGTGACATGCCAATATTCTGGCAATACACTAACACTGTCAACTGAGTGGAGGTCTGATGATGATCCAGTTATGTCCTTTCTTTAAAGGAGCAGTTGTAGGAGATGCTTGCGTGCAGTAAGGGAGAAGTCACTTAAATCCACCAAGGATATTTGACTGTGTTAAAGTTACTTGTTACTGGATGATACTAGCTTGTATGAGTGTCACTAGTGTACCTTATGATTTCAACTTCTGGTGAGAAGAAATGTATATTTGAATCTGAATTTATGTAACTCCAATGATATTGTATATGAAATGAGGATTTGTCCCCTAGAGGGACCTAAATTGTTCTTGCATCTGTAAGACATGCTTTGTGCTTTTGATGTATTATTAGTCTGAACGAATGTGAGAGACATCCTTTTTGACATATTTGAGACTGTAGGTCAAAGCCCTTGCTTGATGACGTTAACATGTATGAAAAAGGTCGAGAGAATCCACCAAGGATGTGAGACCTTTCCGAGGTTGTATGTCAGAGCCTTTGCTCGACGACGTTAACTTGTATGGAGGAGGTCGAGAGAATCCACCATGGATGTGAGACCTATCCGAGGTTGTATGTCGGAGCCTTTGCTCGACGATGTTAACCTGTATGAAAGAGGTCGGGAGAATCCACCAAGGATGTGAGACCTATCCGAGGTTGTATGTCGGAGCCTTTGCTCGACGACGTTAACCTGTATGGAGGAGGTCGAGAGAATCCACCAAGGATGTGAGACCTATCCGAGGTTGTATGTCGGAGCCTTTGCTCGACGACGTTAACCTGTATGGAAGAGGTCGAGAGAATCCACCAAGGATGTGAGACCTATCCGAGGTTGTATGTCGGAGCCTTTACTCGACGACGTTAACCTGTATGGAAGAGGTCGAGAGAATCCACCAAGGATGTGAGACCTATCCGAGGTTGTATGTCGGAGCCTTTGCTCGACGACGTTAACCTGTATGGAAGAGGTCGGGAGAATCCACCAAGGATGTGAGACCTATCCGAGGTTGTATGTCGGAGCCTTTGCTCGACGACGTTAACCTGTATGGAAGAGGCCGGATCGAATCCCCCTGGGATCGATCTTCCAATGATTGAGAAGTAATAAAGACTGCATATTTCTCGAATCAAGGATAAAGAGACTATATTTGTCAGTAGTTTTTCACTGTCATTTGTATTCTTTTTAAAGAAAGAGACAATATCAAAACTGGACGAACAACACATTATATTACTGTAAGACAATAATTCCCTTGCACAACAGAAGAGATACATATAGGGACAATCACATCATTTGACTTGGTAGAAATACTAAGGACATTAGAGTGACATCCTACTGATCATAGAAGAGATACATGGTGACACATGACAAGTAGTATTACTAACACAAAGGTTCAAGTTGCAGCATTACTCAATCTCACCAACCATTTGAATATTATTCAATGGTTGTCTTTGTTGTTGTTGATTTTTCCCCCCAGTGGGGCGAGCTTCTTCTCGGGTAGGTGGGTTCCCAATAAACTGTCGAAGATAGCCCTGGCGGATAAGTCTTTCAATCTCATCCTTAAGTTGCCGACACGCTTCAGTAGTGTGGCCACGACTACGATGAAAGTGACAGTACTGATCTTGATTTCCTGTATTTGGCTTCGAAGGATGCGGCCATTTCACTTTGTCCTGATCTTGAATCGCCATTAACACATTTGCTTGAGATGTGTTGAGCGGAGTGTACTCTTTCTCCTGCCGAGGTTCTCGTTGTGGTAATGGGGGCCTAGAAGGTAGATTGATATTCCCTTGCTTTTTCCGTTGTAAGGAAGAATTATCCATCCCAGGAGTACCTTTGCGCTTCCCATTTGTCTGCTCGAACTGCTTTCTGTGAGCATTTATGGCTTCATCTGCGGAGATTTGTGCCTCCACACGATGAATCAGGTCGGCGTATGAATGAACCGTATCTCGCATAAGAGCCGAATAAAAGGGGCCAGGACGGAGGCCACCAAGAAAGACTCCTCTCAATAATTCAGGATCTACTCCCGGAATTTGTCGAGCCTCAGTAGAAAATCGCTGAAAATACTCTTTCAACGATTCTCCCTCATTCTGACGGATTCCAGATAGGTGGGAGGAATCCTTAGTGATTCTTCGATTGGCTACAAACTGTTCCACGAACACTTTAGCCATTTTGTTGAATGAAGGGATCGTTCTAGACGGAAGCGAATAGAACCAAGTTCGTGCTTGTCCTTTGAGGGTGGAAGGAAAGACCTGACAGAGGAGCGCGTCTAAGGCTCGCTGGATATGCATAATTGTTCGATAATGATCGATATGCTCGTACGGGTCAGTTGTCCCGTCATAGGGGTCGATGTTCGGTAGTTTGAATCCTGTCGGAATAGGGTGTTGAAGAATAGCTTCCGTCAGGGGTGACGAATCCTGGAAGTCCCACTGATGAAGAGGTTGCCTTACGCCTCCTGTAGGAAACTCTTCTCGAACCAATCGTCGCAGTTCGTGGCGTAGGGTATTGCGAGGGAGCTCAGCAATGTGATATTGGGCTAGCTCCTCAGGGAGGTCTTGAGGAAGGAGAGATTGCCGACCTGTGTGCGGAGGATGGGTAGAACTTGTTGTATCAGCCAGTTCGTTATCTTGATGTGACTGCGAACGCCTCCTGAGTGGAGGAAGAGGAATCTCGTCTTGAAGATGTTCGATTTGAACAGCTTCAACACGTGGTGGATCTCGAGGGAGAAGAACCTCCTCCTGTGGTGCTAGTTCCTGTGGTGCTAGTGCCGGTTGTCGAGTCTCTCGCAGGAGTTGTAGGATCTCGTTCTGAGACTCCTCCATCTTCCTGATGCGGTCTTCAATGGACGGTCCTGAAATTCCTTCTCCCATAGCGTCTTGCCCCCCAGCATGAAAGGAGGCGGATACTTGGGGTCTATGATTCATAGACTGATCCCGAGATTGATGTGAATTGGAGCGGGAGGCTCCCAAGATGCGATTGCTACGCCTGTTGGCCATCAAAGTGGTGCTTAGGATAGTGGGATTTGTTTCCCACAGACGGCGCCAAACTGTTGCGGACTCAAATATACGCGGCGATAGAGTTTAAATTTCCGTCTCAGCGTTGTACGTATATCCAGCACACAAACAGAAGAATGAAAGAACACCAGGATTTTTACGTGGAAAACCCTGGAAAGGGAAAAAACCACGGGGCCACGCCCAGTTGAAAGAGTTCCACTAGTGTCGTTTGAAGTACACGAGGCTGATCCGTCCTTTAAATTCAGGACGATCAGATTACAATGAGTATCAGTTACAAGGACAAGCAGAGTTCCGATGTCACTTGAGTGTCCGGCAGAATTCCGGCGTCACTTGGAAAGAAGTCCGGCGTCACTCGGGCGTTGGGTAGAATTCCGGCGTCGGGCAGAATTCCGACGTTGCTCCCGTGTCGGGCAGAGCTCCGGCGTCCCTCGGGCGCCTGGTGGTGCTTCGGTGGTGTTCCGGCGGTGTTCCGGCGGAGTTCCGGCGGTGTTCCGGCGGTGGTCGAGGAGGAGTTATTCCCTCCTAGACTTCTCTTCTCTTCTTCTTCTCTTCCTTCTCTTCTTGGCTTCGGTCCCCTCTTAAGAGAAATGAGGGGCTATTTATAGTTTTTCTGGAGTGGCATAGCCCGTAAATATGTGAGGGATCAGGGGCGAATAGGGAGTGATCCGGATGAACGGCCGATATTGAATCCCTTGATCGTGAACCGTTTATCAAGCATTTGAAGGTCTTAATGATATCAGAATTCTGCGATCTTGGGTTCGTTGGATTCGTCTCGTCGAGCCGCTCGATTCGAGTATAAGCTCGCCAAAATCGGAGACCGTTTGGTAACTCAAATTGCTGTTCGATGCTTCCAACAGCACTTCGGGTACTTGATTTGGACTCACTTGGGCTCGGATTGAGTCGAATTTGGTGTCGTTGGATTCGTATTTCCGAGACGCTCAGTTCGACTATAAGTTTGCTGAAATCGGAGTTTAAATGGTCTCCGAAATAATTTTTGAAGTTTCCAACTTGAGTTTTTCCTCGAGATTCGTGCCCGATCAAGATAATTTTTTGATGACGTATCACTTCTAAAAATCAATAGGGACATCAATTACATAAATAGGGAGGCCGATGGAAATGAAACATGGAAGAAAAAAGTGGATCTTTATTTTAAGTTTTTGCCGCCTATTGCTGCTTCTTCTTCCCATTGGATACCTAACAAGGACTTGGGAGTCTTTTTCTTGTTTCTTGCATGTAACCAAATCTTTTTGTTGCATCACACGACAGCCCTTGAGCTAAAGCCAAATTGCATCTACTTCAACGATCATTGGGGGTACATGTCTCTAGTTGATGCTGATCGCAATGCTAGGCTTTATGATCTCATAATCCTTCAATATAGTTTACACCATCACTTTCATAATTTGGATACTACTTCAAATTCATGTACATAAAAAATATATATTGTAGTTTAACAAATGAAAAACTAGACCTCTTAAGTTTATTATAAAATAAAGTCTTCCACTCTTAAAGTAGGCAGAGAAGCCTTTATAACCTCTACACCTTTTCTCTCTAAATAAGTGCAATTCGAACCATATAAACCTCAAGGGTTATGATATTTACAATCCAGTATAGTTATAAAATTTCAAATCAAAGTTCTCTTGATTTCACTTCGTTGATGAATTAATGGCTATCATCTACTTACATAAATCTATTTTTATTTAAATAATATAATAATATAAAAATAAGAATCAAATTATAAAATTCTAAGAGATTGGAGAAATGATTTTATCAAAAGTGAAGCCAATAAGTATTAGATTGTTTTAATACACTTAAAATCTCATTCATTTTCAACTCAAAGTAATATAACAATTATGCACCCAAACTTTCATCATTTTCTTACAAGTGATATTTATAGCACTCAAACTCATCTAAAACATCTATTTAGAAAGATAAAAAAGATCCTCCAAAATTCCTCCCAAAATTGTCAAAACGACTATAAAATGCACAGTAAAGATAACTAAACTAATTGTCACTAAAGTTGTTTAGTGGTTGTCAAAACCCGATGTAGACACACAAAGGAGTGCGGTGATTTGTTTTGATAGAGCATGTTTTTTTGTATCACTTGATGTATTGTTTTGCTAATTCATTTTATTTATTTTGCTTCGGGACTAAGCTTCCTTTTTATTGAACTACGTTTTCTTTGATCTGTCTATGGAAACACACGTAGCTTCTCATCTATCTATGAGGATTGGAGTTCAACATTTTTATAATTTTTATTTTTAATAGTAAAAATTATATTTAATTGAAAAAAAACTCTATAGGACCTCCATTTTGTTGGTAGATTTCTAAAGAATATGTTCTTGATTTATAAATAATCATTAATCATCATACTCTTGTTGAATTAGGTTTTGCATGATAAAGTGAATCTCCAGGCCTCCAAAGAGATAATAGAGTTACAAAAGATTTGATCTTCACCTTTTTTATTCAGGATCAATTCTTAAGGTGAAGAGCAAATAAAATTAATTACAAAATTACCATGGAATTTAATAGATGGGAATGAACAATGCAATAACAAAGTCTCCCCTAATAAAAATTAAACATAGGGAGCTTAATTTCATGAAACAATCAAACCAATGCTCTTCGTTAAATCTCTTTATAACTCACTAAAAATGTTTCAAAAAAAAAGACTCATTGTGAGGAGAAGAGTGAATTTCACCAAAGCTCTTCAAAATTTAGCTTCTTATCAACCTATTGACAAAAAATTATAGAAATTCTCATCATTCTTATATGAAATTGAATATAACAACCACTTCATTTAACAACACAAGAGCTACACCATCTTCTTAATACAAGCATAAGAAGTAACAAAACACAACAAACAAACATTGACTAGTTCATTAAAACACTAGAAAAATCAACCCAAGAGTCACTCGATTGAACATTATCAACTCCATGTTTTGCGGCAAATATATATACATATATATATATAATAAGCATTATTTATTAAACATTGGCATTGCTGATCATATTATACGAGTACTAGAGAGAATGATTACTACGCTTCAATTTTGATAAGCTCAAGATTAGTAGGTGTCTTCCCATCTAACCTCCTTGTCCAATAATAGTTTAAGTAGTCCCCATATCTAAACTTTATATACTTGTGTACCAAATCTTCAGCTACAATTGAAGCTAATGGCTCAATTTCTACATCTTCATTAGGGCAGATGAATGTAGCAATTGAGATTCTTTCCTTCCTCTCATTTGCCATTGCCCTATGCTCAACACTTTTATACCTTCCATTGCTTAACACCTAACCACAAAGAACATGAATATTAGCATGTTACAAGACAATGAGTTTCTTCTAATAATAAAAATTTATCATGTATCATGATACCTCAATAACATCTCCAATGTTTATTAATAGAGCATTTGCAAGTGGTTTAATTGGAACCCATCCACCTAAGTGACGAATTTGGAGGCCATCAATTGTGTCATCTTCTTGGAGAAGTAAAGTAAGGGTTCCAGTATCTGCATGGGGACTCACACCTATAACCTTTTCAGGCATTGGGCAGGTGGGATAATAGTTCATTCGCATGACTTGCAGCACTTCACAATGCTTTTTTAATAGTTCTTCCATTTGTAGGCCCAATAATTTAGAAAAGCCAGCAAGCAATTGTTGTGCAACTCTACTAGCTTCCTTTGAATATGCTTCAATGACTTTTCTGTTCTCAAAAAGGTTATTTCTAAATAGGCATGAAAAGGTGTATTCACATATGAGACAATATTCATTTATGTCTCTAAAGCTCCATCCCAAGTGCAAGAAGATTTAGTACTTTATTATGCATGTAATTGCTAGCTTTAATACTTGCATGTGATTTCAACAAGTGAATTAAGAGTCTAAGTGCATTTTTTCTTGAGTCTTGATTTTTATTGGTACATTTTCTATCCTTTCATGTACATGTGGAAACTAATTTAATCTATTTCTCATTACCTTATGTTCAATAGGTGATATTTATAATTAATCTCTCTCATATAATCATTTATTAATTTATGCTTTTCCTAGTTTTATGACAATTTGTCATAATATTATCTCATTTTGTCACGTAACCTATTATTGACTTTTCTATTGCCCAATATTCAAAAGTACATTAATTACTTATGTTTCGTTTGGGGCAGCTTTTTTACTGTTTTTTACAGCAGTTTTTTAGTACAAAAATTTTTAGTTCAAAAAATATTTGTACTAAAATGCTGCTTTAAAAAGTAGTAAAAAAATTATTCCAAATGAAGCATTAATCTCATAGATTGATGCATTCAATTGACTTTGCAGATCTGATTAGATGATTGCCTAGATGATAAAAAATTTTCCTCTAACACTAATTAGATTTTGTGGGTTTGGCATGATTTATATCCCTTAAATAATTTATCTAACATGAAGGGATGAAACTCTGTATTTGGAGCAACAAAATAGTAAAATAGATGATGATAATAATAATAATAATAATAATAATAATAATAATAATAATAATAATAATAATAAGGGTAGATTTCTAGCTAAGGATACGTAAAGGATTTAAAAGATCTAAAAATGAATCAAAATTAACAAAATTGGTTAGGGGTGGAAGAGAGGAATGAAATTAAGAGAACATACGTTGAATCTGGAAGAATTATAGGCCAGTAGTTTTCTTGTCTGGAATGTATTGGATAAACTTGTAGAATCAAAATATCCGCCCAATCTAACTTCTGCTGCTCATGAACTATGGGAGATGGACTATACCCTTGAACATCATTTGGTGCCTTGAAATATTTCATCTTATCTTCAAGAGGAAGTTGGAAAAATTCTCTTGCTGTCAATTTCATTTCTTGTAACACTTCTATTGGTATGTCATGATTGATGATCTGCAATATAATTTTATTAAATGAGGCCAATTTCAAATATTTTGACCCAACACAAGCCTTCGAGCGTGTTTCACCAATTTCAAATATTATAAGGCATATAAAGTCAAATTTCTCAATAAAATACAATTATTTGGTTGAATTTGACTTTTTAATAATAAAGTGCTAAAATAATTTCATCCCGTCGTTGTCTTCCCCAGCGGCGGGGTAAGAAGAAGAGGAAGAAGAAGAAGAAAAATTACGATGTTTGCGGTTCAAAATAAGGTTAAAATCATATCTAAAAATCAATTCAATCATTTTGGGATCTACCTTTTTTTTTTTCATAAGAATCGATTATTTTATAAGGGGATTATAATTCTTTATACCTGAAAGAAACCCCAGTCTTGACAGGCCATGTCAAGCTTTTTTAGCTCTTCCTCATCACCACTGGCGAGCAGGAATAAATCAATAACAGGAATATCAAGAAAGAGATGAGGAAGAAGGTCATCTCCTCCTTTATCTTCTTTATTCCTCACATATCTCTCTGGAACAACTTCAGGATTCTTCCTCACTATTTCCTGAACACTCTCTGTTGGGAAGAAAGAACCCCAACCTTCTTCTAATCTGTTTCCTTCTATTACTGTCATTTCTCCAAATCAAGATGAATTGATGCTTCTTATCAGCTATCTAGAGTTCTATTATATAGAGCTTTCTTCTAACTAGTTGAAGCTGAAGTGGCCCAGCTACCGAACAACAGGCTGTTAAGATTATTCAAAATTATATGGGGTGGTGGCAGCCTGTAAGATTGACATGTTTTTTCCTATTAGTTGACAATTTATAGCTGATGTAACAGATATTCAAATTAAATATGATAATTTAATGACCTTGGTTTTAGATTGAAGGTGTTATATATGAATAAAAGATCAAATATATGATAAAACTTTTGTTTTATTTCTAAATTAAGATCTTATGTGCAAGTAAAATAATTTATAATCAAATTAAATGCTTTTTATTTAGTTCAAAAAATTTTGGCTGATAAAAATGGATAGAAAGTACAAAAAAAAATGGCTACAAAGATAAACCACATATAATTACAGTACCTTAGATGACTCCTCCTTCAGCTACTTACCAATATTGTAATATTTTAGGATAAGAACTATCCTCTCCACCTTCAAATGCTTACTAATATTGGAATATTTAGGCTTCGTTTGAACAACTTTTTTATTATTTTTTTAGAACAGTTTTAAAAAATTTATGTTTTAAAAAATTGCTTTAGAAAACATTATGAAAGCTATCCCAAACAAAAACTTAATCTATATTTTCTCAAGGAAATGAACTATCAAAAACCACTTTTCATTGTTATCTACGATAACAGCTTTGAGTTCTCTTCACTGCCACCTCTTGTGGAGGAATAATCTGTCTATTGAATTTCAATAGTCTTCATGATCTTCCGAAGCTGCTTCATTCATTACCTTTACATCATGCTATCTTCAACTCCATAGGAGGACTAATCGAATCATCTCATATGGTATCTGTGAACTTCGTATATTGCCTCATTATAGTCTTCAGATTGTGTCATCTTCATATCAATAAGGTGGGCTATCACGATTGTCTATAATGCCTCTCTTAACCTTTAGTGATGCTTTGTCCTTTTATCCTATTATATTTCCTTCACATCCAGGAGGACTTTCTTTAATCTCTTCGCTTCTCTATCGCTAACATCAAGCATACTAGCAAAGCATCCATTTCACTTACATTGTGTTGCTAGCTATTTCAACAAGTTAAAACCTCATGATTTTTCTCTTTCTAAATTTTTTCATGATAAAATATATCATGGTAACTTTACTGCTCTAATTAAATTTGGGTTTCCATTCATAGTGTCGGAGTTGCAATAAGGATCGTTGTTAGGTGACGGGGAGTCTAAGTACCGTAGTTGACAGGTGACAAAGGTAGAAAAGATCGTGGTCGGGCGACAGAGGTCTAAGGACCGTAGTTGACGGTCGACTGTGGTCAGAAGGCATGTTGTCATATGATGGTATTCAGAGATATTGTGTAGTCGATGGGCGACGGAGGTGGAAAGGATCATAATCAGACGACGGTAGTCGGGGATTGTTGCCTACGAGCAACTAAGGTTGGAAGGACCGTAGTCATGCGACAATGATCTGAGGACCGTAGTTGACCAGCGATGGAGTTCGGAAGGACTGTGGTCGGGAAATGACGGCCTGAGGACCATAGTCAGACGATAATGGTCCAAGGACCTTAGTCGGCGAGCGATTGAGTCGAAAGGATTGTAGTCAGGCGATGGTGGTCGGAGGACCGTAGTTGGCGGCAATAATAATCAGACAATGGTAATCTGAGGATCATAGTCAGCGGGTGACGGAGCTCAGAGGGATCGTAGTCAGGGACTATGGTCTGAGGATCGTAGTCGTAGGGTGACTTGGTCAAAGGGACTATAATAGAGCGACGAAGGGCTGAGGGACCGTAGTCGGGCGATGGAGGTCGAAGGAACCGTAGTCGGCGGACAATTATGGTTAAAGGGACTATAATTAGGTGATAAAAGTCAAAGGTACCGTTGTCGTTCGACGAAGGTCAAAGGGATCATAATCGGGTTACTGGGATCAAATAGATCGTAGTTGGGTGACAATGGTCGGAGAGACCATAGTTGGAGGGTCATAGAGGTTAGAAGCATCGTAGTCGGTGGGCCACGAAGTTTGAAAGGACCATAGTCAGAGGGTGATAAAGGTTAGAAGCATCGTAGTCGGTGGGCCAAAGAGTTTTAAAGGACCATTATCGGTGGATAACAGAGGTCGAAGGGACCGAAGTCAAACGGACCAAAGTTGGACAATATTATAATTCACTTCTCCAACCTATGCTCTAATACCAAAAAGTTTGTCAAAACCCTACCCGATATGATCCGATAACACACAGGTCATACCATGTCCGATTGTGGCAAGACTAACCCCAAGATCTGGTTAATGAAGTACTGAAATAAAACTTTCAATTTATATATTACACGGAGCTACTATTTAATGCAATATAAAACGGAAGACTACTTAATCTCAATAAGATTTTTTTTTATATCATCTAAATCATATATAATCTGAAATCTATCTACAACAGTGCTTGACAATAGAGAGCATAACAAAAATAAAAGCCAAACTTGCAAAAATTAAAACTAACCAAAACATACCTACAACATAGATCGGAGTGTGCTATCCAAACTACTCAGCTCGCTCCTTATCATTCTCGGAGCCTGAAAATACAAGCAAAAGCAGGAATGAGCTAACACGGCTCAGTAAGCTATCATAGCCTAAAATAGAAATCATAACCAAAACCAAAAGAACTGAAAACACTGTGCTGAATTATATACTAAAATTAAATGCAATTAAATAAATACTAAAATGAACTGAATTATAAGCAAATACTTCATAACAGAATCTCACATCGACAGCCCATTAGTTCTGGCATAACAATGCTTAGGTAACAGAATCTCACCTCGGTCGCCCACTGGTATCGGCATAATGAAATCCCACCTCGGTCGCCCACTGGCGCCAGAATAAAAGAAATATTTGAAAATTTAGATCAGTATTTATGGCCTATAGAGCTATTTTAGCTCACTATGATTTGCATTATGTTTTTAGGGTCCGAAAAGGGAATGATCCGGTTGAGTAACTGTTCAGGATCAGATTTGAGTTTATATGTATTTCTTTAGTTCATTTTGCACAGTTATGGCTAGTTTTATTATTCAGTTATGTAGCTATTGTTTATAGCAAGATACTGTGATTTTGTATAAACATTTTAATGATGAAATAGAAGAGATTTTGTGGATGAATTAATTTGAGTACTCTGGATGTTTTAGTAGCTCTATAGTCCGCTGTTATTTATTTTAAAAGTTTAAATTGGAAGATAAATTTTGAAATATTTTCAAAATTAGGTCTTGGGATTTGTCTGTCGCAGGCCAAAATGATAGAACCTTCCCATCAGTGGATCTTATCGGATTGAGTTGTGACATGCTCACTCTAAGATTCTTCAAGCTTAAAAGTTATCTTGAATCTATATCCCAAGGTCTAAGCCCTCCTCCAAAAGGTCCCCATGTAGAGAGTGTGTGTCTATTTATAAATTTTGTGAGTGGCATGCCCTGTAAGTATGGAGAAAATCTACAGCAAATTTTGAGTACTCCATCGGATGGCCCGTATTGATTCCCTCGATCATAGAGTGTTTGTTATACATTGAAGCGTCGTAATGATGTCATATTTGAGCGATCTTAAGCTCATTGGATTTGTATCATCGAGCCGCTCAATTCAACTATAACATGCTATATTTAGATATTATTTGATCACCCAGTTAATATTCTAAAGCTTACAAACATGTTTCAAGCTATTGATTTGGGCACATTTGGGCTCGGATTGGACTAATTTTGATGATATTAGGTTCGCCTCGTCAAGACATTCAATTTGATTATAAATTTGCTAAAATCGGAGTTTAAATAATCTCTAATTTAATTTTGAAAATTTTCAATTCAAATGTACATCAAGATTCACGTCCGACAAGACTATTTTTTATGATATATCAACAACAATTACAAATTAAGGGAATTTACCGGAACACTTCTACAAGAGACAACTTCAATCACCTGTCAATGTACCATTTGTACTCGTTCCTATTGCGTTGAATCGAAAATGTCAATTCAATAAACCAACATTGGAGGTCGCAATTATCAGTATTAAGAAATATATCTTAAAATAAAAAAATAAAATATAGTATTAATCATAATAATAACAAAATATTTTACAATATAATTGCTATAAAAAATATTTTTATTGCATTTTTAAATATAAAAAATTTATAATAATAATAATAATAATAATAATACTTATTTTACAGACGACCATTTTATAGGAGACAACTTCAGTCAACCCCAAATATATCCTTTTACTTATTCTTATTATTCCCATTGGTTCGACCAAAAAATGTCAGAATTATTAGTATTTAGAAATAAATCGTGTTAATAAAAAATAAGAACTAATAATAATAATAATAATTGTTTAAGCCTATCTGTTCAAAACCCGCTATAATCTATCATCTCTTGCCCTTTTAATTATATTTTTTAACCCAAACATTGATGACATCTTCAAGTTTCGTTCGGGACGGCTTTCTTATTGCTTCTTAAAGCAGCTTTTTAGTACAAAAATTTAAATTTTTGTACAATAAAGCTGCTTTAAGAAGCTATAAGAAAGCCATTCTAAATAAAACCTTAGCTATTTTTTGCCTTCTATAGAAATTTTCTTTCCAATTATATTCGTAATCAATTTAATCTTGGCTTATTCTCAAAAGCTCTATATCATTTTATTTATTTTACATCTTTTTATTTTATCAAAATGCTTTACACAATATTACTACGTGTATAATTAAAATGTTGTATTTTATCAAATGCATTGATGCAATGCACACATCTCAAAACTGCTCAGAAAGATTGTGCCGATGGTCAATTCAACTCAATTGATTTATCATGTAAATCGGGGGGGCTTAAAAACCAGACGACGTTAACAGTGATTTTCTTGTGATGTGCAGCAGGGGGTTGTATGTAACAAGTTAGTTTAAATTGTGACAATCAGATAAGTGTAAATTGTGACAATGAAATGAGTGCTCTAAATGATGTGATTCCTCTATGAAGATTAAGCCTTTTTTGGGCAACTATGCACTCAAACCTCAATGTTTGGCATGCCTTTCATTATTAAAAATTCTTCTTGAAAAGAGGAACTAATTCACATAACAATAGTAGGATATTATATTTTATTGTCACCAAAATATTGAAAAGATTGTGAGTATTTTTATAATTATTTCAACCAATTTGTTGGTTGAAACTTCAATCACCATTGAGGTGCTTCTAACATTCCCTTCTATGATGTGGCATATTCCTAACTTTGACCCAATACATTGTTTGTGGTTGCTATCACAAACTAGTTGTGTGCCCTAACTTATTTCAAATAGTGGTCAAGATCAAATAGGTCATTAAGGTTTCGTTTGGGATGGCTTTCTTACTATTTTTTAAAGCAGCTTTTTAGTAAAATAATTTTAATTTTTGTACTAAAAAATTGCTTTAAGAAACAGTAAGAATGTGGCCCAAACAAAGCCTAAGTCTTCTTACAACAATCTTCAATTATTAAGTATAATTATAAAGAGTCTTCTACCCTCCATATATCTATAGATATAGCTACTTCTTCATTTGTTTAATAGATTTTTCTCTATTAAAAGCACTAGTGTTATCCAACAGCTCATAGATAATGTAACTTTCTTCAACATGCTATGAGTCATCTGTGTGATTCTAAAGCAAACATTTGTGAGATATAGCTCTTTAGTATTTCATGAGTCCATTGGATATTTGGATTATTACTTGTTCAAGCAAATGGACACATCATAGTTCTTTAACATCCTATTAGTCTTTTAGTTGACGATTGCCCTCGATGTTAATTGACATGTGCATATCCTTTCATAACCATTTGAAGAAGAGTTTTGAAAGAGTCACTAAAGATCTTTTTCACCTTCTTCTCCTGCCGATCAGAAGTCACAAGTGTGTAGTAACGGTTTTTCTCTCTAGCATGCATCTTCAGCTATTCTCCACCATCTTCCTTTCATTTTTGGCGAGGGTGGGAACTCCAACCATTTGGCTATCCGTTTATTCATTTGCTTTTATTTCCTTCTATGACGTTGTAGTTGCATTCAGGTTATATGTTTTGGTCGGAGGACTTAAGCGAACAATTATGTGTTCTTATTCTTGTTCTCTTTTTCGTCTTATTCTTATCTCCTTTTATGAATGTCTCTCTTTTGGTTGTCTTTTGAATGGAGGAATTGAGTTGAAATAAATATCATTTACCGTCTAATTATATCTTGACTATTTGATTTAGATGTTATTACAAGGAATTGGTTTGATCAGGTAAATTTGAACATTTGTGCATATCTCTTTATGATCTTCTACTTAAAATTAAAGTGTGTCAAGTTGTGTTCATTTTTCAATACTTTTTAAATTTTTCTTAAAGCAAAACTTGTTATCATCTTACAGTTTTCATTTATCTTACTTGTTCATAGTACAAGATTTTTTGTTCTTTTCCTCTAAACAATGTCCCCTAAGGACTCCAAGAAGCCTCTTGATACATGCAACTTCAATATCTTCTAGGACATAAAAGACAAATGATAAAGACAACAACTGACTTTCAAAATAATGACAGGAATAATCAGAAATTAACTCAACTCAGAATAGCAAAAGACAAGAAAAGCCACTAAGGAATAATAGATTCTTATCCACTGGTTGCCTGAGGCAAGCAAAGAATCAAAAAAACTTCATAACTATGACCTTACTCAATTAGAAATCCCACTGAAAAATTGATTGATACTACTATGAATAAAAAATATACCAAAAAGAAAACTAGAAGCATATAAAAAAAATTCTTGCTTTCTTCAACCGGCAATGAGGCAATTCATCATTGTAATACAAAAAGAAATCATAATTGTAGAAAATCTGCAAGAGTGGAAATTTTGTAAACGAATATAATTGATTTGTTACAAGAGAAAAATATAGATCGCATATTAGTTTTAAAAATATCGGAAGTAGATGTATATATTAGGCCAGAGTCTGCTGGGCGTGTCAACCCGGCAGTCGCAGACGGCCAGTCGGCCACGACTCGCACCTGCGGTCCGCTCCTCCACGGCGTCTGCCGGTCCCGTACGCTGGCCAGTGGCCTCGCCCTGCGCTGGCCTCAGGCCTCACCCGGGTCTACCGCGACTCCGCGCCAACCACACGACATTGCAGACCTTCAGGTTGGCATTTTTCGAACGGGTCATGGGTCGGGTCGGGTCGGGTCTACCCGGTAACCCATGCGGGTCGGATCCGGGTTAGAAAATCTGACCTGCTTGCAATAATGGGTCGGGTTTGGATTGACCCGTTTACAATTGGATTAATTCGGGTTCGACCCGAATCCGACCCGTTGACCCGAATTGTACCCGTTGACCCGAATTGACATATATATACTCATTCTTGGCCATAATATATACTTAATTTCATGGCATTTTTGTATTAACAAAACATTATTTGTATCTTTATCATCTTTTCTCATATTGAGTTAGATGTCTTCTATGTTGTCATTATTTGAATCCCATGGCTTCCTTTATTATTTATGCAATAATAGAGAAAAAAATTGAGCTGTATTTTTTCTTCATGCAATCATCTGACGCAAGAGTTAGAATTTGTATGGTAATGTTGTGTTGTATTTTATTTTTTTATATAAATGTTTTGTATAGTTGTATTTTCAATTTTATATAATAATGTTGTGTTGTATTATGTTATTGTTGTTATATTTTATTTTCTTTATTTCTTATTTCAGTTAGTCAATGAATCTACTGTTATTTTTTAAAAAGAATCTGTTATAGTTTTTTGGACTAACTCTTCTAAATTATTTGATTTTTTTGTATATTTCTTGATGAATTGTGCAAATATAACTTATTGAATTTTGCATATTATTATTTGTGTTGTAATATAATTAATTTAAATCTTTAATGATTGTGGAGACAGTGTTATTTATATTACTAATTTTCTTATTAAAGAATTTTATTGTTAATATATACTTTTGTTGTAATTCTTTTGTATTATTTTAATCGCTTTCGAACACATACAATTTATTTATAGTGCATTTTAATTCTGCTTATTTGTATAAACTTTCGACTAAAGGTAAATAATACCTTTAATTAATTAAATTTATGAAAATTAATGAGATATTTTTTTTAGGAAGGAATTTTATAACATTATTTTCATCTCAAATTTCAAGTCAAATATGAATACAATTGACCTTTGAAATAAATTTCTTAATTCTGCTAAGTAGATTAGTATTTCAGTCATTCATGACTACATATTGGTCCTAACATGCAAGTTGTTCAACTCCTTATAGGAGAGATAGGAACACTGTATCTGATGGGAAGAGCTTCAAAGCTTATGCCGCCCCTCTTTAATGCTTACGACTTGTAAGATTATACCTATTCGAGTTATCTAACTGATCCCCGTCGACATAAGTAGTTTGCTTTAGAGTAGTGAAGCTTTGAGTAGATTATAATCTATAAAGATGCTCATATAGTTCTCTTCTTTCACGTTATATGTTGTTGTTGTAGTTCTAATGAGGGTTAATGAGAGATTTTTGTTGGTTTTGTCAAAAAAAATTCACGGCTAAATGTTAGTATCGTGATTAATAATAATTTATTTTAAAATTAATATTTTTTTTTAAATTTTATAATAATATTATCATTTTTTCTTAAGTTTTATCAACGTGCACCTTGTGCATGTGTATTTAAACAAGTATATATATATATATATATATATATATCTCTCTCTCTCTCTCTCTCTCTCTCTCTCTCTCTCTCTCTCTCTCTCTCTCTCTCTCTCTCTCTCTCTCTCTCTCTCTCTCTCTCTCTCGCAACTATAATAGAAATTTTACAATATATTTAAAATTAATAAAATATGACACTTTTTAAATAATCTTAAAATGAATTAAAAGATGAATTTTAATTATTTTAAAATTTTATTGATGTGGAAAAGTTGAAGTAGCTCCAGGTGAACATAAGTTTAGAGACAGTCACCTTCGATTGTTCAGTCACATAAAATGGGCGTCTTTCGATAGAGAAACTATTACATGCGAAGTCCAAACCTATAGAGCTACGTCCAAACTCCAATCAAATGACGACATATGACCAATACACACTGTGCACTAACTGTATATTAGTCAATACACATTGTTTATTATAATACACAGTGTGCTAACCAATACACAGCTAATATAAAGTTTGTATTGGTCAATACACAGCTAATATATATTATATATTAGCCACATGTCATCATTTAATTGGAGTCCGAACGTAGCTCTATTTCGGGACTCCGCATGTAGTAATTTCTCCTTCCAATTACCCGTTTAGGTGAGTAGATGTATTAGATTTAACTTATATTAAGAAAGATAAAAGTATACCTAAAAAGACTTAATTAGAAAATATTAGAAATAACTTTTTTTATTAGATTTAAATGAGAAGTTGACTCTTAACATGACGCAACGGAGAAAAAAGATTCATATAACCAACCCCACGTAATACCATAAAAGCTTGATGTTATTATTGTTGTAAAATTTTATTAACCAAACATTACTATTTTCAAAATTAGTACTTAGAATACTTAACATCCTTCTACTTCTAATCAAAGATTCTAACAGCCCCTTAACGTTGGGAGGCAAACCGCATTGCTCCAACCTTTACAATCCTTAATTATTGACAATAAAATCATTCATCAAGCTCACTTAACCAACTCAATAAACCACAAATCATTATACTTTGAGTCCCTCACACTAGATTAGGACAGGTTTATTATTCTGATTAAAACAGTTTGACAACTTTCAAAGCATATTAATATATGACTTACAACAAGCAATTTTTTTCTATTGAAATCTGTCCCTTAATAAATCAATTTGCATTTAGTCAAAAGGATATATCGTACATTTTCATACATATCAGCAAGTAGAAGAAAGTTTCGTTTGTGACAGCTTTCTTCCTGATTTTTAGTAGGCTGTCATAGAACGAATAAATTTAAACCAGTGAAGATAAAGTTAAATTCTATTACGCCGGCCCAGGAGGGGCCGGCTGGACCGGTCCAGCCAGGACCAGCCCTGTGTTACTCCAGGCAGCTTAGGGCAGGCGGAAACAGAGCAGGAGGGGGGACAGAAGCCCCTGTGGGCCCCAGCAGGGCTTAAGCACTAATTTGAGAGGAAACTTTTGAATATAAGGACTGTTTTGGTAATTTATATTTCTCCTTTGGAATTAATTAAGAGTTTAGGAGAGAATTAGGTTATCTTGAATTGAAATTAGAATTTGAGATCTTAAAGGTTGGGGCTCTAATCTTCTTGGCTAGAAATTTTGGAGAGTTAATCTTCCTCTTAAATTGAAGATCCTTGTATCGTTTGCTGATTTTATTCTTCTACTAATGGAATCCAAGTTGTTTGTTTGGTTTTGCTTCAACTTTCCTCTATTTCGTCTGTTTTTGGGCTGTTTTTTGCTTAAAACAGCAGAAAATCTGCTGTTTGCTCATCCATTGGAGTTAGGTTTGCTTGCGAACTCAAGTATTCCCTTAAAGTTACTTGCAAACTCAAGTATTTCCTATCAAATTCTTCAAAGCAAAAAACCAAATCAGGTTATATGCAAACCAGTATATTATTTGGCTGAATCAATAGACGAGCAGGTCACCAGTGATTGCAGCATGTCAAAATAGTCGTCAAATTAAAAGCCAAGTGTACATAATGTCTACATCATTCAATGTTCATCCCCACATAGATGAACAAGACTAGCTTAAAATTCTGGTTCTTATACAATTCAAAGTTTATATGAATGACATCAAATTTTTTTTTTTTTAAAACGTAGTGTGAAGAAGCAGGGATCGAGATTAAAAAATTGGGCCCTAATCATGGTTAATATGCTACCTATCTTTCAGTTCTTGCTCGAACTCGGCTAGTTTCTTGCGAATTGGTTCCAGGAAAGACTGCAGGTCCTCGCTAATCTGTGCCTTAAGCTCTGCAGATATGTCATTGCTAATCCGTGTCTCTATCTGCAAGAGGAGCAAAAGGACAATTACCAGCATTTTATCAATTTGATACGTTTAAGATGAATGGAAATGTAGAATTAATATGCCAAACCTTCAAGTCATCTAGTTCACCAAATGAAAATTCAGGAATATCCAGGTGGCCTTTGATCTTTTCTTTTTGGTCTTTGATCGACCACTCACCTGTTTTTTTTATAGACCACTTCAGTAGCAGCAACGAAAGCAGCAGAGTCTAGACATCCAAAACAGAAAAGAATGTGGCTATTGTATCTCATTTGCTTACTAGACCTTCGAATCTCAATGTCAATTCATATGTGTAGCCAACTCTCTTTTTGTTCCGCACCGTGATCAAAAATGCCTGTGGCATGGAAATATTTAGCCAATTAAAAGACAACCAACAAATGACAATCCTATAAGAATTTTCATCAAACACGTAGGGGTGGTGGAATCCAGGACTTATACATGGAACTCAAGGTGTAACTTTGCAATATGATACCCAACAATCTTCAAATAATCTTTAAGCTTGTCAGGCATACCAAACAAAAGAGACGTATTAGGAACTAGTGATATGCATCAGGTTGGAAAACTTCCTGATCAAAGGAACTACATGAATTTCTTTTGCCAAACCATGAGGCTGCTAATTGCAATGTCAATAACAAAATTGACATGCCATATATATAGCTCTTGTATTTCCACTCTATTAAAGATCTAGGAATAAAGCCTAACGTCAGCAAAGTTGAGCAAGTAGAAAGCCAGGTAATAGCTAACCAATCCTTCTCAGTTCAGAGTGATCAACACAACTGTAAAATATGTTTCCATGATTTTTAATGTATGCAACACTACATTAGAAAGAGCTCACATTACATATGTTCAGATTTCCATCAATGTCAGTGACAAGGGCAAAATAAAGCAGGTTAGGGCTAAATGTGACTGATTGTAAGAACCGGTGAACCGGCCAGTTAATAAAACAGGAAGAGACGGACGGAGCGGGAGGGTGAGAGTGGATCGGACCGTCCGCATGTAAAAGCTATTCAGAACGGAGATGAATAAAGCCATTGAGGAAAGGATCGCGTACGAGGGAAAAAAATAGCGACTCCTCGTGGAGAATAACTGTGATTCGCTCCCTCCTTTTGAACCGAAGAGGCTTTGAATGAGAGAAAGTTGTGCCAAGAGGAAGAAGAAGGAGAAGGGAAGAAATAAAGCGAAACAGAAGGAAAAAGGGCGGAAGAAGGAAGACACATGCGTGCAACCTAGGGTTCGGGATTGATCAGCAAGCAAGGGAGATCGAGAGAAAGAGAGAAGGAAGCGAACTCGTTAAGTAGGGCAAGCGAGAGTCTCATCTAAGAGAAGAAGGTAAGAAATTTTTTTAGTATTTATTAAATTTAATTTATAATTAAGAGAGTTAATTTAGAAAATATTTTTATGAAAGAAAGACTAATTTTCTTAGAAAATTTTAAGTTTAATTTATAGAGATAATTTTTATTTTTTTTAGATATTTAGATTACTAAAAAGAAAATAAATGTATTTATTTAGAAAGAAAATAAACTTAATATTCATAGAAAATTTTTATTTATAATTAATAAGTTAACTATTATGAATCTAATTAACAAGAATAGATAAATTATAAGAAAATTAAGTATTTTGAAAGGAAGAAATTTATATTTTTGTAATATTAAATTTAAAATATCTTAATATAAGAAATTTATTTACAAAATAATAATAATCAAATTTAAATTTTAAATTTTAAAAGCAAATAATTAGAGAGAGCGTATATTTGAGAAATTATGATATTTAAATAAAATATGAATTTTAATTGAAAATACTAGTTAGGAAAATTAATTATACAAATAAGGAATTGAATGATTAGTGATAAATGACATATTACATGTATAATTCAATTCAATTAGTGATAAATGATTAGTTCTTTATGACTCGCTCTTTCTATTGAAAAATAATTACAGGTATAATTCAATTAACTAAAATGAGCATAAGAGATGAAAATGTATATTATAGGCGTGACGCACCAGAAGAAAGGTATTTAAATGATTTTATTTCAATTTGTTTCAAATTTGAGGTTTTAGTGACTCTGTCTGCTTATTGGAAATAATTAGTTAGTAATTAAAAATTTTAGTCAACCGTCCGACTGTATGTTCCTGCCTCGTTAATTCGACTCTCCGGATCGGATCGTGACAAAAGTGGTATCAGAGACCATGGAGTATCTTAGGAATGTGAATCGAAATGAAAGAGTCATAGAAATGATTTAAGAAGAATTTAGATAGTCGATTAGATAGTATAATTAATTGTCTTATATAACTATATCAGGTATGCAGATGATCAAGAGGAAGTTACAGATAGAAATATGGAAGGAAAAGACCAACCACTTGAAGTGAATGTGAACACCAATACCTTTACCCAGATGATGGCGGCGATGACCCAAATGATTCTTGAATCAAGAATACTGCTTGGAGTTGGAGTGGATAAATATCTGAAATTGTTTCAGGACATGCAACCACCATTATTCAAGGGTAATGAAGGACCAATTGAGGCAGAAAATTGGTTACTTCATATAGAGAAAATTCTGGATAGCATGTCATGTCCTGATGAAAGAAAAATGTTACTCGCTATAATTTTCTTGGATGGAGAAGCAGAAAAGTGGTGGAGAGGACAACACGAAGACAGGCTAGGAGATATTCCAAATTTACTGGTCAACTGGAAAGACTTTGTGGAACTTTTTAGATAATGATTCGTACCTATGTCAGCAAGGAGGCAGATGCAGGACAAATTCATAAGACTAGTACAAGGAGACAGATCAGTGATGCAATACGAAGCAGAATTTACAACTCTATCCAGATCAGCAGAGGACAAATGTTATTGATTCCTATCTAGTCTAAAAGATGCAATTAAACAACCTTTAGTACCTCTAGGAATCGAGGATTATTCAGTGTTGGTGGAGAGAGTTAGAAGGGTGGACATTGACTTCCAAATCACTCAAAAGAGAAGGGATCAACATAAAAGAAAAAATGTTGAAGAAGATATCTAAAGCAATCAGATTGAAGGATCAAATGGGAAGAAGCTCAAGCTTAATCCTAGTGGAGTCAATAGTGCAACTGTCAGTAAAGTCATATATGCTTGTGCTAAATATAGAAGATTACATAAGGGTGAATGTCTAATGAGTTCCAACACTTGCTATTGGTGTCGTTAGCCTGAACACATAGCAAAATATTGTCCTACATTGGTTCAGAGGATTTCGAGAGAAATGAGATCAAGTGAGGCACCTTCGCAGAGGAGCTTTGGCAAACAAAAGATGATAGAACCGTTAGTTTCAGCTTCAGCACAAAATCAATCCAGGCAGAATATTCAACCCCTAGTTTATTCTTTGACTCAACAGGAGCCTAATGAATCTATAGATGTTAATAAAGATGAATGAAAAGTCTTTAACATAATAACTTATTATGCTATATTAAATATTTTGAGTTTATCAAGTTATATTGTTATGTTATATCAAATATTTAGTTTTATTCAGTTATGTATCTAATGTTGAAGTTTATATTGAATAAAAAAAATTGAAGATATTATTTACTTATGTAACAAGAAGTTATAAGTAAATTTCGAGGACGAAATTTTTTTAAAAAGAGGAGATTGTAAGAACCGGTTTGGCTGGTTCAAGTGAACTGACCAGTTAATAAAATAGGCTGAGACGGACGGAGCAGGAGGGCGCGAGCGGATCGGACCGTCCGCATGTGCGAGCTATCCAGAACGGAGATGAATCTTGCCATTGAGCGAAGGATCACGTATGAGGGAAAAAATAGTGACTCCTCATGGAGAATAACTGTGATTCGCTCCCTCCTTTTGAACCGAAGAGGTGTTGACCTCGTTTTTTTTTTTTATATTAACTTGATTTGCCCTCGAGCGTGTTTGATCGAGCTTCGTCGAGCTTGATTCAATCTGAATCGGCGTCAATTTAAGTATAACTTTGTTAAATTAGCTAAATAGGTCGTCTCGAGCCCGAATCGACCTGAATTGGGTCTGGTTTGGACCCGATTTTCATCCTAATGGGTTCAGTTTAATTCTAATTAAGACTTAATCAACTTTCTAAGCAATTTGAATACATTCCTAAATCAAGAAATAGGTTTGACGTCTCTGATTCTGCACAAAGCCCGATTCTGCCATGTTTCAGTGGCCCAGTCGCGTGGTGTGCTTATTCGGAGAGAATTCAGACGGCTTTAGGGCATTCAGACACTCTCACGGGCGGCCCCAACTCCTGACGCTCCAGCCTCCTGCGACCGCTCTCTCCCTCTCTCGATCCTTCTCTGTATTCGCACAAGCCAGGAGGCGAATCTCCAAGTGCCATCGCCCCCCTCTTCATCTCCCTTTGCTCGGACCGAACGCTAGGGGTCGAAGCCCCGTCTCCCTTCCCTATTTTTGAGCCAGCCGAAGCCGGACCCCCATTTTTCTTCCTCTTTATCTGGATCGGACCAAGCCCGACGCCAGCTCCTTCCGTCGACTTGCCCTGATCGGAGCTCGCCGACGTCCCCACATCCTTGCCTCGACGAGTCAAGCTTTCTCAAGCAGGTATACCTTCATCCCTTCCCCTCTTCTGCTTACTTTTTCTTCTTTATTCTTCTCCTTTCTTTGCTTCTTTTTCCTTTCAGATTTCTCTCAACTTATCCTTCTTATATTTCTTCATTTTTCTTCTTCTTCTTCTTCTTCTTCTTCTTCTTCTATTTCTCCTTCTTCTTCTTCTTCTTCTTCTTCTTCTTCTTCTATTTCTCCTTCTTCTTCTTCTTGTTCTTCCATTACTTCTCTCCTCCTCCTTCTCATTCCCATATCTTCATGTTAGTCTAAAAAAAAAAGAAAGGAGCAATATCATTTAAACTCTTTACAAAAAAAACCTGAATGAGATTTCTGTTGGTTTTATCTTCTATATTTATGCATATTATTGAGATGATTATTATGTAAATCATGAGTAATCTTGTGTAGATTGGTTGGGTGTGCTCAATCAAATAAGTGTATGAATCTTGATTATCCTACTAGTTTGTTTATGTGACTTTACAAAGATTGCATATTAAATGTTTGATCAAATGCCTAAGGAAATCTTTCTTGTCATGAAGCTTTGTTTTAAAGAGATTTGGATGGTTGGTTTGATCTCTATTATGATGAGTTTGAGAATGCATCCACCACTATTATTTGTTACATAGCTTTGTCATGTTTATTTGATTGTTGAATGATGCTTTCACACTTTGGAGAACCATTGGAGAATGGTACTTGTATTTTATCAAATGATTTGCTCCCGTTGTTTCTTTGTAAATATTCATGATGAGGTAATGAGTTATATTTATTAAAAGGTGATGGTTGCTTGGTTTGTTAAAAGGTGTTTTATAATTAGAGAGCTTCGTGAATAGCTTCATGTTGAAGAGCTTTATGAGTTGTTTCTTTTTTGGGATGAAAAATGTTATGAGTTGTTTTATATTGGATATCCTTATAAGTTGTCTCATGGTTGGATACGTTGTTTTATGTTGAAAAGTCTCTTGAAAGTTTTTTTTTTTATATAGTGATCACTCTTTTAAGTTGTTTCGAAATAATTATTTTGTAAACCATATGCTCCGATGCATGATTGGAAGAAAAGTGGATTATATAAGAAGTGTAAGGTGTTCTCTTTCTAAATCTTTCGATGGATTTCTCCCCTTATGACTATGTGAGCGTTCAATATTAATTCATGAAAAGTTTGATGGCTACCCTCATTTTGGCTTTTGAGGCTTTGGAAAGCATAATCAGTAATAATAATAGATGTGTGTTCTTTTGAAAGGGATTGCCATGTAAGGAGACTTGTTGTTTGGAAAGTTTCTTGAGCTGAATAAGTTGAAGCTTCCTTCATTATATGGTCGGGGTGTAGTTGTAGAAATATGATGTTCTTATTGATCTACTCATCTAGCTTTGTGTTCTTGTATATTAACTATTTGATGAAATGTTTCTAAAAAAAGGGAGACCCTTTCTTCACATCTGCTATGTTAATGAGTCGTAAAACAGTTTATGCGTGGAGCTTCATATTTGGTAAAACTAAGCATGTAAAAATGTTTATGCTTAAGAATATGTTTCAATATTGTAGGCCCATTCAACATTAAAAGTGAAATCCATGAGTTTTGTTGGAAATCCATATTCAAAAATTCCTGCGGGTTTTATGAGACTTTCTCACTGATTTTACGCGATAATCCCCATAGCTTTTGGATGGATCTTTCATTGTTTCTACACAAGAATCCCTGCAGTTTTTCATGGTTTATGTTGGCAATAGTATCAGAAAGCAATCATGTCTTTTGTTTCAAATGTGAGTTTTCCCATGAGTTCAATTCAATGTTACATGGAAATCTGTTTTTATATATATACATATATATGCATGTATTCCCGTTTCATCCTTTTTTTGCTGGAATATTTAGAAAATTATTTGTTCTCTTTTGACATCAAGCTTTATTGATGGGATAATGAGTACGGTGATATGAAATTCTTCTCTCATTGGCAAGGATCCTACATGCAATTATTGGTTAAAAGAAACTTGGATTTCAGTTGGCTTGTCTTATTTTGGTTTGAGAATTATGGTTGATATCAAATCCCATGAGAAATATGATATCTTTTCCTGCTTCCCTTTAAGAAAAGCCTTCTTGTTGATATTATTCATGTGAGAGAATCAGAGAACCTTCATGTGTTTTGTGATTCGTTCTAAAATTCAAGTTGATTTGATGCATGTGTTGCATGCATTATGTTGGGTAGTTTTCTTTGAACTTTAGAAGGATTGTGAAGCTTCATGTTGGAAAATAACTCGAGGTGGAAAACTTACTGGAAAATACACATGTATCTTATAGACTCAATGTGACGTCACCTAGCTTGTTAGAGCATTGCCTTTAACCTTTTCAGAAAAGTGATTTGCATCTATGTTTGTATTGGTTATTCTTCCATAGGCATTTGAGTTGGAATCATACGTTACATGAGCATTTATGTTTGAAAGCATGTTGGTATGATTAGCCTCATGTAGTAATTAGAGAAATAAAAGTGGAAACAACATTTTTGCATCAAGTGGAAGTGGCTTAAAAATGTATCTTATATTTCAAATGTGAGTTTTTTCTATAGAATTGATTCAATGTTGTATTGTGATGTGGGGTGTTCTACTTGAATTTTGATGAAAAGTTTTATGCAATATTGTTGGAATGTTTCTCGTGAATTTTAGAGAAGGTTTTGTGTTAAGAGGATTTGTGATTGGCTTTAGATTTACTTTACATTGAAAAATTTTATGATAAGTTTCTTGAATGCTTTACAATGAGAGGTTTTATAAAACTTTGTTGTTGGAAAGCTTTATGGTCATACCCCACACAAAAAATAAGAGCACTCATTGTTTTGTGTCAGGAAAAGACTTTTTATGGATTTCTTATGAAGAGAATTTGGGTCACTTTGTTTATGGAGTTTTACAATTGTCACTTTGGGATTGAAATTACTTTCTTTCTTTGTAAATGGTTTTGTATTGGAGGTTCTTTAAGTCCTTTTTGGGATAAAGTGGTATTTCTGATAGCTCTTTAATGTCTTTTCTTTTTAGAATGAAGTGATATTTAGTGTATGAATTGTCTTTCTCTTATTAGTATTTATTTCTAAAGTTGAGTTTGGGTTGAATGTGAAATGAAAGTTGCTTGTTTATGTTTTAGTTTTGGGAGCTGGTTTTCCTCTTCGCCACTTTGGGTTTCGTATAGGATATAGTTTGAGTCATTGAGTCATTTGAGTGCTTATTCTTAGAATGTGGGGACAGCAAAGGGCGCCAAAACACCTTCCCCTCTATTCGTATTGTATCGAATTGGGGTGAAGGTCGTTTTAGAGGCATACTTGACTTCAAAGGGGTATGCCCAATAATAAAACGCCTACATTCCTTTTATCATTTTTGATTTCCATTCCTTCCTTTTTCGACATTTCATCGCCTTTCTCTTTACTTCTCTTCTCTCTACTATTATTTTATTTATTATCTTATTTTATTCAGAGATTCTTAAATTTATTGATATATGTACGAATGTCCAAAGGGTTAGAAAAGAACTTCATTTTGTCCCCTATAACACTAGTGACACCAAAGGACAAAAATTAAGAATCGAGTCTTAGATAACATAGACTTAGGGTGCATGCTTCTCATAGGATAGAGACACCAAAACATAAACTTAGTGACACATTTTCCTAGGTCTGCTGTGCCTTAATTCATTAATAATCAACCAACAAAATCTCTCTTAACTAATAATAGATTACTTAATCTACTTTTCTTTTAATTTATAACAAACTAAATTAACTCAACAACATTGGTTACTACTGGGTAACCCAGGCCTACGAGGCTATTAAGTTAGCCCCAAGGAGGGTGAAATAAACCTCACGGCCTCGGTGAGCAACAAAGGTAGTAATCAATTGAACACTAAAATAAAGATTCTTAAAATCAATTTTAACTTACTAATACTTACATTTAAACTAAAGCATCCCTTTAACCTTCAACAAATCAAATTACAAACAACTTTAGCTAAATCATTCTACATAGGACATTACCCAAAATCACACAGCTTGTTACACACACCTAGGCTTGTTTGTTAGGACACGACTTCCAGTTCTAAGTTAGGCCGATGTTTTGTGTTTTATTATTTGATGCCAATTACTCCCACCAAGTTAGAAAACTCCTGCTCTGTTTTATGTTTTAGCAATAACATGAGTATGTTTTGTAAATGTGAATATTAAATTTGCTGTTAGTCACATTTTTTTTATTTACCTGCATTTATTTTCTGAATGGCATCTACGCTCATTTGTATATTTTTCTTTTATCTTATCTTGCGAGGTACATTGGGCTACGCACGATCAAGAATCAGTGATAATTAGCTCGCTTAAAGCTCTTAAGTGGCTGCGCCACAAGTCTTGCATAGTTGGTAATCAGTGGATAGTTCGCTTGCTTGGATTTCTTAAGTGGCCGTGCCACGATCAGGTATAATCCCTGCAACTTATAAAGAAAAATTTCTAATTACATACCGAAACTGCTACACTCCACACACATCTTGTTAGTAGCTTTTAGTTTAATATATATTCTAGCATGTTTAGGTAGCTGGCCATAGGATAGTGCACTGACGAAGCTTTGGCCCTATAGGCCAAAGCTTGCCCTCCCTTCTGCGAGCCCTAGAGACCCTTCTGGTCACCTTAGGCCTGTAGTGTAGGCCCACCCATTTGTGCTATATGCATCGTTGTTTTCCCACACGAAGTGGGCACTGCTAGGATGTTCCATTTTCTCTCGGTTTTGGGTATGATACCCCCCACCTTCTGTGAGCCTTAGAGACCATTAGGGTCATTTAGGCCTGTAGATTATGAATGAAAGTGGGCATATTCCCCCAGAGAAGCAAGGAGAGAGCGAGAAAGAAGAAAGATCTGTACTTATTTCTCTCAATTTTCATACTGAGGCCACCTACTTGTGTCATGTGCATCGTTGTTTTCCCACACGAAGTGGGCACCGCTAGGATGATTTTCTATTGTGACGTGATGAGGACACCTTGCCTGGAGGGTATCCTTGGTGTGTTTATTTATTTATTTTCTGTACTCTGAATGTCATGCATGCATTCTTATACACTTTACTCCACAGTGCACTCCATCTACATGCATGCATTGCATTAGCATTACTCGAATGTAAATGTCACATTGTCTCTTAGTAATCTTTAGAACACTTTCACTTATGCATCTGTCTCATGCATCATATACAGCGCTAGGTATATTCTGTTGCATATTATAAAGTCCTTGATTTAAACCTCTGAACTAAGAATTCTTGATTCCTTAGGATAGAGCCTCCTTATCTTGCATACATGTAGGACGATTGATTGTGTTTAGGATGTTAGCTGGCAGCTCACTCCAGGCAAGCATAAGCCCAGATTGTACACCTCTCAATGTGTTTCTTTTCATCTTTGATGAATTCTGAGTCTGTCGTTTCTCTTAGGATAGTAATCTAATTTTTGATCTTCTAAACTCAAAACTTTAATCATATCTTTACTCATCTGAAAATTCTAATCATCATTAAGGGTAAGAGGAAGGGTTTATCCTTTTGGAATAGAACTTAGGAACTTTATTTATGCACCAAATTAAGAAGAGAATAATATATCGTCCTTAATCGAGAGTCTTCTTAGGCCAAGGTCTAAGATGTAATTAACCACGGGGGCTTGCGCCCGTGGGAGACTGATCCCCACATCAAATAAACCCCATTCGAGCTGATGTATCGAATGGGGGAAATCTCGTGACCTTTTGGGTCATATATATTATTATCCATCGAGGTGTGTAGGCGAAAGCCGCTATCCTCTATGGCTAATCGTATGTATGACTCCATCTGCTCTTCCATTGGCCTGCTTGGGTAGAGTGTAAAGGCCTACGATCGTTCTGTCCTACGGGATAGTGCGGTCGTACCCTTTGTATTCTGTTCCACACAAGCAGAATCCTTTCGGAGACCCACAAGAGGCTTTGAATGAGACGAAGCTATGTCAAGAGGAAGAAAGAGAAGGGAAGAAAGAGAAGGAAAAAAGGGAGAAAGGAGGAAGACGCGTGTGTGCATGTTAGAGTTCGGGATTGATCAGCAAGCAAGGGAGATCAAGAAAAAGAGAGAAGAAAGGAAGCAAACTCGATGGGTAGAGCAAGTGAGAGTCTCGTGTAAGGGGAGAAGGTAAGAAATTTTTTAAGTATTTATTAAATTTAATTTATAATTAAGAGAGTTTATTTAGAAATTATTATATGAAAGAAAGACTAATTTTCTTAGAAAATTTTAAATTCAATTTATATAGATAATTGTTTTTTTTTAGGTGTTTAGGTTATTAGAAAGAAAATAAACTTAATATTTATAGAAAATTTTTATTTATAATTAATAAGTTAATCATTATGAATCTAATTAACAAGGATAGCTAAGTTATGAAAAAAAAAATTTAAAGGAAGAAATTTATATTTTTGTAATATTAAATTTAAAATATCTTAATATAAGAAATTTGTTTAGAAAATAATAAAAAATAATTTTAAATTTTAAATTTTAAAAGCAAATAATTAGAGAGAACGTATGTTGGAGAGATTATGATATTTAAATAAAATATGGATTTTAATTGAAAATGCTAATTAGAAAAATTAATTATATAAATAAGGAACAGAATGATTAGTGATAAATGACATATTAATAATATAGAAATTAATTGTTATAAACATTTTAGAAATCAATTAAATGTGAAAGCAATTAGAGATTATATTTTAAAAATTAAAATATAAACAATAACAACATCAAGCCTTTATCCCAATACGTGGGGTCGGCTATATGAATCCTTTTTCTCCATATTAACACAATTTTTTAAAGGATTCATGTCATGATTATTCGACAAATTTTATGCTGGCTGTCAACTACCTAACGCAACCTTCCACTTTTCTCATCCAGGACTTGGGACCTGGCAACGACAGTATTAGAGAAATTAAGAGCAAATAATTAATTAAATTTAATGAAGTAGTCTTTTATAGGATTGAAATCTACCGTCATTTGAATAAAAAGTAAAAGTGAAACAACGCATTTTCTAAGTTCAAGGTGAGTACTCATGTCTTTTAATTACAGTAATGATATTTGCTTCTCCTATATATAGTGCATCAAATACTATTACTATTTAATTGCTTATTATTAATGTTCTATGAATTAATAATATATGAATTGTTCTATGAATTAATAATATATGAATTTTCTTTACCAAAGATAATTGATTATGTTAAACTGAAAGACTTGAATTTAATATTATAGAGATATCATCTATCCTATCTCTTGATGTTTATTATATAGATCAATATGAAATGATTTGAAGAAGATAAATGATGATTAAAATAAAATGTTTGCATGTGCACGTTGATTGATAGAGCACACCCCCGTATAATACTAACTGGGGACGTAATGTACCCGTACAAGTTCATGAAAAAGGTTATGAAAAAGAAAAAAGAAAAGAAAATGAAAAAAGAGTACCTTCATTGGTATTATTTTAGACGGTGGCTCCTGTGACAGTTGTATTATTTATGAGAAAACATAATGATATTGCTAAAGATATAGATGATGATATATACATATTATTGAAAGTCTTGAAATAAAATTATTTTATATTTGGAAAATGATCATGCACATTATTCAAAATGCCTAGAGTTGTTGTAATTTAGAAGCATGAATTACTCACTGAGTTCTTTATAACTCACTCTTCCTATTGAAAAATAATTATAGGTATAATTCAATTAACTAAAAATGAGTAGAAGAGATGAAAACGTGTATCATAGCCGCAGCACACCGGAAGAAAGGTATTTAAATAATTTTATTTCAATTTGTTTCAAATTTGAGGTTTTAGTGACTCTTTCTGCTTATTGGAAATAATTAGTTATTAACTGAAAATTTTAGTTAACCGTCCAACCGTCTGTTCCTGCCTCGTTAATTCGAGTCTCCAAGTTGGGTCATGACACTGATAGCTATGGTCTTTGATCGAGAAGATAACCTCTCCATAATATTGGGGCAAAGCTGCATACATCAACTCCTCCTTAGACCCAAGTATTAATGTACAATGCATCCATTTAGAGGACCAACTAAGAGAAAAACTACTTTTATGTTTTTTTTTTTTTTCAAAATAAAACCTTAAACATTCCAAAAGGCAAAATATCTGCTTCTTCTAAAAGAAGGTAAGAAGAAAATTAGCAGGAAAAACTCGGTTACCCCAGGAACTTTCAGACTAATAATTGAGTTACAAGAATCATCTAATAATTGAATTATGATTATTGGAATGAACATATGCTTTGCATGGCATCACCACTCTCCTAGGTTGCTAGGTTTCCTCTTCACTCCTCAGCCACTTCCTAATTCTTCCCCATTTTCTTCTCAAGTCTCAACAAATCCTTTGTTGTAACTTTCACCTCCTTTGTTATATATTTCACGATATCTCAAACGATTGCGTTCTATTCTTCATCCCATTTTTATCGCCTTTCCAAGATAAATTCCACTTTTTTATCTATCAAAGACACAACATCAAAGCTAAGATATTTTGCATCCGCATCACCATGCCTAACTAGGTTTGCTTGATAAAAGCTTGATTTGAACCAATGCTATATGAGATGAAAGCATATAACAAGGCATTTTACCTATCATGAGGCAAGACGTAAGCCCCATAAATTTTATATTTTTAATATTTGATGAATAACCTATATGATCAGAAAACCAAATGTAAGAAAAATAATTAAAAAATTTCCAAAATACATAATCCATAACCATATCATTCATATCTACTGATATCAGCAAAATGAGACATCAAATTAAAATAGGACCTGAGGGGAGCGAGCATGGGGCTTCAACAAAAATGAGCTACAAATCAACGAGATAAATAAAGACAATTGAAGAAGTCTCAAGTTAATCAAGCAGAAATTCGCAAATGCATGAGATCAAAGAAAGGAGAAGATAGAGTTAGGCTTAGGGCTTTGATGTTTGTGCAGACTTTTTCTGAAAGGAATCGGTTTGAAAGACCTAATACTTAAGAGATTAAAAGAAAATTAATCTTTTCATTCATATTTTTGTTTAATCAGATGAGACCAGTGTTTATGACTTTGTCTAGGACAATTTAAGCTTTTATGTTTTTATTTTTAAAAACTCATTTTTCAACAAAAATGTGTTTCCAAAAATAATTTTTTTAAAAAAATAGTTGTGAAAAAACACCCTCCAAACACATTATTTTTAGTAGACGTTTTTCTTGCCACAAGCAATCGAAAATGTCTTCCAAACAAAGTCGATAATAATAACAACAACAACAACAACAACAAGAAACCTTTGTCCCACTACATGGGGTCGGCTACATGAATCTTTGTTCTCCATTGTGTCATGTTAAAAGTCAAATTCTCGTTTAAATCTAATAAAGATGATCATTTCTAATATTTTCTAACCAAGTCTTTTTAGGTCTACCTCTACCTTTCTTAATATAAGTCAAATCTAAAACCTCCAAACAAAGTCTGTAATAGGTGAAAAAAAATATTAATTCAAAAGATTTACATCCAACTAACGGAAAGGCCAAGCTTGGGCAATCACCCAGGGCAATGTCTCAACTTGCAGCAAAGTTTATGCCCAAGAGGCCAAGTGCCTCCCTTGATTGTCCCAAGACAACTCTGACCCACTCTACCCAATGGTCTAACACCTCCCTTGATTGCAACCTGAGCAAATCTCATCCCTCCTCAGCCCTAAGTGAGTCCAAAAAAGAGTCAATTAAAACACACATTTGAGTCAAGCTTAGTTCATCTTATATTATATAATTTATAAGCAATGTTATGATGACAAATATATTGGTTTTAGCCTAAAAATGATTTTCATGCTATGAAAAATCTTACAATTATTACCTCAAAATTAAAAAATAATAATAATCATGACGAAAGTCAAAGGAAGCTAAGTTATGAATTGAGATTATGCAATAGGTAGTCTTATAATGGAGCTTTGAGAACTAGAGGGTAATGTCCGAAGATTTCAGATGCAAATTCGCCCGTACAATCCGAGATTGTTAGACCGATCCAGCCGGTCCCGTGGACCGGTCCACATGGGACCGGCTAAGGAGGAATAGGCGGCAGTGTCCGCCTCTTCCTATACGCGCGACCGAGCGGCCAAAGCCAACGAAGCGATTTAGGAAGGAATATTGGGGGAGTTAGGAGGGAAATTTGAATGCAGGGATTGTTTAGAGATTTCTTTTTGAATTGTATGCATTAAGTAGTTGGTTTTCCTAGGGTTAGGGCATCTTGAATTTTGGCTGAAATTTGAGATCTCTTAGTTTCTTTGGGCTCTAGCAGCGTCTAGAGATTTGGGGGAGAAAGATCCTCCTCTCGAATAGAGGATCAATTGTATCTTGGTATTTTTCGTTTCCCTTTCATCAAATAATACAAATTATCTACTATTTCGTGGTTTTGTGTAGATTTTGGTGGAGAATTCTCGCTGTTTTCCGAAGATTGATAGGAAATACTTGAGATCTACAAGTGCTTCCTATCAGAGATACACAATAAAAACAAACAAAAAATCCCAATATGCAGGTTATGATTATTAACTTTAGCAAAAATAAATTAATTCTAATGTAAAATAAAATAATATTCTTTCATTCCAAATGAAAACTGAATAGCCAGCAAAATATAAAATTACAAAATTTGAAAAAAAAATCAATGAATACAAAATTTTAATAAAAATTAAAATTCACAAATAAATAGAATGTAGCCCACCTCACACTCGACAAAAATCCAATCACACGTATCAACCACTAAACAAATTAATAGCAAAAACAAGGACATAAATAGCCCAAAGAAAAAATTCAAGCTCCATGAAAGTATAAGGAGACTAGAAGTACAAAGCTATAAGTGCTTAAAGATTATACATCTAATAACACATTTAAATTGGGAAAAAAAGCAATGTTCAATGGATTTTCACACAATCCAAGAGTCTTATATGTAGCCCACATATAACTCAAATTAAGAAATTGCTCGTAATCCTCTAAGAAAACTGGAAGTCTTAATTCTCCTAGCACTTAAACAGCATGAATCAAATTTAGGCAATCCATAAAAGGAAAACTAATAGGCGGTAGTTCTCAATACAAAAATAGGAGGTTGTTTCTTGCTACTATAAAATCATAGATTTGGTTCATCCAGGATTATGACAATTAGCCAGACGTCCTTTTATGATCCTAAGAAAGTGCTTTCCTTATAGGCTCCCAAAACTAAAACAATCAACATTCTCTTATAGGGCTCCCGAGAATATAGTACTTAATGATTGAAGCAGAATGTACAAGTTCCGAGGACTGTAGCAATCAACAACTGAAATAAAAAAACACAAGAAAAAAAATTAAATATAAAGAAACCTTAAAATTTTGTAGAATAGAAAACCCTAAAAGTTGAAAGCATGACAATTCAAGATGCTGATTGAGTTTTTGGAACCTTCGTAGCAATTAACCGAACATAAAAAAAAAATCAAAATATTGAAAAACACAACCCATTCCCAATATGATCAACACATCAAAATCATGTTTTAACATAAAAATTTTTTTAAAAATGTGAATGAGAAAGTGAACTAAAAAGAAAATACGATGTCAATTACTCATTTTACCCTTGAAATTCACTTCTTGTGCTTTTGGCCAGGATACACTTTTCGAGTTTCATCAAATCTGTCTAACTTGAAATTTTTTGCTCCAATAAATTAAGCATTTTATAATTGATAAATCATAATTAGTAGGCATACCACACCAATATATGAGATACTACTGCTATTGATGAGGACATCAGCAGGAGATTCCGGAATGTTTATCACCGGAAGCATCGCAGATCGACGGCGACGATTAGGAGTCTTTATTTTTTTTATAGGTTTTGTATTAAGTTGTTTTTATTTAAGTTTTGACGATTGTACCCTTTATCTGTTTAGTGTTTGAGTTGTAGCCCTGAGGGCATTCTTGTCTTTCTTTTTCCTAGTTATTTGGAGACCTATATATAAGATCCTCATCTTGTATGAGAGGATTGATGAATGAAATAATATTTTCTATTTTCTCTCTAGAGCTTGTGAGTTCTTGAGTGGTGAAATCCCAAGGTGTGGGCAAAGCAATACCCACCAGTCGCTGAAAGTGTTCGGGGCTCGTGGTCCGACTCCTCTTGCTCCACCGTCGGCCTCCCTAAGTCCCTTCACCCGACGACCGCCCTCTCCCTCCCTTCCCCACAACCGCCGGACAGCCCTCCTCCACCGGCCACCCTTCCCACCTCCATTAGACCGCCGGCCTTTCCCCTCCCCTTCCACCCCACCTGGCCAAGCCCCATCTTTCCCAAGCCCACCCCCGGCCACCCCTTTTCTTCCCCCCTTAATGTGATTTCAATCAACATTAAGACCTACCTAGTTTAGTCTACATAATTTAGAAAAGATTTCATCTTATTTGAAATTTAATTTTGAATTTCAAATACTTTCCTAAATTAACTAAGTCAAATTAGGAAAGCTCATCAATCTAAGTCTAATTTAATTTTAAATTAGATTGGATTTGTTATTCTCCTTCCTAATTTACAAAGACTTGTTTGGAAGCTTTTAAAACTCTCTCCAATTCCCTCCTTCCTCTCCTCATGCCGCCGGCCCCCATCATTGGGTTCCCCTTGGTTTTCCTATTCAAGCCCTAAACCCTATTTAAATTTGGATTCAATTTCAAATTCAATTCCCTCCAAAATCACTTAAACCTGAAAGTAATTTCAGATTTCTTGGAACCCCCTTAACCCAAACCTAACCCTAACCGCCCCTCCCTCTCCCTCTTTACTCGAGACTCCCCACCATCGGCCCCACTCTCCTCTCTTCCTCCACAAACCGCCGGCCACCAAGAGTCCCCAAGAGTAGAGAGAATTCATTGTCCATGGATGGCGGATCCTGAGGTCGATCATGGATTTGCGTACGACGAACAAGGCCAAATACATATTCTATGATCCCCTTTCTTCGATCTCGATTTTGGATCTGACGACACCGTCGAGTACGTCGATCGAATACTCTTCTGTTTGACTGAAATCATCGACGAGCAACAACCATCTAGATCGTGGCAAATCATTGGACATCCACCCGCGTCTTCTCCTCCTCTGGCGAACTTTCATTGGGCTACAACCATAGGTGTCTTTTCAGCTTTGGTGGCATCGTTCGGCTTGCTAAGATCCTTTTCCCGCTAACCCCTACTAAACAAGCGTGAGTGAGGGAATCTCAATGTGACTTTTCTATTTGTTAAGTGTGGGATTTCTTGTTTACAGTATTTAAGTTTATCTTAATGAATGAAATTATTTTCAAGTGATTGTTATTCTACATTGTAATCGATTGCCCTTACATTATTGATAGTCTTAAATTCTAAACATCCAATCTTGTGAAGCATTAGTTTATATTACAAAGCTTAATCAATTTTTTTATAATCTCTAATGCAATTCCTAATGGTTTCACATCAAATATACACAATCATAATGGGCACAATCTCATCATCTATAACAGCTTTGAGAAAAAATTAAATAGACCTATCTAGTAAGGCCTTAGATGTGAATTTGCTTTGAGAGATGAAAAGAGAGAATCCACAAAATTAATAGTTGGTTCATAAAATAATGTCAAGTATGTTGAAAACTAGAATAATACCAGCACTTGCAAGATTTCTAATTACTAAGCATTAGTCCAAATGCATTGTCAAATTGTATATGATCTAATGTTTTTTGCAATTAATTCTTAAATGCTCCTATAAAATTTTTTTTCTATATTTAGAAACGCCATGACTATACCACATGATTTGAATTATGCATACCTTCTATTCACAATAACACTAAGTAATTGTCAACGAATATCCTCATGGAGATCATGCATATATATTAAGCAAATGATTGTGCAAATTTACAAAATTAAGATTCTAAAAGAAGTTCAACAAAATCATTTGGCTTTCCATCTATAACAATTTCAAATCAAGTCATGCTGGCACATCTAATAATAAATGAATTATACTCAAACTCAATCATAATTAGTACCAAATCATAGACGTGTATTTTCTTTAATGAGACAGTGCAACATATCACTCAATACTCCTGTTAACTACTTTTGTTTAACAATTAATGTGTGGGCGATAAATAGTTGAAAACTTTAATTAGGTTCCCATTTTCTTCCCAAGATTTTTTCAACCGAAACACTTGTCTCTATCAGATGTATAGTTTAGGTGTAATCCATGAAATTTTATCACTACATTGAAGTATACTTTTATTATATGAGATATATTAGTAGGTTTAAAACATGAAACAAAATGCATCTTTAAAAACAATGAAACACTACAAAAATGAAATAATGTTTCCTCAGCATTTGTGGTAATTCTAGGAAAAAGTATATGCTAACATCCTCCTAATATTTATGTAGAACAAGCAATAATACATAATACCCAATGTTATGTTTCTTTTCTTTACCGTTTGGCAAGCTCTTCATTGTGACGGTATACATACAACATCTTTGGCCAATAATAACTATCATTAATCATGGCTAAAATTTTATCACAATTGAAAGGCCCATAGCACCCTTAATTTAGACAAAATAAATCTAACTAAGATGAATTTTGAATGTTCACCTTTAAAAAATCCATCCGTAAATATAAAATATTTATTAAACTGTGGGCCCTAAAAATTCGTTCCCCGGTCTCTCCACGCCATTCCTTGTTTTGTTTGTTAACGAGGAGAGTTTTAACGGATTTAGGTTATGAGGTAAATTTTAGAAGGCAGATTAGGTATTAGATAAGACAACCAAGAGATTTCGCCCTCACTTTGCGAGGACTGTATGATCTTGCTCTGGTTTCCTATAAGCATAAGTCCCTATAGTGTTGGCTCCGAAAATTCGGCCCCGACCTCCCCTGTTGCTTTTTGGGAGGGAGTTTTAATGGAATTAAGTTCCGGCAATGTTTAAAATTGCGTAATCGGGTATTGAGGCGTTTTTCGTTCGTGAGGCGAGGCGTAAGCCTCAAGACGATTTGAGGCATAAGCCTCAAAATCAAAGAATTGTGTAAACTTAAAATGATAAAACTTGTATATTCTAATAAGTAAATAATATGCAAGGCGTAAGCCTCGGCACTTTAGAGCATGGTGCAACATTCTTGTGAGACCCTGAAAGGTGCTCCTTCATCCTAGTCACACCACCCTTCACAACTTTGTCACAGTAATTGCATTTCAGATATACATATGTTTTATCACTGCCTCCTACAGCCACTTGAGTGCTATATTTCCATGCTGGATCCTTTCTATGACCTGAAGCAGCTTTATCCTTATTTCTGACCATCCTTTATGAGAAGAATATATTAGTGCAATATATCAAACCCCTAAACATAATGCTTCACTTATTCTACATTAAGAAAACTTATACTAAAGATGATGAATATAACAATATGCCGGGTAGCCGGGGGTCCAAGGGGGCGCTGCCCCTTGGCGAGGTTCGACCTGCCCGATACCAAGCATGTACCGAGCATGTACCGAGCGGTATCGAGAAAGTACCGAGCGGTATCAAGCAAGTACCGAGTGGTACCGAGCAAGTACCGAGCGGTACCGAGTGGGTATCGAGCGGTATCAAGCATGTACCTACTAGGACCAAGTATTGTTGTATCGAGTGGTACCGAGCAGACAGAATGATTGTGGAATCTTACTCAGCTGAATAAGGTGATAGATGGAACCACGAAGAAGAAGAGCTTTCAGTGGTCGGTCGAAGGAGACTACAGCCCAACTCGCGGTAGAAGAGAACTCCAAGCAATAGGTGACGAGCAACTCACAGTTGAAGGAAGCCGACACTGGTCAAATGGAAGGAACTCAGGACGAGGGGAAAATGTCGCTCGAAGAAGAAGGGAGAAGAAACATAGTTTCGGTTCGGAAATGACCGAAGATGCACGGGGGTGGGGGGTCAAACCGAATATATATATATTATGTTAGGTTTTTTTTTAATTTTGAGAGGCGGCCGCCTCTAAAATATGACGTGAGGCGCGCCTCAGTGAACTTGAGGCGTACGCCTCAATGCCAGCTCTCATTGCGTAGGCTTTGAGGCTTAAAAGTGTCAAATTGCGCTAAGGCGCGCCTCAAGGCGCGCCTCTTATTGCGCAATTTTAAACCATGAGTTCCGGGGTAAATTTTGGAAGGCATATGGGTTTGTAGATAAGACACTACCCAGAGATTTCGCCCCCATTTTGCGAGGACTTTATGACCTGAGTTCTGGTTTCCTATAGGCGCAAGCCCCCAATAGTTAATTATCCCTCCCGATAACGAGAGAGAACTTTTGATTAAGGCTAGTCGTCAATCAGATACGTAGAGATACGTGCATCTGGCATATAGTAGCAGCTTGGGTTTGAAATGTTGAAGAGTGGATATTTAAAATTAGAAATTTCACCATCTTACACTTAAAGCGGATGGTGGGGGAATGGATGATGGACCCGATCAAGATACCATGGTTCCGTCGTCCCGGGCCATTGTGGTCCCTAGTCTACTTAGTCAGAGGAGGTAGTCAACCCAATCTGATAGAAGGATCCTTGTCCGCAGCCATGGGTTGCTTCGTCCAAGGGTACCTCGTAGACCTGGGATGGGTATTTGCCTAAGGGGACAACTTTGAATCCACCTTAGCTAATAGAGGGCTTTATGTCCTATCGATTATATCCTATCGATTCATATCTCAAGGATTTGATGCCACAAAAGAACATATCGGCTCTGGCCATAACAGCTATTTCGTGGTGCTATTTGGCGGCAAAATCACTCGGTTCAGAGGGCCTCGGGTTATAACCGTTTATCCTGCAGTATCATTTAGAGGCGAAACTGCCGGTTAGAGAACAGGTGCCACGTCCTTACTGGCAGGAGATTATTTGAGAATGAATCCTAGTGATATTTTCGATCAGATATTAGCTCCATATGAGCTGAAGTAAATTTCAATCTGTCCACCTCAGTAAACTGTTGCGGATGGTGGATGGATTTTGCTTTAAGTGGTTTGATGGACTGAATCTCATTTTTTAAATATTTTTAGATTTTGGGATTGTTGGGAATTTCTATGGAGTTTTGGATTTTGTGAGTTTGTGAGGTATTTTGAAAATATTTAAAATTCATCCCTCCGGTTGAGATCTACATTAAACACGGCCATCATCGGGGTATATAAGATTACTTCCATTTGTAGATTGAACTTTGTCGACTCTATCGAGCTGTCAACAGAGGATCAGATTTCATAGGCTTTATGCTTTTATAAGTGAATTTTTTTAATTATAGGCCTTGAAGGCCTAATATGAATGTATAAAATAAATATCTTGATCGACCTTGCGACTGCATATTTATTTAATGATTCGAGCCGTGTCGACTCCTACCTACCCGCATAGGAGGATCGGGCTCGAACTTGAATTCACTTATTAATCCACGCAGCATCCCTGGACGTCACATGTATACCAATAACGCGCTCACCGGGGCCCATGCAGGTATTTGGGAATATTTTATAATTATTTGTTGAACTTTGTTGACTCCTATTTACCTACCTTAGGAGGATCGGGTTCAAATTGACCCACACAGCATCCCTAAACGTTACGTGTATACCAATAACACGCACGTTGGGGCCCATACGGGTTTTTTGATTACTCTTGCCCCTTTTGTGTACCTAAGTGTATACAAATTATAGTCCATGTGTGGAGGCATTTTGAAATATTTGTTGCTACTTGGTTGTGCGGGTGACCGCCATTTGAATGTAGCATTTTATTTGGACGCTCGTACACACCTTCTATCTGCTTGCGTACAAGTTGCAGATCCGGTGGCGTGGCATTGCAGCTTGTTATCTGCTTGTTTCATACAAGTAGACTGTCATGCACTACTTGTTGATTTCTGCAGGTAGTTTATTATAGTGCACTAACGAATCTCCTGCTTTAGGTTGTAGATACTTACGTCTATCACAATTCTTTTACACTTTTGCTCAGGGTCTTTGATCTTTGCTGGGGAATGGGATATTACATGTTCATAAAGAATCCCTTGCCTTTGTAGTATATCTGCTATTGTTGTCTGTAGGCATGTAGATTCATTCATCCATGGCTCATCGTTGATTACAGGATATTGCATTTGCTGAAGCCCTCCTACATTTGCCCACAGGTGGTATGCAGTATTTAAATTTGTATTCGTCGAGAATCTGGTTATGTTGCAAATCTTCTGGTGCCACATAACGTCTTTTGCATTTATCATAGTTCTTTTGTATTTGTCTGTAGATAGCATATTGTGTCTATGAAGGGTCTTCTATAACGACTTATAGGAGTTAGCACATGTTGTAGTCACTTGCTTTTACTTGCAAAGGATCAATGTATTTGATTGACATTGTATGGGGGTTGACTACAAGAGTGATGTAACATCCATCGTCTTCTACCTTACAACCCGTGGGTGCTTTTACTTGTTCTCAATTTCTCCGTGTATGTTGATTGATGATCTGTCACATTAACTTGCATATCTTCCAATATTCATAGAAGCTAATCTGTTTGTAGTCAAATTGTGCACCCTCTCCTATTTCATTGCTTGCAAGGTTAAACATGGTTGCCTGTGTTCTGTTGTTGATTGCCAGAGTGTTGTAAAGAAGTTTCTTTATCTGCTAAATGCCCTTCATATCTTGCTCACAAACATGTTATATCATTCGTCGCATGACTCTTGTGTACGCTTGTAGGGAAGCATATATTTTCACATAAAGTTAAGTGGCATCGATAGCAAAGGCAGATTATCTCCTTTACAACCCCCTACTTTACTTGTAGACATGTTATATATTCAATATGTCACCATTCATCACTTGCAAATGTCTATATGCATTATAAATTTATCGTGTCTGCAACATTTCTCCTTTCACCATCAATACGCTTATCTATGACTTATCATTGACAACTGATCGAGCTGTATTTCGCTATCAATTTCTTTATGCATATATTGTTTGTGTACCCCTTATTGTCACACACCAACGACTCTTGGTGCATGATATAGATCTCTTATCACATAGCCAGTTGGTCTATGATGCGAGTAGCGCTAATTAGTATTATGGTCGATCAGAGATTTGCACTTTTACTGGAGTAGCTTTCATTGGTCAATACAACACCCATTGGAGCTCCTTCCAAAGCATTTTAGGCCATGTTTTGTAACCACAACATATCTTTCAACATCTTCTTGTTACTTGTAAGCACATTGCGCTTGCAAGTCCTTTATCTTCAAAAGTCGTTCATTGTGTACAGGGAATCCCAACATCTTTATTCATTGGCACTCCAATCGAAGTATTTAACATGACAAATCACAAGTTTTATTTTAATTTGTGTCCAAATTTCCTTTAAGTTCAATGTTATTTATCCGATTCATTATCATTTGTTAAATGTCAATGCTCCTTATGGTTCACTTGGGTTCAAGTTCAACTTGATGTGTAAGTTCAAGTTCCTTGTAGTTGTCCCAAGTTACAATCTCGAGTCATCGTCCTTTCAATTTCCGATTAAGTTCAAATTAAAGTTTTCTGCATTCAAGTTCTACTTGATGTTGCTCAACTCAAATTCAATGTTCACAAGTTCTTGCATTGAGTTCAAGTCTGCTATGTTTCATTTGAGTTCAGATTCTAGTTCAGTGTACAAGTTTAAGTTCTCTGAAGGTCTTGTTCAATTCATGTTCAAATCGTCATCATTTGTCCACGTTTGATTTGAGTTCATGACATTTAAATCATGGTTCACTTTAAGTGAAATGAAGTTTAAGTTTATTTGTTATTTGTATCAAGTTCTATTTCAAATTCACTTCAAGTTCAAATTGATTAGAATCCAAATTCTTCTTGGTTGAGTTTGATTTAAATATTTTTTTGCTCATTTATTCAAGTTTAAATTAGTTCATTTGATGGTCAAATAAATGTCCCAATAAAGTCCCCTATAATTTATTCATTTGAGTTCAAATTTGGTCCTCTGCATTGTCCTTTGGAGTTCATACCAAGTTCAAATCAAAGTCTTTGCTTGAGTTCAAGTAGCAAGCTCAAGTTCTATATCCCATGCTGTCCTTTTGAGTTCAAGTCCTTATCTTTTCTCAGACAAAATTTCGGCAGCCTCCCAACATCTCCCCCATTTAGGGGAAAAACCAAGAGGCAGTCTTCCCCTCCACGCTACGTGAGCGCTTCAGGTAGATGTCCGTAGACACTGCGGTTGCATTTTTCTTCAATTCCTAAGACATTACATGAGCTCTTAGAGGTCTTGGGCCCCTGTTGCAAAGAGCACAGTATTTCCCCACATATGGGTACTTAGTTTTTGTCCCTCTCACGCTACATGAGCAGTCTGGAGATTACCTACCTCGTCGCAAGCGCCGCACCGGTTTCCCTCCCTACTGCGCTACGTGAGCGCGTAGGGGGTTTATTGGCTCGTCGCTAGCGTCGATGGTAGAATTTAAGTCAGAAATTTATACCTTTGCGAATGGTGACGAAGATGACGGTGTCAGTATGAAAATGCACAAAGTCTTCCTTTTTTATGCTATTTTTTTCTCTCTTTTTTTCTTCTTTTTTGGCGTCATTTTTCTCTTTTATATATATAATAAATAAAATAAATATAGTAATAATAATGGCAACTATAGTATTAGTAATCAATACAACTAATAACTAAAATAAATATATACCTAGGTAACTAAAGAGGATCGGGCAGAGTGGAGCTTGCGGCCTGTTGAAGGAGTCGGCAGAGGGAGGTTGGATTTGCGGCAAGGTCGGGAGCTCTTTGTGTGGACCGAAGGAACCCAAAGGTTAGGCAAGGGTCGAGTGGTAGAGGCGTCGATCTTGGAGCTTGGTCGGTAGTTGGCTGTGAAGGTGTAGGGATTTAAGGCAGGGGACTTCGGCTGGCAAAGCAAAGGGAGTCGTGGGTTCGATAAAAAGGAAGCTCGAAGCAGGTTATGGGTTTAGAGGTTGAAGAGGTCTGAAGCTTCTTTCGTGAGGGAGACGGGAAGAGGCTACGGGTTGTGTGAGTTCGGCTTAGTTTGGAGTCAGAGGAATAAGAGGAGGTTGACTGGAGCTCGAGTATTTGACTGCTAGAGCAGAGTATTGCGGGAGGAAGGAAATGTTGAAGCGGGAGGAGGAAATAGAGGGAGCTCTATGTGTGGATTTGACCGAGAGAGTAGCGAATGGGGAAAGAAGAAGACGGAGAATGGGGAAAGCTGGATACTTCGGTTGTGTAAAGAAAAATGAAGAAGCTCCATTCGGCCTCCTTTTAATGCAAGTGGGAGCAGCTCGAGGCCAAGCACGAGTATGGGCATCTGATTCCAGCGCCGATTTGCAGAGCACAGGTACTGTAGCGATGGCGTGGATGCGACTTGAGCAAGATTTCGGTATGGGCATTACAAAGGTATGTATTTTTTATTCTTTTTTTTTTGTTATCCACAGCAGAAGTCAACATATAGTTAATTACACCTTCCAATAACAAGAGAGAACTTTTGATTAAGGCTAGTCGTGGGATAGGTCACAATAATTACCTAGCGTATAATGGCAACAGTTTTAGGGTTTGAATTTTTGTTTTGAATTTTAGAGTTTATGATTTTAAATTTATCACCATATACTTAAAACAGGTGATGGGGGGAATAAAAACGAGCCCGATCAAGATCTCATGGTTCCATCGTCCCGAGCTATCATGATCCCCTGGTCTACTTAGTTAAAGGAGGTAGCCGACCCAACCTGACAGAAGGCACATTGTCAGTAACCATGGGTTACTTAGTCCAAGGATATCTTGTAGATTTAGGGTGGTGTTTGTCTAAGGGGATATATTTGAATCCACCTTAGCTAACAAAAAGGGCTTTATGCCTATCGAGTTTATGTTTTATGATGAATTTCATTTAGAGATCTTTTGAAGAGTTACAGTACATTTATGATTAGACGTTTGTTTGTTAATCCAAGTTAGGTAGACTCTAATCCTTTCAAGGAGGAGGATGAAACTTGGAATATTTGACCCACGCAAAATTCTCAGATCGTTGGATTTAGCAATCAAATGTGACGATCAGAGCACATGCAGGAGAATACTTATAGAAAATATAATGTTGCAAATCATTGAACAACAATTAAATGTCAAATGTTCTGTTATATATGTTTCCTGAACTTGGAATATGAAAGATATATTAAACCCTGCCAACATAAAGGTTATTCAACCCAAAAGACTCATTCTTCATATTATCAATCAAGTTCAGAGCAAAACAAGATTGCTTATTATTCCAACCATCCCAGTGGGTACTCGAGATAGGTGAGGTTATAGGTTACTGCAATGACAATTATACCAAAGGATTGCTATGGTTTTGTGGGAAGAGAAAGGGCAATCCATATGAATTAACGAGAAAATTGAACGTGAATCAAGGTCAATGGCCATGTGCTAAAACTCAATATACCACTTTTCCATTTCACTTATCATTCGACCATCTCCATACACATATTATATAGTTCAATGTATATATATATATATATATATTGAAGAATTAGTGTTTTGGTTTAAGATAATAGATACATACTTTGGAAGTGTAGTCCTTTGGCTCATAAAAGTAGATCTAATACAAGTAAGAATATATATGTGATTAAGACTTCTCACACTACTGGCCTCATTGTTGTCCTCCCTTGTGAGCTAAGTTCACAAAAATCTTTTTGCTTCACATATCAATTCAATTAAAGGTGGTCTCTAATGAGCTCTCATTGCAAGTTCCTCTTCTTCTTCAAATTATAATCATTCACTACTACCTGCACCTAACAAGAGATGAACAAAACCCACATTCTCCTTAACACAGCGTTGGTTCCTTTAATGCATACTTCCAACAGGAGGATTTAGCAATCGAACACAAAGCTACTTTACGAAGAGGATTGAGGTAACGATGGCAGCAGTTTCTGAAAGAAGAATAGCGCCATGGAAAACACTCTGATGGCACACATATCACAAAACCTTTGTATCCCATGATTGATCAGAAAGCAAACTAAAGGCACTACACCACCAACATAATTTCAAGAATTCTGTCTGCTGCCTTTATTAAGATCTAAATGTAATTTGCTAGGTATAATGGAAAGAGAAGACCACTGATTAGGGATAACAATAAAGTATTCAAATATTGCTTTCCTAAAATGCTTCTTGTATTGCTTGGGTGAAATCATTGTTGGAGAAACGTTCTTTGGTCCATCCAAAATAGTTGAGGCTTTGACCCATGTCTCAAGATGCTTATCCTATGTATATTGCCTAATAGAATCAATCATAGTCCATCACATTTATTGAAGTGAGAAAAGCTGTATCATTCCAAACAGCTCTCTCCAACAACCACTTTGCCTTGTTTCTCACAAAAATGATGTCGGTATGATCTCGATTAAGTTATGATCAAGAAGTAATTTGTTATTATCATTTGTATCATGATTATATCTTGATTTAAAAAACCTCTTAGGGTCAAATAGCCTTGTTACAATTCATCCAGATAAAAGATTTTCCATAACCAGTACATCCACTATCATCTCTTTGTTACCCTTGAAGTGCTTAATTGCCACTTCAAGTAAAGAGAATGGTGTGGTTCTCCTTATTAATTAGAAATTTAGAATTATACATATTTTAAATGACAAATTTTGATTGAAATTAATTTCGTGAGGGTCCTCTCTTGGTTTCAATTTCGACAGCCTCCCAGTGTCTCCTCCCCGCGAAGGGAGGTTGAGAAGGCACTTGCCTTTGGTTCTTCTCAGCTGGATCTAAGATACGACGGCGTGAGGTCTTCATCTGGCGCATTCCTGACCGAATTTAAGATCAACGACGTAGGTATTGAAATTTATATATTACATATATAAATAGACAGAGAGGAAGGAAGAGGAGATCGTATCTGACAGTGGGTCGGAACATGTCGAATTGACTGAATGGGTTAGCGGACTAGGTGGATCGGGCTGACGGGGGTTGGTTCGGATGCTTCTTCCTGCGTGAACCATAGGGAGGTCGAGAGAGAGATGAATTAGCGGTTGGAGATCGCGTACAGATAGAGGCGAATCGAGCAGAGGGATTGCGGCGGGATCGGGCTTGGAGTTCGACGGGATCGACTACTGGGCACGGGTAGGGCGCAGGCGGACGGGCTTCTGTATGCGGATCGGTCAAGATTGAAGGCGGCGGGGGAAGATGGGTCAGGCGTCGTCGCGCGGTTGCAAGGAGGCAGCATAGGCACAGGAGGATTGGGAGGGTAGGTTGGGGTCTTTGTTTGCGACGTCAGGTGTGCAAGAGTCAGACACGAGGTCAGCGCTGGGAGCGGGATGGGAGATCGAGTCGCGAGTCGGGTTCGAAGTCGAGTGGAGATCGCATACGGAGGCGAGTTCGGCCGGGGTCCTGGGCGCGGAAATGAGAAGATGAGAGGGAGAGGTGTGTGTGGTTGGTTTCGGGCTGAGTGGAGGAGATTGAGAGAGTGAGCAGGGGTTTCGTCCGTGAGAGTTCGAATGTGTGATATATCGAAAACAAGGGAGTCACGTGAGTGGGAGTGGGCAGTTACGACCGGACTAGTATTTAGAGGTCAACATAAACATAAATGAGGCACTAGTTAAATCCATATATATATATATATATATATATATATATATATATATATATATATATATATATATATATATCAATGACATTCTTACAATTAGCATAATCATCTTTAATGTGATCAAAATAAAACACCTTAACTTGCTTACATGTGTGTAAAATAACAGCAACTCTATTTAGGTATTGGTAGATTTATTTTTATTTTGAGAATCTTGTTTTAGCACATATATTAAGGTGATATTGTTAGGAAACACTTGAAGATCTCAAGAAATTTCTATCAATCTTTGGAAAACACTAAAAGTTCTCCGTAAGAACCCACACAAAATCAGAAAAATAGTAGATAATTTGTATTATTTGATGAAATAGAAACGAAAAATACTAAGATACAATTGATCCTCTATTCGAGAGGAGGATCTATCTCTCTCAAATCTCTAGACGCTACACACACACACACCCCACCCCCGCCCTCCCACACGCAAGCACGCAAGCACGCACCCATGCACACAACCACACCCACACACCCATGCACACCCACGCACACACACACGCGCGAAGCACGCCGCACGCATGCACACACGCACCCCCCATGCGCGCGCGCACATACACACCCCCACACACGCACACACATGCATGCACGCACGCCAGCCCATACGGACACACTCCTGCACGCCCGCACGCAATCTTTGGAAAAAACTAAAAGTTCTCCGTAAGAACCCACACAAAATCAGAAAAATAGTAGATAATTTGTATTATTTGATGAAATAGAAACGAAAAATACTAAGATACAATTGATCCTCTATTAGAGAGGAGGATCTATCTCTCCCAAATCTCTAGACGCTACACAAACACACCCCACCCCCGCCCTCCCACACGCAAGCACGCACCCACGCACACACCCACACCCACACACCCATGCACACCCACGCACACACACACGCGCGAAGCACGCCGCACGCATGCACACACGCATCCCCCATGCGCGCGCGCACATACACACCCCCACACACGCACACGCATGCCTGCACGCACGCCAGCCCATACGGACACACTCCTGCATGCCCGCACGCACACACGCGCCCAAACGCACGCCCACATGCCTGCCCGCCCACACCCACCCCCGCCCACACCCACGCCTGCCCGCCCACACCCAAGCCCGCGCACGCCCACGCTCGCAGACACGCATGCCCACACCAACACCCACGCCAGCACGCACGCACGCCCGCATACACACACGCGCTCACACCCCCCCCCCCCCCCCACACGCGCTCACACCCCCCACCAACACGCACACATACGGCCATATACACCCACACGCCAGCCCGCACCCACGTACGCACAGGCCCCTTTATATATATATATATATATATATACACACACAACTTAAATCAAAAGTATTTGTAATTATAAAAAGGAATATATTTAAACAAAAAAAATAGATATTTATTCTGTATATAAATCATAATAAGCATTTTTTATTTTTCTATTGGAAACTTCAAATGTATTCAGAATTATTTAAAAAAATATTTGACATTGATTTAGTTTAATATCACCTCCAAAATTTATTCAAAACTACATATGAAACCAATAATTAGCAAATTAAAAAGCAGAAACCAAGTACTACCTTCAATCAGAAAGAAAAATCTCCCAAATAACCTAACCTCACCCAGCCAAATCATCTGAAGTGTATATACATACGCAGAACAAGGCACACAGGCAGACATGAGGTTACTACGAGCTACCATGAAAGGAACATAAGAGAAGACTTTACTTGAAAAGCTATTTGGTTGAGGATAATATAAAGAAAGTTAAGCCAAACATTAAAGAAAAATTAATGAATTTTGATAACACAAAATGGTGGGCATACAAACTAGCAAAGAGATGAGATATTTGATATTTTACATAAATGCACACAAGGAGAGCATGCCCGATAAGAGAGAGAACAAAAAAGCATAACTCCAACTATAGCAAATAATGTAATTGTTACGAGGCAAACAGAATACCAAACCATGTTTTCCTTAGCAACATCAAATTGCAGTTCATTATGGAATGCCACTAGTAGAGAGAGAAGAGGCAAAAGTATGATAGGAAATACTTGAGTTCGCAAGTAACCCTAAGGGAATACTTGAGTTCGCAAGCAACCTATCACTAATTGGAGAAAAACAGCGAGAATTAAGCAAAATCTGGGCAAAATTAACCCCAAAACGATAGATTGCAATAAGAGGAACAACGCAAAACCAACACGAAAGCAAGATACAAGTGATCCTCAATTCGAGAGGAGGATCGTCTCTCCCAAATCTCTAGACAAGAGAATCTAGAGCCCAAACGCCAAGAAACCCTAACTTTCAATCAATCAAAAGATGAAAACTCCCTAATTCCCTCATGCAGTTTAATACCCAAACTTTCCTAATCCAATTTCCCTCCTAAAAGCCAAGCCGCCTCCCTCTATTCCCTTTGAAATTCAACTAGATGGGGTGGGCCCCATCTATTTGCTATTCCGCCTGGGAGAAGGCGGACTTGGTCCGCCTCCTGCATGTGTATTGAGCCGCCCAACGGGCCGGCTGGGCCGGTTCTCCTTGAACCGGCGTAACAAAGTAATTAAGAGAGATGAAGGAGGGGGATTGGGAGTAAGACAAAGCTTACACTCATATGAATGTAGATAGTTGCAAGAATGACGTAAGAAATTAAAGCAACTAAATAATTGCAATATTTTCGATCAAATTGCAAGCTTATATACCTCAGTCATCATATATTATTCTATCTACTAGAAATGAAGTATAAAATATGTTGCCTCAACAGCGAAATTTTCCGTGAATTATCGCTTGGCTTCAAATATGTCACATATTATTTATCTCATAAAAAGCAGCCTTGAAAAAACAATGGAGAACGTTCAATTAGATTAAGCAAAGCTGACAGTCTAGGAGAAAATATGACACAATTGGCAAACTTCCAAATGGACAACATAAAGCTTAGAATATGACCACAATTACAATTTGGTACAGCACAATATCTATGACATTAACAGCATACTTACATCCCCTGAACATTTGGTAACTTCATCAATAGCTACTTTTCCATTAGAAAACTCCAAGGACATCGAACTAAGAAGCTCCTACAATTCAAGAAAGGAACTACTTTAAGTCGTTGATATAGCATTAATTAATAAGTTAACAGAAGAAATTAAGAAACACAAAAATTTCCTATCACTAATCAAAAAAATGCCTATTGGACGCCAAACCTTAATTCTACCATTTGCCCATGAATTTAGATTTTTTTCCTCCCAAGTTCCAGCCTGCAAGATGCAAGATTATCAGGTAAGACCAAAAAATGTTAAAGCACAATTTAGAAGTCAGATAAACACATGGAATGCCTAAAAGTTACATAAGAAAATGCAATGAACATGGACCTGTTCTGGTACCAATCCAGGTCTAAATCAAATGAAGTAAATTCAATGGAGTAAGTTGTGCATGGAGAAGCAACCATATATGAGAGACCTTGTGCAGCTTAAATACGATAAAGTGCAAATTTTAGAGATTCTATTGTATATGCTAAGTTAATGTTAATAACATAATAACAACACTATTCAGGGCCACACTATAGCAGAACTGAAGTGTTGTGGGGACCTCCAAGGTCTAAAATAAAAGTTTGATTAAAATGATTTGATTAAGGCCCACTTATATTTTATATTATTTTCTTTATCAATGTTCGGATCAGCTATTTTTAATGGATTAGATTCATTGGGAGTGATTCTTAAGTCTCATATAAAGTTTTAAGTTCATTTATGATGATCTGAAAAATGAAATAACGCTCATTGAGTTGCGACCGCAATTCACAAAAGCTTTATAAATGAAAGGACCTTCTTAGAGAGATTCCAAGAACTACCTATATGAGTGAGTTAACAGATCTCCTTTCTCATCAAAGTAATTCCAATATCCTCTGTACAATTACAAAGAGGGGGTTTCAAGGATCTACCCATTAATTTACATCAAATTTTCTTGTCTTCCTTGTGCAGATAGAATAGACAAAATAAAAAGATTACGACACTAAAGAATGCATAAACACAAAAAGAAGATGCTCCATGATGAAAAACGCTGATAAAATAGATTTTTAAGAAGAATGCAGAAAATGAAAAGAGCAGCTAATTATGATGCCAGAAAGAGGATAACAATCATCCTATGAATCTTGAAGTACTTGATCTAGAAAAACAATTACTAATCAACAAAAAGCTATATTCACAGATAACAAACAGTCTAGGAATCAACCAACTATGGAAACATTCAATTACTAAAGTTGCTAGTCGAAAGTCTTGACAAATTTCTTTTCATGTATGTGCATAGAGGAATGCATACAAGATCCTAACCGCTTTTAGAAACTCATTTAACATACAGCAGAAAAAAAAGGACCTATTAGCATGCATATATGCATATCTAAATAAACAACTAGAAACAACTAAATGATAATGTTTTAAAATAATTTATACATCATAGTAAATTATATTTCTTATTCAATATTCATAAAACTGCACGCTTCCGATGACCCGGTTAGGAAAGTATATTTATTAGATTTGGCTTATGTTAAGAAAGGTAGAGGCCCTTTCGATGACCTAGTTAGGAAAGTAGATTTATTAGATTTGGCTTATGTTAAGAAAGATAGAGGTAGACCTAAAAAGACTTGGTTAGAAAATATTAAAAATGATCTTTCTTTATTAGATTTAAATGAGAATTTGACTCTTAAAATGACACAATGGAGAAAAAGAATTCATATAACCGACCCCACGTAGTGGGAATAAGGCTTGTTATTGTTGTTGTTGTTGTATTCAATATTATATATATTACATCAAAAGAACTTAGTAATGTACCATCTAATACACTATATATAATATATTTCAACATATACTATTTTAGTACAATTAATTAATTATGCATTAATTATTACTAGTGTGTATATGATTTTAATATATATCACTAGAGAGTGAGTTGAAAGAAAACTTGAATTATGCAGGTCAACCTTAGAGTCTAAAAGTTTTCATTTGAGTAGATCTAAAACCAAATACATGGAGTGTAATTTTAGTAGTAATAGTTCTAGTGAGGGGATTGTGACTTTGGGCGATCAAGCCATTAATAAGAGTACACGTTTTAGATATCTTGGATCGGTTGTTCAAAGTGATGGTGAAATAGATGGGGATATTATTAGTACAATTCAAGTTGGTTGGTTGAAGTTGAGGAATGCATCGGGCCTGTTCAATGATAGAAAAGTACCCCTCAAATTAAAGGAAAATTATAAGATGGTGATGAGACCTATAATGCTTTATGTTATAGAATGTTGGCCATTGAAAGAGAAGCATAAAGTTAAGTGTTACAGAGATGAGAATGCTTAGGTGGATGAGTGGCTTCACTCTTTAGAGACAGCATGCGAAACGAGTATGTAAGTAAAAGGGTTGGAGTAGCTCTAGTGGCAAATAAGATTAGAGAGTCACCTTAGATAGTTTGAACACATAAAACGTCAGCCTTCCGATGACCCCGTTAGGAGAATATATGTATTGGATTTGGCCTACGTTAAAAAAGATAGAGGTAGACCTAAAAAGACTTTGCTAAAAAATATTAGAAATGACCTTTTTCTTATGAAATTTAAATGAGAATTTGATTCTTAACAAAACACAACAGTGATAAAGGCTTGATGTTATTGTTGCGCTATTATTTTTTATACCTTAAATAATAGCTATATTTAAATATGAAGGTATGAGCACTACTATACATACAAATAGCACTATAATTCCATAATTAATGACCTCCAGAACTATGAATTCAGAGTGTATAAGGTGAAGTAAAAAAAATAAAAAATAAAAATAAAACACTAAATATTAAATTGGGAAGTCACTTCACATTTACCCCTCCAACCATACACCTGAGTGATTACTTCCCCTCACTTCTTGCTTTTCCGGTAGTCTTACATCCAACCAAAAAAAAAACTAGCCCTAATATTTTGGCATTAGATTTTTTTCAGGCATTGTAGTTGTAAGCTAAGATTTATTTATCATATTTGAAAATAACAATATCTTTTTAGAGAAGGTGTGACAAAACATATTAGAAGAACATAAAAAAATAGAGAAAAAGGGCCAAAATGATCCATCAACTCTTTGTGTGGGACCCAAATAGTCCCCAACTCTTTTGAGGGACCAATTTGGTCCCTCGACTCCTTAAAAAGGGTCATTTTTTATCCTAACATCAAATTTTGGGGTTAATGGTGTTAAATCAAGGGATATTTTGGTCATTTTTTTAACTAAATTATTTATTAAATATAATTTTCAAATAATAATATTTTTTAATTTATTAAATATTTCTTCAATAAAAAGAAATTCTTAATAATTATAGTCTATAATGATCCTAAATTAAAACTAGAATTATTAATAATTTTTGAAATTAAAGCTAGAATTATTAATAAATTTTTTATTTAAAAAATGATTAATAAAATTTTTTTAAAAAATACTATTACTTAAAAATTAAATTTAATAGATAATTTAATTAAAAAATAACTAAAATATCCTTGATTTAATACCATTAACCCCAAAATTTGATGTTATGACTAAAAAGGTCCATTTACAAGAGTTAAAGGACTAAATTGGTCCCTCAAAAGAGTTGGGGGACATTTTGGTCCCTCACAAATAGTTGAGGGACCATTTTGATCATTTTCTCTAAAGAAATAATAATAATAACATATCCTTTTCATATGATTCAAATTTTTATCACCATAAAACTTTATTTCCGTCTTGATGAAAATATTATGATCTCTTAAACAATCTTTCTTAAGTAAACATGACATTAAAAGATTGAATTCTAATAGTGCTGAAGTTTTATATGACAATATATCAAAGATTTGAGCGTGGCAAATTATGCACTTTCACACATCTGTGAGCTTGCTTTAAGTTACAGGTTTAATATAACAAATCCTGATTTTGCATTACTTACAGTATTTCAATATCAAATATTATAATTCATCGCTAAAAAAACCTATGCATACATAATCAAATTCCTATTTTTCTTTACAATGACTTTTCGTGCACCATTAATAATTTGTAAAAATATGTTTTCTATGGAATCATGCTCTATCATCTGTTATAGCTAATTCATAACATGTTAATTTGTGTAGTTTATTTTTGCTGACTAAAATTCCATTTCTAGTAAATACACACATATGCATGTATATATATATAGGACAGCTTCACTCAACAACGTACAAACATGCAATTTCTTTATCGGTGCTCATCTTAAAGGAGCAAAAAAGCCTCCAACCCTTGTTTTGAAAACATCAAAAAACGAATACAAAACTTTGAAGATCTTGCTTAAGACAATTGGAGTCCTTGCGTATATTCTATGTGAAAACACTTTGGGGCTATTTGATATGCTGACATATGCAACATAATGCATGTTATTAGTCAAAATCAATTGTTTTCACTAACACCTTTAAATAAAAATTTCATAATGGATAGTTATGTCCTATTTTGATGTCATTTAGATGTTAGCCAGCTATTTGAGAGCTAAAATAAATGAAAATAAAAAGGAAGATGATAATATCCATTGATCTTTCATGATAACATTATAATATTTAAGATAGCATTGAATCAAACACATTGAATTCAGTGCATAATATTGTTATCTAAATAACACTGTCATCTAAGTAACATTGCTAAATAAATATCATTGAATTAAACAGACCGTTCATGCAAATATCTTTACATTGATGTTTCCAATAAGATTTACATGGAAAAGTGCATGAGCTTCTTCATTACTACTATGAAAATCTTTATTGGGTAAAAAGAAGAAAGGATCTAGAGCACCAGAAAAAAACCAGCAACACAGCCGTAAAATGTTGAATACATGATTACAGCATCAACCCATCATAGTCCATAACTTACAGATTCAGTTTTGCCAACCACATAATAAAAATTAAATTTTCATTTCAATAAACACATCAATAGATTGGCATTAACCCGTAGAAGCTTTTCATTAACTTTGAAACTTGACACACTTAAATTGAAAGCATTCACATCTCTAAAAAATATAATTTTTATGGACCTGAAGCATGAGAAAACTACCAGAGACCAATTTCCTCAGACCAACTACAATAGAGCACTTATGCATCCCAACATTTGCTATCAATGCACATACTAGCGCACTGGTCTGCATGGACACAGATTTCGTCTAAAGACACATTCATAATGTGAGTAGTCCATCTGCACAGACATGTGGATCCATTGGCAAAAACCAGAAACTACCCTATGTTAAAAAAATCTTCCGAAAAAAACTTGGCAGCGATATTAAACGTAGAGGATCTAAAAATTCCAACATATATCTTTCACCAACCTCCATTTCTCTAATTGATTGAAGGGAAAAAAAGAGTTAAGGCCCTCAAATCTCAGCTTTTCGAAAATCACATCTTCCCCGTCAAATAATCAATACTTGAAACTAATAAATCTATCGCAACACTTGGATCACCATCGCCATCAACAATAACCAACAACAATGAAAATCATACAGAGTGTTTTACATTTTTGTAGCAAATCCAAAAGATTAACAATTGCTCCCGAAGGCACAACTATCATCAGGTATAGAGTAACATAAAAGCAGCTATCGAAACGTGCCAGGCAACTAACCTGATTCCACACGGATCCCAGCGACGCAGGCTGGGATTGCTTAGAGATGTCCTCCGGGGTAAGCTTCCGAGGCACAGGCAGCGGCGCCGCGTCGTCCTTCGTCTCCCTCACCCAGTACGTGTACGAGGACTGCTTCTCCGCTACCCCGCCCTCCATCTGCCCAATCCCACTTCCTTCTTTTCGTTGATCCGCCACAGTACAAAGCGAAATCCCAATGACGAATCAAATTCTAGAAAAGTCAGGAAACGGCGAGGATGACCCCTTCTTGAGCTCAAGATTCAAAATAGAAAGAGATCGAGATAAAAAAGGTCAACTATAACTTGGCTGACGGAGAGAGGAGGAGGAGGCGTATTGAGGTTTGCTGAAAAAACTGGAGAGCTCTCCTTGTTAGTTGTTACCACCTGTGGCAAGCTAGAGCGTTTCTCTGCCGAGCTGAGGAAAGTAGAGTTGGCGACGACTGGTCAAGAACGGGCTGGTTGTCTCTGGAAGCTTCGTGCCGGTTTGACGGGTGCGCGCTACAATTAGAATTATTAATTGTGGATTTAAATACATTTCATCAAATTTTTATATTTGTAAGTAAATAATATTAAAATTTTAATACTTATTTAGAGTTTATTTTTTATTTTTAAAAATATAATTATTTAATATATTTTTATATATTTTACTTTTTAAAATTACTCAAATTAATTTTAAAACTTTCAAAGTAGATATTTTGAGCTTTTTTTAAAATAGTGCTCGTCATTGTTAGTCAATACTCACCACCTTCCACTACCACTTTTACTACTGCTAGCTGCCAACACCAACCACCTCTGATACTATTTTATGAAGGGAAATCCATGTAATATCACAGTCAAATATAATTTTTCAAGAATAATTATAAATCTAAATCATAAATCATCTTCATCTTGGCATAGATATTGTACTGCTTTAATTATACTAATTTTTCTGTAATTTTTAGGCATTGGTACAAATTCTTAAGAAATAAATACATGTCACTACAAGTGGAGGTTTTGAGATCGTAAAGTGTCTGTTTTGCAAATTGATTTCACCAAAATTTTTTAAATATGATGGATTATTTTATGAATATTTTTTCTATAATTTTTAGATATTCGAATTTGAAGATATAAGAGAATTTATATAAATTCTATACTAAAAACTAAACAAATTATATAATTACATTTATATTATTGTTGCATCTTGGAATGTTCGTGGCGGTAGAGAAGTACAAAGTTTAACGTCTTAGCGTTGTATGAAGATTAAGCACACAAACAGATGAAAGTGAGAGTGTAGTATTCATAAGAGACACCAAGATTTTTATGTGGAAAAACTTAAAAAATGGAAAAATCATGGGGTTGAGCCTAGTTTGAATGAATCCACTAGTATTTGCAGTTGATTATAAATGAGGCCCTTCATTAGAGGGAAGGCCCTTGGCTTGATGCAACAAATATACATCATATAGAGTGTGTTACATAGTGGAAATAGAAAGAATCATTGTTGACTTATTTGTTTGGTCAGAAGGAGCATAGTCGATGGGCGACGGAGGTCAGAAAGAACATTGCCTGGCGACGGAGGTCAGAAGGATTGTTGTCTGGCGACGGAGGTCGGAAGGACCATAATCGGTGGGCGACAAAGGTCATAAAGACCGTTGTCTGACGCCGGAGGTCGGAAGGACCGTAGTTGATGGGCGAAAGTCTGGCAACGGGTGGAAGTCCAGCATTGGGTAGATGTCAAACGAAAGTCCTGCGATGGGCAGAAGTTCAGCGATGGATGGAAGTTCGATGTCCGATAAAAGTCCGACAAAAGTCCGGTGACAGGCAGAAGTCCGACGAAGGGTGAAAGTTCTGCGTCGAGTAGAAGTACGATGAAAGTCCAATGACCAACAGAAGTTCAGTGACGGACAGAAGTTCGGCATCGGGTAGAAGTTCGACAGAAGTATGGCGACAGACAGAAGTCCAGCCTCAGGTAGAAGTTTGGCGATGGACAAAAGTTCGACGATAAGCAAAAGTTTGGCATCGAGTAGAAATCCGACAAAAGTCCAGCAACGGGCAGAAGTCCGGTGATGGGTGGAAGTCCAGTATTGGGTAGAAGTCTGGCGACAGGTGAATGTCCTGCATCGGGTAGAAATACGATGATGGGTAGAAGTCCGGCATCGGGTAGGAGTTCGACGAAAGTTCGGCAATGGGCAGAAGTCCGGCGAAGGGCGAAAGTCTAGCATCGCGTAGAAATTTGACGACAGGAAGAAGTCCAGTATCTGGTAGAAATCTGGCGACGGGCAAAAGCCCGGCTTTGGTCGATGGTCGAGAGATGGTTGAGGAGGAGCTTGGGGGCAAGAGAAATCCTTCCTCTCCTCTCTTTTTTCCCTCCTTAAACGAGGGGTCTATTTATAATTTTTTTAGAGTGGCATGGCCAGTAAGTAGGAGAAAGATTAAGGGTAAATTGGGAGTGGTTTGAATAGACGGCTGATGTTGAATCTCTTGATCATAGGCTGCTTACTAGGCATTTGTATGTCTTAATGATATCAGAATTCAATAATCTTAGGCTCGTTGGATTTGTCTCGTCGAGCCGCTCGATTCGACTATAAGCATATCATGTTTGAAAACCGTTTGTTAATCCAAATTATGGTTCGAACCTTCAAAATGTGCATAGGGTCTTTTATTTGGACACATTTGGGCTCGAATTGAGTTGAATTTGGTGTCGTTGGGTTCGTATTTCCGTGACGTTCAATTCGACTATAAGTTTACTAAAATCAGAGTTCAAATGGTCTCCGATTTAATTTTTGAAGTTTTCAACTCGATTTTGCTTCGAGATTCATGCCCAATCAATATAATTTTTGATGATATATATTAATTATATTATTATTTTATTATAAAATATTTTAAGTCTCTAACATAATCTAATAAATAAGCCATTAATCCATCCCCTTCATTCGGCTAGCTAACAGAGAATGGAATTTAGGAGATTAGAGAGACAAGTGAGGAGAGAGAAAAAAAAACCTAGAGTTTAAAAAGTCGCAGAGCGTTTTTTGTCAGTCAATCTTGTTGGAAAATTTGCTCGTCACATTGTAAGGAACCATTATTCTATTTTTTATTTCAATAATTTGGTGTTTTTAGAATTTTTTTCTGATCAAATTTGTATTTTCATTATCGAAAAATAAGGATAATTTTGTATTGGTAAAATTTTCACAATGTAACTTGTTATATTTTATTGAGATTGAGACAATGAATATTTTAACTATTTATTTGAGATTTTTTGCTGAATGATTTTGAAAAAAATAATAATTTTTATAAATTCAAAATTTTATTTTGATATCTAAAAATAGTGTTTTAGTTAATTAAAACTTCGTAATATTGTTTTATATGATTTATGGTAATTTGGTTATGTTTTGAAACAGTGAATTTTTGTTCAGTTATGTTTTTGTTACCTACCGTTAAGACATTTGGATACTTTCTAAATCAAGCTTAATTATATTTTATTTACTGCAATTCATTAGATATGAATGTGAATACGTGATTGAGTAATAACTGGTCATTATTACTGTTATAATACTCTGATAATAATGTGTATGAAAAAAATAAGTAAAGACTGGTTATTCACTGACGTTGGTTGGAGACTGATTAACATGTACATGATGATGGGTCGATGGGCTTTCATTTAAATAATGTGGTTTGGTGTTATACTCTACTGATTCACGTGATTTACTAATTGAGAGTTATAAGGAGATTATTACTTTTCCAACGAGCAAAGAGTGATAACTTTGTTTATTGAGTCAACAGTTTAGTGATACTGATACGATACTGGAAAAACGCTGATTAAACCGAAACTTCTTATGTATATTACTCTGTTTATCGTGCTTTAAGTTCTATTGTAGGATTTAATTACTTGTTGGGCTATTGAGCTCATTATATATGGTTGAATGATTTCAGGTCAGTGATAGGGAGCAGAAGTGTGAGATTGATCAGGTTCAGGCTCTTATTATTTTAGCTATTCTTTTGTACTCAGAATAAAATAGTTGTGATATAATTGTATAGATCATAAGTAGTGTACATAAATTTTGAGAAAATTAATATATATGTATAAATTGATGTTTTGATCAATAGTTTCACTTCGTTAATATTTATATTGATAAAAAAAATTATATAGCTCTGATTATTATTTATTAAAAGATAAAAGAATAATTCTTTTAAATTAGATTATGATGAATCACAATCCATTCTTAATCAATTTATCGAGGAGTTTAGTTAAGCAATATTTAGGTACAGAGTTGTGAAAAGGATAGCAGCCCTTTGGTTGAGGGCTCGGGATTCCACCATGGTGCCCCGTGTTCAATGCACAAGGCTCTTTTTTTTCTTTCTTTTTTTTTAAAGATAGAACATATACATTCAAAAATAGATCTAGTATGCATTTTGGATTAATTATCAAGGAAATTTATGAATCCATATATGATTTGTCAAAATAATATAACACCAAACTACTTATTTATAATATGTTGAGCCCTTCTTATCAACATCTTTGTAGTATCTAAGCATTGATATTTCTTCACCCTCTATTTAGTTTTTGAATTTTGATTTGGAATTAGCTTTGTTTTATAGCCTGTTAAAGCATTATCAAAGTGTCATTTTAATCTCTTATTAGTCTACTACATTTGACAATTTTTTCCTTATTGTTGATAGGACTTATCTTTAAAAGATTTCAATTTCCACAAGTAAATTCTAAGGCAATATGTTGAGCAATATATCTTTTCATATGCTACATCATCTTGATGATTTGTTATTTCATTTAGCTTATTGAAGCATGTTTGCATTTCATTGTGTTCAATCTACAGCCAATGGTCTCATTGAAGTAATTAAGATTTATTTTTCACATTATGGCCATAAAAAATTAAGAAATTGTTCTTCATTGGGTGGAGACACAAATTAAGTTAATAATATAGCTCACTTATTAAATAATTATTTTATTTTTTTTATTGTTAATATTGTTTAAATAATAGTCCAATATTATTTAAGTAGTAGGGGAAGTGGTAAAGAATATGCTCTATTTGATGTTAAATAATATTTTGGATTCATTTTTAACTTAAAAGTTGATAAAATCTATATATGAGATCACAACCGAATTATCTCAAATTTTATAAAGAAATGAGGGCATCATAAATGTTATGACATTGTTTAAAGAATCTAAGCAAAGGCTTTAAAATATAAAAGATAAATTATTTTAGAAAGCAGTAACAAAAATTATAAATGTTCTGTCATAAGTTATTTTAAAAAGCATTAAGAAAGTCATCCCAAACTAAGCCTATGACTTCGCTTGAGATAACTTTTTTAGTATTTTTTAAACCATTTTCTAGTACAAAAATTTTTTACAGTAAAAATTTTAAAAAAAATTATACTAGAAAATTATTTCAAACAAAGCCTAAAAGGCTAAAATGATATGATGAAACAATCATAAATTTACATTATTAGTAAAATTATTTTTACCTTGCAATAGAAATACAACTACAGGATCTCAATAATACATTCAATAAATTAAATATTAAATTGCTTCAATATATGACATACTTAAATCAATTTAATTCATTCTCAATTTTTCAGAAATAAAAATTGATATATTTTGCTAAATTCTAACTCAGCTTGATCTAACTTCACCGAAATATATATATATATGACTTTTAAGTAGATTTTAACCCTGCAGGTGTTTTCTCTCATACTTCTAACAAAACAAGCAGAGGCAGAACAATAAACTAAGCTCTATATTATTCAAGCAAACATAACAGTGCTCATGTTCAAGAAGAGACTCATTGGATGAAGCAGCATTCGCATGTGTGATGTTGTAGTTTTAATCTGGCTGAATCTGATGCAATGGATGCTTCCAAAAGTTACAAAATACTCTAAGGACATACCAGAAAATGAATTCAAGAGACTTTACCCTGATGGGGAGAGCTGTTTAAATGATTTACAACATCACTTTTTGGCATTTTAATTGAATGAGATGCCAGTTATCCAACCAAAATTTTCCTTTTCTCAACGCTGCTGCCGTTGTTTCAATCGCGGCAAAAGAGCCAGCAAGATCTTTTTCCTAGGTCCCTGCAGCAATCAGAGGAAAAGACTGTCACATTCAAAATTTTGGGTAGCTGCGAGCATAATAGGAGAGCACCAGCATATAAGAAACAGCGGCTGCAGGGTACGTACGTAAGCCATGTAGCAAGCAAAAATACATGGCATGTCTAACCACTGGGAAATTTTTCAGTTTTACAGCTATTCAATAAGATAAAATATGGGGGTTGGCTTTTATGAATACTCATTCTCAACTCATTTCTATTGGGCATTGCATGAAGCATTAAATCTATTCTGAAATTCATCTTACATTTGGTTTCCGCATTTTCCTTCCTAACGCTATGTCATCAATTTTGCCTACCTAGATTGTCTTAGATAGATGCTACCACCACCACCTCTAATATAATCATTTCTAAGACTTCGTTTGGGATGACTTTTTTTTCTGCTTCTTAAACCAGCTTTCTAGTTAAAAAATTTTAATTTTTGTATTAAAAGGTTACTTTAAGAAGCAAAAAAAAAGCCGTCTCAAACGATGCCTAAATCTATTATTTCTAACTTTTCTCATACATCTATCATAACATTCTTATTCATGCCACAATGAACTTTGGCTACCAATAACTTCTTTATCACCAATACTTAATTGCAGTTTTACAAAATATAACTAAAATCTCCACAATATTCAATTATCACATAGTGCTCACTAAGAAAATTCATCATTTTACTTGAGATAGAGTCTTGTTGGGTTTGATGCTCGCAGTCTTATCCTAAATTTGCTCGGAGGTTATTTATATGACTTGAACTTGGAACTATCAAATTAAAATAGAGGAATGGTCCAAATCTCGACTTAACTTTAAAATTTATGTCCTCATTCTTCGAATAAGATATCCAAGAAATTTAAACCTATTACACAAAGATTGCATTACATATTGCAGTAATCTTGACAGGAAGTCCTTAATATCACACCCACTAAAGTGAAAGTTGATTCTTGCCTCTAATTTAGATTAGCAAGTTATTACAGTCAGCTTGGTAATGAAATGATAAAGTTTAGGGGGCATTGTAATTAAGCGAACAAAGAAAAACATGAATGTCATAGTTATCACATCTTTGGATATGAAAAGGAGTTCAACTACTTTTCATAGAAAATAAAATAAAGAGTTAAATAAAGCTAAAGCAACAAGCTAGCGAAAATAATTTAAAGCCCAAAGGTAGATAGTATTCATACTAGCAAGCAATTCAACAAAGGACGGCATCAATAAAACCAAAATAAATTTCTGAAAACCAACTAAAGTAAGATACAACAAGGTACCATGGGTATCCCCAACTCTTTCAGGTCACTGTCTCCCATTTGCCTGAGCGCTGCCATGTCAATCTGCCAACAGAAGCCAAAACCGTAAATCTCAAACAATTAAGCAGATCTTGCAAAGGAAGCTCAGGTCATCATACATAGACATGAAAGACAAGGAACAATCTTGAAAAAATAAAATCTGGTATAATGATACAACAACATCAAGCCTTTATCTCAGTATATGGGGTCAGCTACATGAATCTTTTTTTCTCCAATATGTCCTATTAAGAGTCAAATTCTCATTTAAACCTATTAAAAAAAGTTCATTTAAAATGCCTTCTAACCAAATCCTTATAGATCTATATCTATCTTTCTTAACATAAGTCAAATATAATACATCTACTCTCCTAACCGGATCATCGGAAAGCCGACGTTTTATGTGACCAAACCATCTAAGGGGATTTCTCTCTAATTTTATCTGCCACTAGAGCTACTCCAACATTTTCACGTATATACTCATTTTGCATTTTGTCTCTAAATGTAAAGCCACTCATCCACCTGACTACCTGAGCATCCTCAACTTTGCAATACTTAATTTTATGATACTTTTTGGTTGGGTCAAAAAATTATAATGAAATCATTGGATGAAATGATTTCGCACATTTAAATTGTTGATATTTAACATAATGATATAGTGCAGTTAAACATTCGTGATACTATCAACAGCATCTACTTCACAAATTTAAGAGACTCCTCAAGGTTAAACCGTCAAAGAAAAAGAAATGACATAAATCACAAAAGAAACTGTACTAACGCCCATTACATCAGGATAAAGTGCAGAATTAATACGGAACCTTCTAACAGAAGAAAATCAAAATAGAGTGATAGGAAAGAGTACAATTGCCGCTCTAAAAATCATGTTTTTTATTTGCAGTCATAGTAAGAAGGAGAAGTACACTTCCACTACTGCCATGAAAGCCCGTCGTATATGTTAAGGATACCAATCAACTCTATTATAATGGTAACAACTGATTAAAAAGGGGTAATTAAAAGGCTGCCGCCTCTCTTGATTGAGTTACCTACCATATGTATAGATTTAAGAAACAAAGTTGAAACCTATGGGAAGAATCCCATTTTCACTTTTTTTTATCATATTTTACTAGAAGGAAAATAAATGATCCACCAGTATCTGACACGGTTGGGAGAATAGGCAAGCAAAAATATACTAGCATCGTTCAAACTCCTAAAATGGCATGATGATGCCTTCCATACCACTACAATAGAAAGATATTTTTCACATACATCACGTGCACATCCATTCTCAATAGAAGACCAAAAAATTATATCTCACTATTCAATCTGTTTATTGTAAATATATATGTAGGCCACTAACTTTACAAATAGAAATGATTGAATGTATTAATGAGGAATAATAGAAGCAGGATTTAAATTTTGCTAAAAGCAGCAAGTACAGGAAACATAAAACAAGCCAGATAATGTCAACTTCTTCAGATTCCTTTGTTTTTTTACCCTTTGTAAGGGATGTAGCATTACTAGCACCTGTGGTACACAAGCCAGTCACCATACTACCAGAGCAATGACAAGAAATAACTAAAATACCTCTTGTATTTTCATGTATTTTTAGGAACCTTTATTTATTTGTGTTATTTATTCTTATTTCCCTTTAACTTCATGCATGTGTAATTATTGTGAGCGTGAGAAAATAGGATCATTGCGTGTATGTTTGGGCAACTAGTTGCCACCTTTGCATATAGGACAATTAGTGCTTGCCATGCAAAATTGCTTGGGCTGAACCCATGAAGGGCATGTTTTGTCATTTTTGGGATGTGGTGGACTGCCAAGCTGGTTAAGGAACTGTTTGTAGGTTCAATTATGCTTGGAGTTACTTTGTTGATACATCCATTCATGCATTTGCTCCTTGAAACCGACAGCTATTCATGTGAATGAAGTAGAAATATCTAGTTTCAATTCACGTTTGGACGGCCATCCATAGATCCATGCATCTTTGTGATGGAAGCTTTTACACATGTTTCTTACTCTCTTATTCATCTAACTTCCATGAACGGTCAAAGGCTATTCATGAATGTCTTTTCATTCTCAAAAATGTCTCGTTCTATTCTTATGGCTTTGGAACTTCCCCTTAGATTCATATATGAAAGTTTATATAGCCATGAAAATTAGGTTATAAACATCGTATTTTGAATGATACCCTGCCTTTGGAGAGGAATAGATGATTATATTCTTTATATCTTAGTTTGCTCTTTCCATTCATAAATCTTCAAACCCTTAGCAACACTATATCATAATGTATACAAGTACTATATATTTTCAATAGTGTTTAATACAACTCCAGAGAGATCTCATGGCATATCTCATTCAAGAGAAGGTTTAACGGCAGAAGCTAGCAAAATTCTCCAAGCCAGTATATGGAAATTTTTATGACGCCTAACCATAAGCGGATCCACTAAAGCCAGAACGACATGCCTCTTCAAGAGGCAAACGTGCAAGACATTGGCTATACATATATCTGCATCCCATGTTGATTGTGTAAGGTGAATTGCTTCGTTGTTTGTTTGCATAATGCACTCTAAATACAGTTTACAACCGGTAATCAAAACTTAGCCTTTTGTCAATATCTTGAACGAGGGAAACAAAAGAACAAGAAATTGTGCATGTTGAGAAAGGTCAAACCATGCAATGCTAAGCATAATACCATGTATTGTCATAATAACTGGTGAAACTCAGTGAAAATTCAACATATATCAAGATAAGATAATTATGAGCACTTCCAAAACATTACTTGAAATAACGGAAATTAAAGTTTCAGGAAGACAGAATTACCTCCTCCGCCTGGAAGTTGATGGAATATTTTCCTAAGCCCAATGAATGCAGCAAGCCGCCAACAGTAAGCGGCACCTCAGGCTAACATATCAAAACAACACACAAGAGTGAGTTTGAAAATTTTTCAGATGAGAATCAGGAAAATCTGCCGATTTTATTTAACCATGCAGAAATAGACAGAAATCAGCCTGAAATGCAAAAATGACGGCGGTCAATCTTAGAGCTAAAAGACTGCTTCATCCGATCTTAATGCATATGGAGATATGATGATCTGGTAATTTTGATCTATGGCAGTAGACATTAGAATATAAACAAATACCACTGTCCAAGTTCAAGTTGCACAAAGGGCCAATGACTAGCAAGAAAAATAAAAACTCTAAATGACATTACCTTTTTTTTTTTGCCCACCCAAAATTCCTCAAGGTAGGAATTTATCATGTTGTTGGGCGAGAATCAAACCTAAAACCTTGACAACAATTATAGGACCCTCACTAATAGGACTAGCTGGCACCCACAAAGGCATATAATTGAATTAAAATGCCACATTAATTGAATCATAGACAACCTCATGATAACCAAACAGTAATTAATCCTTGGAAATAGAAAGCTCAGCCATATCATGTAAAAGTGTTATCTTTGTAGTATAATGGAAATGAGAAGATTTAAATAAAAGTGTGGCAAAACTAAAATGATAATTTGAAAAGCAACTATATTCGAGGAATTGTGAGAGTAGCAAAAGGAAATTGATAATAAACTTGTGTAGTTTGGGCGTGCACAATAAAGATAGTCGAGTCAAGTTTGAGAGAGTTAAACTTGGCTCAAAATCAAAATATATTGCCAGCGAGCTAGCTTCAACTTGATAGGATTCGCTTTTGAGTCAACTTAAAATCTAGAATGGTCAAAATAAGTAAAAAATACTAGTTGTGTGTCTCTAACATGAGATTCCTTCAATTAAATCAAGACCATTAACAAATAATATTTGTCAACTATTAAGAACTGAATTATATACTATTCATGTTTTTTTTTTTTTTTGGGGGGGGGGGGGGGGGGGGAAGCTTACAATGTTATCTATTTCCTAGACTTGGCTAAGATCGCCTGTTGGAACATTGACTTTTTAACTTATAATTTTTCAAACTAGATTGAATCATTAGTTAATATAAACTCTAAATTGCATTGAGTTTAGAATTTGACTTATAACTCGACTCATAATATTTCCAATCAATTTAGAATTGACTCAAAACTAGAGCAAGTTTCGGGCAAAATTGCCAACCCTAATGTATATAAGGGATGGAAAATGTACCAATTAGACCAATAAATAAACCTAATGTAAATGGATTACCAAGAAATGGTGGACTAAAGGTAATATGGATAGATGTTACTCAAAACAAATAGATTTTCACATTTTGTATCATTCGACAGCAACAAATAAAAAATCATCATCACCATCGTTGATTTTATCCCAACTATTTGGGATCAAATTTATACAACAACATCAAGCCTTTATCCCACTACGTGGGGTCGGCTACATGAATCCTTTTTCTCCATTGTGTCCTGTTAAAAAACATAAATTTATAAATTTATAAAACATAAATTTTCATTTATACCTATCGAGCGTTGCTTGAGATATTAAACATATTCTATGCAGATCCTTATGAAAAATTCTTATAAATGCTACCTTAGATCTAACCCTTCTCCTTCGAAATCCTCCAACACTTACTTTATCTACTAGTCTACTGAGTGCTTTATTTACTTCTTTGTTATATATGTCCAGACCCCCTATTACTTTATCTTCAGTAGATATCACATCAACCATCTCTATTATCATTCCTTAATTTATCCTTTTCAATTTTTCACACAAGATATAAAAAAAAATTCATAAAGTCAATTCCAAATAGTTGGGATAAGTCTAATGATAATGATGGTGATGGAAATCATTTCTTTGTCAAAAGCATCATGTTTTCTCTTAGCATCAAATATTTGTCCAACCTCAGAGACAACCACCATATAGCACAATATAACAAATCACAAATATGAATTCACAACAATAACCAGACAAGGGTACCAAGTTATGATTAGATGTGCCAAGACTATTAACCGGCAATGAGTTACAGTCTTAAGAATACAATCAATCAATCAATATATATATAATTCTAAATCTGTGCTATAATATAAATTTGATAGCTTGACTTTAAGCGTTGTGAGGCAACTCTAGCTTTTCATCTATCAAAAGGATGTCATGTACCATGTAATATAACATGCATTTTCAACAATTCATGATATGAAAAAAAAAAAATTGCGAACTCAATTAAATTATAGGCAGCTGCAATTAAATGAAAATACCACTGATTGGAAATTATGAATGCTGATACTGATGATATAAGTGATGACTGCTTGGGTTCAAATAAACTCCAGTCATGGATAACCTATGAACAATAATGTAGAACGTAAAACCAACATACTGTAAGCTCACCATATAAGAGCTTTTCTGCACAATGCCAGGAAGAGCACCCAAACTAGATTTTGATGCATCAACTGGAACCACAGTTTTGTTCATGAAAGTTGCTGGTCTTGAAGTCTCAGGAATTCTTCTTGTTATATAAACTGTTGGCCTTGAGTCATCATAGGGCCTCACGGATGGATTATTTCTCACTTCATCGTAGCTTCTCCGCGGAGACATATGCCTAGAAGCACCTAATAGCCTATCTGGGGATCTACGCCTTAGTCCATCCACTGTCAAGGAAGGGTAGGAGTTTCTGGATGAATCCAGCCGAAGCAAATCATCAGCACTTCTTGTAGGAGGTATTCTCCTTGAAATGGTTAGGGCCCGTGGTTCAATCATATTTTTTCTTGGCTCATTTCGTAGTGGGATACGAGAGCTTCGAGAAAGCTTTTCACGAAGATCTACACCATTTTGTCCATCAAAATCAACAACACTTCTGGATTGACCTTTGCTTAAGAGTTTGTATCTCAGGTCATCACGACTAATCCTGACATCTATTTTTGTTAAGATAAACACAGAAGAAAATAGTTCTCTTTCTTCCTTTTTTTTTAGGGTGTGTGTATGTGTGTAGCTCTTATAATTCCAATGACAAATATAGGATACTGGACATGAGCTGCCTTTCATCAGTCATGTGATTGTTACTCGGATCATAATTACTTGTCCGTTGCCTGTAAAACAAGGATTTTATATAAGGAAACATCAGCATGTCAAACAACTTAATATTGTAAAAATTGTGCATCAATCAATCCTTCCAAATATAAGCCAAAATGCTATAAAAATATTAAAAGTCGCTACCCTGGAATCTAGCTTTCTTAAGAGAGTAAGCATTTCTAAAACAACTTATTACAAATATACCACACATAAGAAGCGCAATTACAAAATGTATTATGGCTTCCAAAGTTTAGACTCTTCATAATACATCCGTTTGACCCTTAAATCAAAGTACAACAACCTGTTTCCATTATTATGGCTTCAAAAGTTTAGATTCTTCTTAATACATCTGTTTAACCCTTATATCAAAGTACAACAACATTCTTCCATTATTCTAATAAAAAAGGCATGTGAATCCCATCAATGCAAGGTTAAGGGGATTAATATATGCAGTCTTACCCAACATTTCAAAGGTTGTTTCCATGGAACATACACTGGCCTACATCTTACTATTGAGGCTAACTAAACATTGTACTAGACCCACCCTATAGACGTCTTTCATGTAATTATTGCTTGAAATAAATTTATTGTATAACAGTTAAAATGTTATATTTATGTTTCCTACCAAAACTAATTGTTCGCCTAGGAAAAATAGGCGCGAACCTCACTCTCACGAGCTTAAAGTCCCCTCTTTCCCTGAGGTAGATTGGATTTGAAATTTAACCAGATTTCCCCTAAGAGTAATGTCAGGGTTTATTTAGATCTGGGTCCTACTTCCTATGAACGCAAGCCCTCATAGTTAATTACCCCTTCTAACACGTAGAAGAGCATTCTCGATTAATGATGAAATTATATTTAGTCTGTACATGAAGTGCAGATATGTGTGCAACAATGTGTGAATGTTCTAAACCCTGGTTGTGAGGGATAGAGGTAGACCCAATCAAGATCCCATGGTTCCGTCATCCCGGGCATATCGTAGGATTCAGTCTACCAACACTAACGACCATTGATCGTAGTGTCCATGGAATCTGATTAGCAGTCATGAGTTGCCTCCTCTCAGGGATCCCGAGTAGATTGAGGTGGATATATATATTAGTTATTTAAATTAGGTAGGGACTTATGGCTTCATTTAGAAGTTGCACATAGTTTAAGTTTAGGCTGGGTCTTATGGCCCCGTTTAGGAGTTACCCATGTGATTAGATTTGGGTAGGAGCTCACGTCTTTCATTTGAAAGTAGCCCTAATGATGGGTCTTACGGCCTCTATTAGACGTGGCCCAAATAGCGAGTCTTACAACTTAGCCCTATAGACTAAGATGCCCATGGATTTTGCATGTTCAGATAGGTCTTATGGCTTCTACATTTAGAAATTGTCTAATGACGGGTCTTACGACCTAGCCATGTAGGCTAAGTGGCCCATATAGTGGAGCTTATAACTTAGCCCTATAGACCAGTATGCCTGTGTGAGGGGTCTAGGGCTATGTTATTACCTAGATATTTCCCTCAGAAGTCGGACTTACAGCTTCTATTAGAAATTGTCAGAGTGTTTCAAATGGCCATCACTTCACATAATAGATTTATTTAGTGAAATAATCACTAGTATGATTCACTACTTCCATTATAAGCGACCTATAAGGTTTAGGTTAGTGAGGACATAGCTTTACACACTTCACTGTTTTGACACCAGTGTCAATGTCTTGTTTTGGCAGCTTTGTTTCAGTACTGTCCTGCAGTCGTTGTTTTGAGACTTACTAGCCAACTGTTGTTATTTTGTGCTTGTAGTAGTGCTTGTAGCTTTTCTGCTTTAGCAGTAGCTTTACTTTTTCCAGCATTAATTTTATTTATTATATGCTAACTTTTGTCTACTTGTTTGCATGTGCTCGTGGCCAGCTTTACTTCAACACTTAGCTTTTTTTACCGGTACTAGCTTTGCTCTGTTTAGCACTAGTTTTACATTACTGGCTATATTTGATACACCGTATTAATGCTATATTTGTTTGCTTGCAAGTTGATTGTACATGCAGTAGCTTAGAGAGCTTTCATGTGGCTATAGCTGAAGCTACTACTGGGAGCCTGAGAGCGTGTTGAGTGTTTTGTTTGGATAGCTTGTTTGGAGAGTTGTTTGCTCAGAACTTTGTTAGAGAGCTGTTGGAGAGCTTGTGTTTGAGAGTTGTAGCTTGTACACAAGTTGGATAGTGAAAAATATTAATTTTTATGTTTGCTTTTCTATTTTGATTTTTATTTTGATTTAATTAATTACATTAATTAATTAGGTTGATTAATTAAAAGTTAAATTGTAATTGGCTCACTTATTTGGTTGATGTTTTAAATTCTAAGTGTATTTTCAAATTGCTCAATTTAATTATATTATTAATTAAATTGCTCATTAAATTGATTCAAGCTTTAATTTTAATTAATGTTTTTTATCAATTGATGTGAACTTTAATTTTGTTTGTTTTAAAATTAATTATTTAATCATTTAAATTCCTCTTATTCAATTGTATCAAAAGTTTGAAATTAATTAATTTGTTTTATTAATTAAATGATTTTGATTTTGAATTAATTAATTAAATTAAAGTTTCAATTTAATTAACTAAAGTTTGATTTTCAATTAAGCTCTGATTTTGATTAGGTTTTACAGATTTATTAATCAAAAGGTTTCAATTTCAAATTAAAGTTGAAATTTTAATTTTATTACTTAATTATTTAAATTTCTCTTGCTTAATTAATCTAGAAATTTACATTTAATTAATTAGTTTTGTTAATCAATTATATGATTTTAATTTTTCTTTAATTAGTTAATTAATGTTTTCAATTTCAATTAAGCTTTTAATTACTGTAGGTTTTCTGATTTAAATGTTATATTCAAATTTGATTTAAACAGTTAACTAAATAAATTGCAATTTTAATTTTAGTTAAGATTTAAATTAATCATTTTTAATTAAATTTTATTAGTTAATATTAATTAAATCATTTGATTAACTATTTTAACTGTTTGAGTTAATTAAATATCCCAAGTTATCTTTTAATCAGATTTTAATTAATTATTCATTACTCGTTAAGATTTCGGTTGACTGATCACTTGAATTTTAATTGTGAAGTTTAATTAATTATTTATCGAAACTCTTGGATCGTAAGTTCAATAGTTTTCCAATGTAATTTCGGCGGCCTCCCAAGGCAAATTTGGCAATTTCACAGAGCGATTTCGGCAACCTCCTGACGTACCCTCCCTGCAAGGGGAGGTAGGAGAGCCCTTTTAGATCGACTCAGCCGGATCAAATTGACGGCGAGGACTTCGGGTGAGCGAATCAATCCCGAGACTTCCTTCAAGTCTTCTATTCTGGTGTTTGCAACGTTGATATATATAACATTTCTCTTATTATTGATTATTATTATCAATATTACTACTATAATAATAATAACTATTACTGCTATTACAATCCCTCTTCCTTACTCAATGTTTCAAGAAGCAGGTTTCGGTTCAGCCAATTACGGGTAGAGGGAGGTCCCAGGCGGAATCGGGCATTTGGTTTTATTTGCCTGGGAGACTGGCTTGTTCGCGTGTGGAACCGGAGCCGGAGGTCCGATCATATTCGTTCACATGTAAGGGAAGGCGGACGTCAGGCTCAGGAGGCGGAGGCCGGTCTCGGCTAGCGTGGCCGGAGGGAAGGGAGCCGGTGGTCTCAGGTCTTGCTCGCGTGAGAGAAACCAGTGGCAGGTGGCGTGGCCCGGATCTCGTGAAGGAGGCTGACGGCATGCGGGCCTTCGAGACTTGCTTGTGTGAGGAGATGAATGGGACCGAGGCTTGGTTGCGGGTCCTACGTACAGACGGAGGAGGATCGAGCAAGAGGGAGAGATATGTTCGGTTCTGAGAGCCAGAGAGTTCAAATGCCTTGGGGTTTTTGTTTGTGTCTCTCCGAATGAGAGAGGTAGGGCATTTTGTATCATGGGAGTGGTTGCTTTCAGAATGTGGAAATGATCGTGGGATCATGCGTGAGTGGGGGCCAGTTGAGTTGGTCGTTTGATAGTTTACAGGTCAACACTAATCTAACCCATTCATAATTTCTATTTTTACAGTCTTCTTGCACTTTTTTATTTTTATGGTTAATCAAGAATAACAACAAACCTTATTCAGGTCTATGTAATCATTTTCTGTAGGCCTGAGTTAGAAGTGCCTGAGGACCAGATTCTGTGTCCAAACTGAAGCCTAACCCATTGCAAGCAACCTTAGCTGGGACATTTAGATGATACACTTAAGTGAAGTAAAGTCATGATAGCTGTCACATTATGGTTTTCCATGCACGGGATCCTTGCAGGCAATTATCTGATGATGATCAAGTTATTGTTGTTATCACATGCACCACAGCTGCCGAGCAAATGCTACAGATGGCAGTTAGAAATAAGCACATTTAAGAAGTTACAATGCCTACTTAAATCGCTAAATTTCTGTGAAGACAAAATCTCTTCTGTGATCAAATTCCCAACGGAAAAAAAAAAGAAATAATATTTGAGATTATTAAAAAAAAAGAAAGAGAAACCACATTCAAAGGAATGGGCCCAGGTTAGTGTTTTAACTTTAGTGCTTCAAGTGCCGTCAACAAATAAGCCTGTATTTTTGGAAACATATTTGGCACTGGGGCAAATAACAGCTGTCATAATGCAACTAGAAAAGGGGGAAATATAAAAAGATAGCACTCATACTCTTTGACTTAGCAATATTAAAAAACACCACTAAAAATGAGAATCAGTTTCGCTCAGAATCCACGAGAATGTAGCACCGGCATGAGAAAATAATTTTTTTACTAATTATTATTATTTACAGGTTTTTTTATTCTCTCATTCGTCATGGGATTATTTTAGAAGGCTTAAGTCGATAGATCACTTCTCTTCTAGATTATAAAATTAAATGTCTGAAAATTTTGAGAGACTCATTTGTAAATTGGACCCTCGCCATATATTAAGCTTCAAAATGATAAACAATCTCTTTCTTTATCTCTAAGATATTAAAATTAAAATTTAACTTTAACTTTTTAATAGTGACAAGAAAGAAAGTTAATTTCAAAGTAATTCTTTATATTAATTAAGAAGAGAATACTATAATTAAACAATGGTATGATAGGTAGATTAGATTACATATTATATGGATTAGTATACCTACCCCTTCTTAAATACAAAGTTCTTTTCACTCACACAAATAAAGAAAAAATTCAAAAAACGAGAGAGAGACGCATTCACATTTTGAAATGGAGCTTCTCCCTGCGCATATGTTCCAAAATTTTCAATCAAAAAAATTGTTCCTTATGACAAAACATGTAGTGTATAGATATGTAAATAAGTGCATTCAAAGGATGAATCCATATTATAACCAGAAATATAAGTAAGATTAAAGGCTAGAAAATAAAATTTGAAGAATCTGGCTTGCACAGGGCCAGATGGATTAGAAGGAATCCAACTTTTATAAGATTTTTCTAAAACACGTTATATATATATATATATATATAGAAATCTTAAGCTACATGCAGCACCTATTGCCAATAAGAACTGTTCATTTATAATCTTGCATTTTATGTAGAAGCTTCTCAATCAAAAGCCGTGCGTTTTTATGTGGGAGCTTCTCCATAAAAAACCGTCTAGCAGTATGATACAAACAATGTTAGATAAGTTCTGAAGCGTCTAAGATGATCCATGATACCTTAAATCCAAAAAACCAAAAAAATAACAAAAACAAAAAACAAAACGTAAAAACCTTTTTCTATACTGATTTTCATGCAGATTTTGCCCATCCAAATTGCTCCCCAACCTTTCTCTAACAGATCTCTTTCCCTCCAAGTATGGAGCATAGTCAGAGCTGCTAACGTCAGAGGTGGTCCTTGCTCTTTTGACAACCTGCAACTAATTATATGAGAAAACTTAAGCGTAACAAAAATCTTAAAACTAACCCCCAAATTGTAGGGGCCTGTCAAAATGCAGTGCCATCTCGAATAGCATGTGTCTTTATAAAATATCTTAATAAATCAATAACTGTAAGTAGAATATTAACATTATAAAAAAGTTTCTCATTTTATTTGTTCTGAAAATGACTAAGCAAGTATGTTAGCTCCAAATGTCTTCACATATATGAAACTATTTGAAAATTTTACCCAAAAAATGGATAAATCTACCGCCCACCAACCAAACAAATTTTTACCAACAACCATAGATTGATGTGCCGTACAAAAAATGTCATAGGAATAATTGAAACTTAATTAGATTGGTTAATAAAGTTGGCTTATTATGTCATATCCACCACTCAAATAAGAACAAAGAAAAAGTCTATGATAACACTTAACTAGAATTTAAAAATGTCACAAAGCATCTGCCTTTGCGAAATTAAGTTCATACCTTGTGAACTACAATACAAGTGGAATAGAAGAACTTCCACCTCGTTAAAGATCTAGCAGCACTAAGAACAAACTTCAATGAATAGACCTCAATCCGATTACAAATTGAGAATATCATACACATATACACCATAGCTCTTATGACAGCACACTTAGCTCGGAGGTGAGTTATTTACCTCATTGGTGTAATGGCCATTGGTCCAAATCCAATAGCTGAACCTTATATAAATCTTCCTTTTGTGTGCCATGATTGAAAGTATCTCCTCTAAGCCATTCAAAAAGTCAGAATCATAATCCATAACCAACCCTAAAACCAATGCCAATGACATGAGAAATCTATTGATCATCCCTTGCTCATATCACCAAATATATATATTTGTCAACCACACTAAAGACCAAACTAGAAGGAACAACAAACTGTCTAGAGATCATAAGAGCATACAAAGCAGCTAATACTAGCAAAGCCAATACATTTTAGAAATATAAAGCAAAGACTCAAAATCTAGATATACATTAACAAGATAAAATAGCATTCCATCATTTTCACTCACAGGATTTTTATGTTGATTTGGGAGCAGTAGAAATCAAGTAGAGATTCTATTGAAAATGCCAATCAAAACACAATGCTGCATTTACATCACTATGATAAACACTATTCTAAAACTTTCCACCTTAAAAGTCATAATCTAATCTGTCTATCAGTTGAGCCTAAAGTTATGTTAATTTGGAAAAAAAAATCCAATATCACTAAAATTTTATAAAAAAAACTCAATCTTAAAGATGTATTAATTGTTAGATACAATTTTGTACTTACAACTAATGCTTTGATAATCATTTTCTAATATGTTTCCAACCAACCAATCATAATCTCAGTAGCATATATTGACTTTTCTAGTTTGGGCCCTATAGCAACATTAATATGGAAAAATCAAGACAGTATCAATAAAAAGATGGGGACTATAGCATCATTTGCATTCCTGTGACTTAAGGAAATGAGAACTTTAAAGTTATCTTATTAAAATATTGCAATACTATTCCACTTAAACATCAGAGTAGAATCAATGAGTATATCTTACAATATATACCATGCACACACAAAAGGCACATGCATGCGGTAATGTTAACTTCTAGCATTTGCAATTGAAAACACAATCTCAATATTTAATAGATAATACCTAAACATAACAGGAAGATTTGGAGGGTTATGAAGCAATTGGAGTTGGCTTTAGGAACCACATTGTCATTTCATTTTTGTTGCGTTGCACCTATTAATTGTATGCTACTCGAATAATTTAGCATAACTTCTAGTCATGTAACCTTTCATACAACTATTCTCCTTTCTAATCCTTTCATATCAATTTTAATCTCTACATCCTAATGATGCAGACATGCCTAAATCACCCAATCAATTTCCAACAATATTATATCTTCTATAAGTGCTAGTTTGATTAATTCTCTCATATAATCATGTTTCAATCCATCCTCCCTAATTTCACCTCATGCCCGTCTCAACATTTTTATTTTTATCACTTAAGATGTGGCTATCAGCAAATTTCTTTATATCTCGAACTCAATAATATAGCACAGTAGGCCTAATTGCAGCTTTATAAAATTTCCCTTTATGCTCCCTTATATTATCTCATTTCATAATACTTCTTAAGCACTTCTCCATTTTAATCAAATTGCCATAGTTTTGGAAAATATAGTATATTCATTTTCTTCTACATCATAAATAAAAGATATTAACACACGTAATTATCATTTTACATTGCAATAATATTAAATTGTGATTATCAATTTCACACCAAATTCACTATCATAAATCCAGTCTTTGCTTTAAGAATGATGTTTCAAATCTTCTAAGAAAATTATCCATTATTCTATCTTAACTTATCTTAACAATGGTCTAGCTTGTTAAAACTACTCAACTAAGTCATTTTCAAATAGCATAGGCCAAGGAACCTCATTTCGAACATCCTCTATAGCCTCTCCATAGACAATCTACAACAGTACAGACTTAGTTTTGATCCTTCATGTAGAGCCTAAGGGTATATATTTCTATATTTTCACGTACATGAATAAGTAAATGTGCATGCACAAGCCCATGGGAATGCAGACACTGATGCGCTCACACACATGCTCTAGCAAAATTAACCCAAACATTTTTTATGTAGAACCAACATGAATTTCATCTAGTAAGGTAAAACCAAACATTATTCATATGACAAAACTAAACCTCAAATGTTGCATCTAGTCCATAAATTTCAAGATAATGTAGACCTTCTGCATGCGTGTGCATGATGATATATTACATGATGCACCCTCTAAATCTATTCCTAATGTTTAGATGCAAGTCAATGTGATGAGGACATCCACACTTGGAAAGTTTATCGTAGACGTGGCCGTCGATCTACGGCCACGATCGAGTCCTTATATTTCTGAATTTATTATGTTATTTGTTTCTTTTATGTTAGCTTACTATTTTACCCTTACTTAAGGGCAGCGTACTTGTAAGCCCAATGTGGGCATTTGAGTCTTTTCCTTTATTTCTCTAGTTGAGGCTATTTATAAGCCACTATTGTATTGTTTGAATTTTAATGAATGATTAATATTAAAATTTCTGCATATTGAGTTCTTTGTGAGCTTGAGAGCGTTGGAGAAAAATCCCTAGCGAGGGATTGCGGATCACCCACCAACCTAGGAAAAGTCCGGGTTCGTGGCCTTCTTCTTCCTCTTTCCCACTTCCCCATCTCCCCTCTCTTCCCTCCCCTACCCGACGGCTTCCCCATCTCCCCTCCCCCTCCAAACCGCCACCCAAATCCCATCCACCACCTCACGGCCGCCCCTTCCCCAAGCCCCCTACCCGCCGGCCACCTCCCTCCTCCCTTTCCCTTAATTTAGTTGCCTAAATTAAGTTGGGGCTGTTTGGAAAGAAATCTAAAGTCAAATTCAAATTGAATTTGAATTAATACTTTCCTAATTGACTCAAATTTATTTTAGGAAAGTTTCCTAATTAATCCCTATTTGAATTTTCAAATAAAGTGGATTGAAATAAACCTTTCCTAATTCCTAAATCTAATTTTAGAAACCCCAAATCAATCCCCAATTTCTCTCCCTACTCCCTCATAGCCGCCGGCCCCTTCTCCTATGCCGCCCCCTCTCTCTCTCCAATCCCCCCCTCTATCTCCCCTATCCCCTCTCTTACATTAAATCCTCCATTTTGAAAATTAAACCTAGTTTCCTTACCCACCTCCCTCCAAAATTCAAAATCTGAAAACAACTTCAGATTTTGACACCAAACCCTAACCCTAACCCTAACCCCACCTCTTCCAAAATCTGAACCAACTTCCCCATCACCTCCACCTTGGTCGGCCCCTTCCTCAACCCTTTCCCCACTTGATTCTCCAAGAAAATCTTCAATCTATTGAAGAGAAACTTCAAGGGCAGCAAGGTATCTTCGGCTCCAACCCTTCTTGTCTTCACCAACATGAATGGAAGTCCCCGAATGGGATTACGGTTTGATACTTGACGACGACGACAGCATTGACATCCTCCGCTCCCCATTCTTCGACGTCGGATTCGACTTCGACAACACTGTCGAAGAATACTTCGACCGGATCCACATCACTTTGGTGGATAAGATTGACGATCAACGGACGAAAGGACGGTGGACCATCCTCGGCCGAACCACGACGTCTTCCCCTCCGGATACTCCCACACTCAATGGTTATTTCACGCAATTCCTACGGTTTCTCACCCATGCCATCGTCCTTCAAGTGAAAACTTTCCGACGACGATTTCTTCCCGGTTAAGGTTAACTTTCTTCCCTCATCAAGTTACTTCTTATCTCTTCTAACCTTGTAGGTGGTGATGAATTTGTAAAAGAACCACGCCGCTTGATCTGCTAAAGAGCTTAGTAAACGTAGGGTTATTTTGAGAGTTCCTTATATGTCTATTTGTCTTAATGTTAATTAAGGGATTATGAATGAACAACTACTATGTTAGCTTTAATTTGATTTTCCAATCTATTTGTTTGTTCAAGTACTTTTAATGTGGTTTGGCCTAAGCGCAAGCATCCCTCCTTTGTTTTATTTTATCGTTTTAGATCGCTAGTAGTTTAATCAAATAATTGCTCTTATAATAAATCGTGCAAATCCTAATTTTCTACTCAAAGCATATTAGTCCTGCATCACAATGAGATCATGATTTAAATTGAATTTGTTTGAGTTTACATTCAAGTTGGCTTATCATTTTATGAAATCAATATCTTGTTTTTATGAGACTTACCTTTGAAGATTCAAATAGTGAGTGGTATGAAACTATGCAATGACAATAATAATGTCAATTGACTATTCACCTCAACACTCAAGTGATTCATTTAACTAATCTACTCACAAAAGTTCTAAACTCGCTCTAGTGTTAACCCAAAAGAAGCTTGAACTTATTTGAGCTTGTTTTGAACTGATCCCTAACTCAAACATAATTTAAAGTTAACCTCAAGTTTAGGATTTCTTGAAAATTAATTCAACTTGGACAAAAAATTTTACTATATATATATTAGCTAGCATAAAATCTAAATTTCAACCTAATTGGCACATTATACAAAGGAATTTGCTGCTTGTAATAGGTTTCAGTTCAACCCCTCCCTCTAATACCCCTTTGTTTATATAATTTTTAGTCAGCTTTGATTTGATTTCAAGCTAACTTAGTATCAACAGATAATGAATCATGTTAAACTTAGTGATTACAAGCTTATGGGGCTAATCAATGCATTGTATAGAGGCATGCATTGCATGCATTAGTACTTAGTTCAATCCCTCTCTCGAACATCCATTAGCATGTTAATTCTAGTCCAGATGGATTTGAGTTCAAATTGGCTTAGCATAAAAAAATATTGAATCAAGTTAAATTCCATATTTTAAGTTCAATTTCAGGATGGCTAAATTCAATTATACTTTTTATCATACCGACCTAGTTTCATAATTTCATGTAAAACAAAAAAATGAGAGAAATAGGCATGCCTGCCAAGAGAAGGTTGTCGGACTTGGAAATTACAATTTCAAGGGCTCTCATAAATCAATGAGCAATGGATATCCTATGTAAATCATAGCTCCCATCACTCCTGAGGACAGCTACGTACATCATAACTCCCATGTGCCAACAGAAGGTTGTTAGACATGAAAGTTATAATTTCAAGGGATTCATCGATTAATAAGCAAAGGATTTCCTACAAAAATAATACCTCCCCTACTACCCCAGCGGACAACTGCCGGCCCAAATACTCTCAAGTCTCAGCTCTCAAACCAAGAAATAAAACCAAAAACCAAAGTCCATAAGCGAATAAGCTTAGGTATAAAATTTCACAGAAACCAAGATACAATAAAATGTTAACTTGCCCAGACCATTCCGTAGCTGAACTAATGCGAAGATGGACAACATGAACTGGAGACAGAGGCAAGGAAGTGCACCTGACCACTCCGACCCAGCGTTATGGTGACTTGCTGCCGAGCAGACATCTTCTCTCAGCCTCCTTCCTAACCAGTACCCCTAACTACAAAAAATAAAGATTGACCATATTATCCGCAGGCAAAGGGGCACATGAATGCAAACCCTAGAAATAATCAGGAAAGGGGACGAAAAGGTTGACATAGACAAAGACCGATGAAAGTGAATGGGAGATCCAGACTCACCGTATCAAGAAGTGGGGACGGAGGCTCACGAGAAGAAAAAAATCAGTTTCCAGGAGGAACAGCCGGAGCTCCGCCGAAGCACGCTGGCAGCCTGGCAGTTAAAATGAGAGAGGAAAGACGAATCCGAAATTTTCAAAACTTGAGGGGGTATACAATTTAGCAGACATGACAGGTCTTTTCTTTCTGATTTTATATCCCTCGCATTGGTAGGCTTGGTTTACCGCTTTGATAAGGCCGACAATATTCATTTCATCTAATGGAGTTTTGTATGATTTGGGAAACTTCAGACTATCGAATTGGTCGCTCAGTTATTGAGCTTTTTTTTAGATTTTTTTATTCACACCCCAGATAAATTTTAAGATCAGTTTGCAATCATTTTTTTATTATTTTCTAAATAAATTTTTATTATTTTTAAAATATTTTTTATATTAAATTTTTATTTTAGAAAGCAGTAAAAAAATCATCTCAAATAAAGTCTTAATAACTTTTGCAGGCTAGTATATTCGCGGCGTTTGAGTGAAAGAATGCTTCATTCTAGTGATGCAAGGATATCTAATACACAAGCAAATAATTAATAAAACAAAAAAACAGCAAAATTTTTTTATGTGGAAAATCAAAAAAATGAAAAAATCACGGGGCCTTGCCCAGGTAAGATGACTCCACTATACTTAAGTGAGTTATAAACCTTGACCCATCCCTTAACTTAGAGATGATTAAATTACAATAGTTTGGAGAGTTGGTTGAACTTTGTATAAGTACTACGGAGCTTGTAATGACCGTGGTTAGACGACGGAAGTCGGGAATCAAGTAGCAATAGCTGGGAGAAGATCCAGCGGGTGTTGGCCGCAGGGCGGTGGTCTGGCGTTAGTCAACGACCGAGCAGAGGTCGGGGTGGTTAGCGACCAGGCGGTGGCGGCGGCCAAGCAACAGTACGGTGGTTCGATCAACTAACAAAAAATTGCCACGGTGGTGCTTGGGTGGAGCTCTAAATCATTAAAGCCTCAAAACTCTCTCCAATCTCAATCCAAATGTCCCCTTCATGAAGAGAGTATGGGCGTATTTATAGATTTTTGTGAGTCGCATACGACATAATTATATGAGAAATAAGGATCAATTCCTAAGCATTCCATCGGGCAGCCTATATTAATTCCCCAATTATAACTCATTTATTCAACATTTAAGTGTCTTAATGATGACAAATTTGAGAGATCTTGGGTTCATTTGATTTTTCTCGTTAAGCTGCTCGATTCGACTATAAGCGTGCTATATTTGAATATCATTTGGTCATCTAATTTATGCTTTTAAGCTTCTAAATGTGCTTTGGTCACTTGATTTGACCATTCTTGGGCTCGGATTGGATCAATTTTGGTGTTGTTGGGTTTGTCTCCTTGAGATGTTCACTTTGATTGTAAATTTACTCAAATCAGAATTTTGATGGTCTTGACCTTAACTTTGAACGTTGTCAACCTAAATATGCCTCAAAATTCGTGCTCAATCAAGGCAATTTTTAGTGGCGTATCAATTAAAAATAAAACAGAAGCTCATACAATATATGAGATAATAAATATATATAGATAAAATATTACACAATAATTAAAAATAATGATTATTGTTGGCTAGAAATTTTTGTGGCTGTAAAATGAGTCTTATGTATACTAGATTTGCGTTAGAATCCAATGTGCAAACACATAAATGAAAGAGTAAGCATGACATCAAATTGTTTACATAAAACTTACGGAAAAGAAAAAAAATCATGAGGTCTTGCGCTATTAAAATTGTCCTACTATGTGAACATTAATTGTAGAGATTTATCTATGACTTAACAAGGAGACGACATGATGACAAAATCATGGAGCATTATAAGAAAGTATGATAGAGTCAGTATGGGGTGAAAGGCATTCAAATGGTTATAGCTAAGTAATTCTAGTAAGGCAGTGTTGATCGGATGACATTTCAACAACAGTTGTCGAGTAGTGAGGGTTCAATAGCAGTCTGACGATATGGTCGAGCGACAAAGATTCAAAGATTGATGTTTAGACAGTGATGATCAGATAAGACGATCGAGTGGTGGTCCAACGACGAAAGTTTGAAGGAAATAATCAAATGACGAAGGCCTGACAATGGTAGTCAGGTTGCAATGGTTCAACAGTGCAATCATGCAATGGTACGACAGTAGCCATTAGACAGTGGTTCAACTACAGTGGTTGGGCGGTGGTCCAATGACAACGATCCATGCAACAAAGATTCAGCAATGATAATCGGTTGGTGGTTTGACAATGGTGGTGTTCATATGGAGTTTGGGCTTTTTCAACCTTTTAAAGTGTCTTAAATATCTATCCAATAGTAATATTTATATAAAGAGTAGGGACCTATTTATATATTTTTTAGAATGACTTGCCCTTATATATGTAGAAAATCCAGAACACTTCATTGCATGGCTTGTATTAATTCACTTGAATGTAAAAAGTGCTTGTTCAACATTTAAATACCTTAATGTTATTGAAATGTACAACACTCGACTTGTTGTATTCATCTTGTAGAGATGCTCCACTTGGCTATAATTATGCTAATTTTGAAGATCATTTGATTCTCTTAAATATGCTTCAAGCTCTTAATTTAAAATTTCATTGGGTGGTTTTGCATGTGTAGTATTTAAACTGAATTAATAAGAATGAAAACACACATGTAAATAAAATTAGGGATGTTGCATTGATTTCATTAAGAATAACATGACATGTATATGGTATAGCTTACATGAACATGACATGGCAAACATACTATTGTAAGCACAGTGGTAGGAAATGTATACTAATATTATAATGTTAAAGTGATCCACATGTTGATTGATATATGATATATGTTGCATGTATTATAAATGAGAAGATTCAATATACGGTAATTGCATTTAATTTTAATAAATATTGGCTAGTTATAGATTGATTCAGGTTGGGAGGAACATGATATCTTGTACAGGACGGTGAGACGACGAGCTTTTCTTTGAATTATGGGTTTGTAGTCTAATACCAATGTAAGATATAAGATATGGAGTTATAAGTGGACAAGATACATTGACGGGGAGGAACAACGACTCTTACAAGAAGCCTCCTGACAATGACACATGAAATGCACCATATGATTAGCCGGATGTCGTGACTTGCATTGTGAATATAATACTATATTCATACATGACATGATTTTATATGATTAGACATAACATGAGCATGCATAAGTTATATAGTACATGAACATGGTGCGAAATAATACTGATGCAAGTAAAGGTACATGAAACTGATATATGATATAGGACATATGATATATGATGCATAATATTATTATGTGCGACATGATATAAATATATAATATACATGATGCTAATACATTCCACATATATAACATGACACGACATGCATAGTAATATATATTGATAAACATTAACATGATCATCCATAGAAAGGACAATCAAGACGTTAATTTGCATTGATAAATGATCACATTGATATAGATATTCACATGATAATCTTCCTGCAGTACTTTTCATGATGCATCGAGATAAAACTGAGCCAATGATTACTGATCCATCATAATTATGATTGTTTATGATTTATATTGGTTATGCTGACATGATCTTTTTCATATGATTTGATAAGATATATCGTAACTAACATGATATGAATGATTACAAGCATATTATTTTGCTTTTCTTGTATTGGATGCATTGATAGATTATGGTGACCCACCGAGCTTCTGCTCATTATGTGTTTTTACATGATTTGAGAAAAGGGTAAGGCCCTAATAGAATGAGATTGATAATATTTTTAGTGATAAGTATTTATTATATATTTTTCATTTATTTTTATAGTTATGAAAGTATATTAAGAGAGAATGATTTAAAATATATTAATTTATAGTGTATATATATATATATATATATATATATATATATATCTCTCTCTCTGTATTATGGCTCTATTAGATCATTAGAAGATTCAAAAGAGGCAATTCCTTAAAATCAAATCTTGGGGCATGCCAAACTTCACTATAAACTTTAAATAATATGGCCTAAATCTTACTATTATTATTATTATTATTATTATTATTATTATTATTATTATTATTATTATTATCATTATTCTTATTATTATTATTATTTGAGATGGCCTAAATATGTTATAATATTCAACACACGAAAGGGGAAATTATATTTATGCCAATATACTATTATATAACTGATAAAATATACTTCAAGTAAACTAACATGATACCTCAATATATCATTGTAATACTTATCATATAAAGTGTTAGTACAAAAATTCAACAAATAAATTTGAACACTTTTATAAATACTTAGTTCCTAAATTAGCAAGCTTAAATAGCTTGTTGCTTAATAGGTTTATAATCATGAATAATATCATTTAAAATTCATGAACAAACATGTTAAAAAGCTTGATTAACTTATATATAATTGAGTTAAGATTATATATTAAATTATACTTTAAAATGCATTTTAATTTAAATAAAATATACTCAAAATCTAAGTCAAAATTAAATTACCTGCTCTATCTAAAAATAATAATGAAATTAAATATAATTAAATAAAGAGTCAAATATATAGTATTAAATACCTAATATAGAACATCTATCAAAGATGCAAGCTTCTAAAAGTTTCTTATGAAATAGATTAGGCCTTAACATCCAAAGTTATGAGATCTTGTAAAAACTTATAAACATCTTTGCCAACATTCTCCTCCCTGCATTGTTCTTACCATTAAGCATTTAGTCCACATCATTTGGATGTTAAACTTCTATTATTTAAATGGGAAGAAAGAGCTTAATTGCATGAGCTTGTAAATCATGTGGGGTTCATGCAGATGGTTCAATAATGATAGGATTATGTGGGCAAATATTACTTGATGGGATTTAGGAGAACATTGTAAAAGCTTGTTAATATTAAGGCTTCGTTTATGATGACTTTCTTAATGCTTCTTAAAGCAGCTTTTTAGTACAAATTTTTAAATTTTGTACTAGAAAGCTGCTTTAAGAAGTAGTAAGAAAGCTGTCACAAACGAAGCCTAAATCTTATTTTTAAGCTTGTTATTAAGGGCTTATTTATCATAGTTAGAACAGACTGACAAAAAAGATTTCAAAGCGCATACCTAATGGCTTCAGATAAGCCATTTTTATAAAGATATGTTAATTTTTTAAAAAAGATAAGTCAAATAAGAATATCATGTTTGCCATACTAGAATACCAAAAAAATACATATATAAATATAATGCAAAATTGTCTCTAGTATAATGAAGAATATTTGTAAATAAAACATAAGAAAATTCAAAAAATTTAATTGAAAGCACTAAGGCCATTTTTTGCTCAATGTTATTCATGGATTATACATGAATTTTCTCCAAACTAAGATCATAACAAATTAGTGAATAAAAAACTTGCAAAACCAAACATAGAAAATCGCAATAAAAATCCCTAAACATAAAATAAACATACAAGAATTATCAAATTAAAATCAAGTCATAGCATGTAGATCTGAATATTATAAATATAGTCATTACCATTATATTATTATATATCAACATAATTCATGGATCATATGGGCGATTATTCTTTCCTAACAATCAAAATAACATACATGAACTTCCTTGAATTCATGCAATAAATAATATGACAAGCTAACTATCACATTATAACAAAATGAGTAAGGGCTTGTTTGGTATGCTAAAAAAGGAATGCTGAATAAAATAGAATGCAATATATTTAAAATGGTATGAGTTGTTTGGATAAATGTAAAATGAATAAATCTGACTATTATTATTATTATTTGAATCAAGCCCAACGATGGTGATAGCTAGTGGTTGGAGGAGGCGATGGCGGTAGCAACCAATGAAGGTAGTGTAGATATCTGGCAGTGTCCAACGACAATGATGGTAGGCAACAGCTAGTTGCTACAGCGGAAGACTACTACGACCAACAACGAGTGATAAGTGGAGGGCAGTGGCCAACAATATGCAATGGATGGCAGCAATGATAGCAATGACATAATTTATAATATATTTAAAAATCAATCAAATTTAACAATTTCCAAATATACGAAATTTGAACAAGAGAGTGAATGTCAAATACTTCAAAATTTTACTTTAAATCAAACATCAGTATTTCAAAACCCCAGTATTTACGTCCTTGTTACTTCAGGCCAAATATCTCCTAAGTGAATTACTATAAACAATTAAAGTATATTCCATAATATATTAAGAACAAATAAATCATGCAAAATAATCAAGTTAAGCGTATTTCTACAATTAAAGTTTTGATATAATTAGTTTATCTTGTAGCACTTTAGCTCTACACTACTAAGTATACACTGATCCATATGTTAACCATTCATGATTATACATTTGGTTCTAATAAATTGTAATTTTTGTCCACTCATATAAACCACATTTTAGCCTATGTCATAATCATGAGTTATTGAACTTAAATTAATAGCATAAATATATAAGCTCATCATTAATTTTATAGTTAATACTCTCTTGCATGAATTAATCATAGCCAAATAAGCATTTATTTTTCAATAATATATCAATAATGAATTTACATAATATTAAATAAGAACTCTAACTTTAAATCATCAAAAATTCATGTAGTTGTAATCATAAATTATTTATGAGGGCAATGGAAGACATCTAAATTTCTTTTCTTTTTTTGGGATATTTAGGTCAATTAAAGCAAATTCACACACACAACGCATACATAAAGACTCGAATCCAAGACCTCGTAGTTGAAAGCCTAAGCTCTCAATCAATAAGCAATGATGAGCTGTGTGCATCTAAAAATTTGAATGAAGGGGGTTAGATCAATATGATTTGAGGTTTTTGACTAACAATATTTTTTGACTTTTAAGAATTTGAATGTTATATAAATAAAAAATAAGTTTGTGTAGTTATATATATATATATATATATATATATAAATAGGATAATTATGTGAGATCGTCGGCAGGTACTCAAGTGATTGGTACACGATAACAGATATCGCTGGTTCCTCCTCTCCTCATAGCTCCCTCGTGTCGGTCACCCCCCGCCCCGCCGGCTCACCTAAAATTCCTCGCTTCTTCACCGGAGCTGTCGAAATCGCCACAGACTAGGCCGGCATCGGCGTCTCTTACGTCACTTTATCCTTCATTTTCTTCTATCACAGGACTCCTTCCCCTCACCTGCTCCCTCCGCGATCGAATTCGAAATGATAGATCGGCGGGGCCCTGAGCCTCATTGCAGATCCATGCCATTCCGGAAGGATTCGTGGTGAACATGGGCGTTTTGGAGCTCCACGGCTAGATATTGCATCATTTTCCTGTCCGTGAGAGAATGCCGGCGCCGGGCTTCTCTTCGAAGCCGGAGAAAAAGGGGGAGTCTGCGGCGAAGCATCAACAGCAGCGGAGAGACCCCTATGAGGTTCTCGGTGTCTCTTGTAACTCCACGGATCAGGAGATCAAGAGCTCCTACCGGCGAATGGCCCTAAAGTAAACCTCCTAAATTTAGACGTCTTGCCTCTTTCTACTGTGATTTACGTGGAGTTTATCTTTTTAAATTTGTGTTTAGTTGCACTTCTCCGTTTGCGACTATCACGCGAGGTGAACTAATTTTGTTAAGAATCCTGATTATTTGTTTTATATAGTGTGGTATGATAGGTTGATATTTTGAGTTATTGGTAATTGAAAATTAAGGACTTGAAAGTGGTTTTGGAGTGATTGGTCTCCTCTTCTTTTTTGCAGCTGATACTGTCTGATACTGTTACACAATTTGTTGAGAACTCTATAGTACGGATCCAAACTTTTGTTCTCAAGTTATTATTTAGTGCATAGGTTATAGTATTTGGTGAGATTTTCGCTGATAACCAAGTGAGGAAAAGGATACTTGTAGATTCGTATCAAAGTCGATAGTCTCTAACTTTATCATATCTATTTATGTACAATATGACGGGATTTGGTTTTGATTGACAAGCTTTGTTAGCATCTCTAGTTCTTGCACATGTCAAATGTGGTTAATGTGGTCCCTTATTTTCTTGGTTTTGTTGCTGTTATTGTCTTACCATGATTGATTATTTCGGTGTATGTGGGAAGGCGGTGTTTTTCTGCATCCTATTCCCAAGTTTAATTGTTCAATATCCTTGTTATCTCGTCTTTGCTGTTTTCTTTATTTATTTTTTCTCTATTCGTGTCATTATCTTTAATGAGATCGCTATAATATCGAAATCATTCGGGAGATCCGTACAGCTAGTGCATGTATTATGGGAAGGGCTATTGAATAGGCCATTTGAATTTCTGATTGCAAACATCACCTCCGAAGGGTTAAGGCAACAACAACAGCATCAAGCCTTTGTCCCACTACGTGGGGTTGGCTACATGAATCTTTTTTTTCCATTGTGTCCTGTCAAGAGTCAAATTCTCATTTAAATCTAATAAAGAAATATCATTTCTAATATTTTCTAACCAAGTCTTTTTAGGTCTACCTCTACCTTTCTTAATATAAGTCAAATCTAATACCTCTACTTTCCTAACTGGGTTATCGAAAGGCCGGCGTTTTATGTAATGTTAAGTGGATAAGGAAGCTTAATGTGTCACCTAAGGAGCAATTGTTTTGGTGGAGAATGATTAACAACTTCATTCCTACTAAGCAATGGCTAAATTATAGAAGACTTTGCAATTCATGGAGGTGTCGAGGGGCTGTATGGAGGTGGAAGACAGAGATCATATTGCTGTACATTGCTCAAAGTTGAAAGAGATTTTTGAAACAATGAATAGGTGGGGTTTTTTTCTTCCTAAGTTCAACAATTTTATTCATTGTGTGAATAAATAGAGGCCATTTCTTCTAATAAACCGGAGGTTGCAAGATTGTATATAGCAACAGTTTACAATAACTGGGAAGCCAGAAATCAGTACACACATACAAATAAAGAGTGGAGTCCTATTGTGATTGCTGCTCGCATTCTGACGGATTGTTCTAATCCTATTCATAAACTAATTTGCAAGAACTGGGTAACCAACCAGCACATGCTGTCCAAAATTTGGTTTCCCCCACCTACAAATTGGATAAAACTGAATGTAGATGCGTCTTTGTTACATAACAATCAGGCTAGCATAGCTGGAGTCCTAAGGGATCATAAAGGCAAATTTTTATTGGCTTATGGTAAGAAGATGGTGCATTGGGACATATCTCTGCTAGAGTTAATTTCAATCTTCAACTTCAAAGAACCTATCAAAGATTGGATGGATGATAAGCAAGGAATTGTGATCGAAGGTGACAATGTTAATGTAATAAAGCTACTACAAAACTCTTGAGAAATGGACGGCATACCAAGCTCCACAAAATGGATTTCTCGTTTCTTGATGTGTTTAAAAATGTAATTTTTCATTGTGCCTCTAGGGATAGTAATAGTGTGGCGGATGGTTGTGTCCACTATGCTCTTTTAGGCGATTTTCCTTGGGATTCCTTTATGTTGGATGAACTTCCATCAAGTATTTGTAACTTGATAAGGAAGAATTGTGATAGAATAGCTATCACATAGGACCTTTGTTCTTTTCTTTTTTTCCTGCTTTAATGCTAATTGCATATTCTCAAAAAAAAAAAAAAAAAAAAAAAAAAAACATCTAAGGCGACTCTCTCTAATCTTATCTTCCACTGGAGCTATTCCAACCTTTTCATGTATATGCTCATTTCGTATCCTATCTCTAAGGGTAAAGCCACTCATCCACCTAAGCATCCTCATCTCTGCAACACTTAACTTAGTATTATGCTTCTCTTTTAATGGCCAACATTCGGCACCATAAAGCATTGCAGGTCTCACCACCATCTTATAGAATTTTCCCTTAAGTTTGAGGGGGACTTTTCTATCACAGAACAAGCCCGATGCATTCCTCCACTTCAACCATCCAACTTGAATTCTGCTGATAATATCCCCATCTATTTCACCATCACTCTAAGCAATAGATCCAAGATATCTAAAATGTGTACTCTTATTAATGACTTGATCGCCCAAAGTCACAATCCCCTCATTAAGTCTATTATTACTAAAATTACACTCAATATATTCAGTTTTAGATCTACTCAAGCAAAAACCTTTGGACTCTAAGGTTGACCTCTATAATTCAAGTTTACTTATAACTCCCACTCTAGTCTTATCAACAAGAAGAATATCATCAGCAAAAAGCATACTCCGAAGGGCTAAGGCATGGCAAGAAAATTTAGCTTAAGGATAGTGATCCGCAAGCTTCAGTAATTGTTCCTTCATTCTGGGAATTTCAATTTTGTGTTAGGTAGCGTCAAACTATTTTTTCCAACTAGTTTTTTAATTTCTGCTTGCTGTGGGAGTTACCATTCTAATTTTGTGTTAGGTAGCGTCAAACTATTTTTTTCCAACTAGTTTTTGGGGGGTCTACCTGCACAAGAAAAAACTAGTAGTTAGTGAGATTTGTTGGAATTATTTGTTGAATGCTACTGTGAAATAACAAGACCGATAAATTAGAACGGGAAGTTAGTAGCTATTGCATAAATAGAATTTAAAGAAATAAAATTTATTAGAATGAGTCAATTCATCCAGGTGTGCAAAGCATTCTCCAAAAGGACAATGATGCCCTCATTTATGATTTATGAACCCTACATACATCAGGTGTCATTCGTTGCAGTGATCTAAAGAATGCCCATAGTTTTTTCATGAATCAACATATGAGAGGAGAATGTTAGTTCAAAATTTTAGAAAGATGGCATTGAAATAAAAGGAAAAAAGATGGTATTATATCTTATTGAAGTGCAATCATGATGCATAAATTCCATAATGAAAACAGCTAGCCATGTATCAATAAGCAAGCGAAGGATGGCATGTAATAATTAGGTTCACTATAAATACTTTCCATTGGAGCAGGAACAGCCAGTAAATTGATCGTGCACAAAGCTATGCAAGAAATTGAAAGTTATAAAATTGGTGGACTAGTTCTTACGCAACAGAGTATGAATAATAGAGCTATTAATGGTCACCAAATGATAATGCAAATGAATTCGAAACATAAATTTGAAAATATCTTCACCATTGTTCAATGGACATCAGATAGAGTTGACCTAGATCATGAAGACTTGCAATAAAGCAAATACCTTTAGAAGAATGATTTTTCTACATAAAGTGGGACTAAGGAAAAAAGTTTTTGATTCAAAATGGCCCTGCATATACGTTAATCCTCAATATAATTCATGGACGAGAGAAAATGAATTGTTGAGGGAAATATAAATGAGAATGTAGATGCATACGAGTTGGCATCTTTTATACCATAAACTATGACTGGTGCATATGGTTAATAAGAATAATTTTCCAACAGCATGGTGCAACTATATTTCTATGAACCATTTGTTTCTAATGTGACAAAAAAAAAAAAAAAAAAAAAAACACTCTCATTGCACAAAGTTGAACTCGTTAACCACTTCAACATAATTTGGTATACTTTACTTTATGTCAGCTCGAGAAAGCTTGCAAGATTTCCTAGGTTACGATCCATTTCTACTCTCACGTATGTGATTCCATCAAGTTTGTTCTAAAACTAAGTCCATTATGAAGTCACAGAGCTGTACACTATCCGAAATCATATAAAGGAAAATCTAATTTTATCCATGTAAATCTTTTTCAGAGCAGTGGGTATAAGTTGGTTACTTGGAGAAATTTCTTAAGATATGATATTGAAGGAAACTTCCAAATAATTTGATAAGTCCCTGAGTTATCGTGGGGTCGGATATATATCCACTAACAAAACCACCAGGTAAAGTAATTATAGAAAACACATTGCAGAAAGTGTGGAACTTGGCAGTGTTATAATGATGCCTATGCCAATAGGTTTCTTAGTCACTTAACCTCATTGCCTGCCTTTTTGTAGACGATAATACAAGGTTCCATGAGGGGCCGAGCTATTCATATTCACTTGATTACTTGATAGATTTCAAGAGATTGCCCCTCCGTAGAGTTACAGTGTAGTATACTGACATGACTTACTCCAGCAACATACAGTGTATTATACTCACAAAATATATGTGCAGAACTGTCAAGTTAGCAGAGGACTAAGGTTGTTATGTTCTAATTTCAAGAACCTTGAAATTCTTTTGGATTATGTTTGTCATTTGCGCAAATCTTTTCACCTGTGTGAACTTGATTACCTAATCGTCCTCAAACTGTTGATCACTTATTTTATTTTCTGAAGGAACTTATTATTAAATAATGGAGCTGACCTACAAATTATTGTCAAATAAAATCTAGCTTGATGCTGACTCATAATAGTTATCATATATAGCACTTTGTCTGATATATCAGCAATTTCGCTTGAAATAAGCAAGCTAGCAGCTTCTTGGAATGAGCAAATGTTATGAATAATATTGTCTACATATTCACGTATCACATCTCTCTGTCTCTCTTATATATATATATATATATATATATATATATATATATATATATATGTTTTTTTTTTCAGACTTTTTGATGCATTTCATCATTATTATCATAGTTAGCATAAACATATTAAATGTGCACAAATTAAAAGCAAATAGCCACATAACCCGCTCATCCCTATTGTATAAGCCAATTAGTTATAATTAGTTAGAGTTATTTGTTGCAATTTAACTGTAAGGTATCCAAAATGCCGTAGCTGGTTTGCAATCCGTGGATTTAAGCAACAGCAGTATTGTTTGCAATGAATGCAAACCTATAGTTTAAATACTACATAGCAATTACAATCTAATTGAGTATAGCTAATTATTTGCACAAAAAAAAAAGAAAAAATAAAAACAAGCTCAAATCCCATTACAACAAGAAATATTATCATGTTAATCACTTGATATTTGATCTATTGTTAATTCTCTCAATAAGTAAAATAGATGAATGGCGAAAAGAAAGTTTACCATGTGATGTCACAGCGATAGGAATAAAATTTCTGAATCCTTGGCAGGTTGGATGGGTTGAATGCTCGCTAATATCAATTCAAGAAATAAAAAAAATTCGTAGATAATTTTGAAAATTTAAAAACTAATATACTAATATGTTTTATTATATTTTGTCAAAATGGCGGCCTCCCGATGACCCGGTTAGGAAAGTAGAGGTCTTAGATTTGACTTATGTTAAGAAAGGTAGAGGTAGACCTAAAAAGACTTGGTTAGAAAATATTAGAAATGATCTTACTTTATTAGATTTAAACGAGAATTTGACTTTTAATAGGACACAATGGAGAAAAAGGATTCATGTAGCCGACCCCACGTAGTGGGATAAAGGCTTGATGTTGTTGTTGTTGTTGTATATTTTGTCAAAACTCAAAAGAAGAAGATTAACCTGGGAAGATAATTAATTGAATATAACTATTGTTCAGAGAACAATTATGAGTAGAGTAAACACCATAGTGTGAGATCTACTAACTTACCTTTCTTGGTTTAATTAATTTTGAAATTATCTCTCTAAAATAGAAGTTATCATCTTAGTCTGATTTTTTATTTTCATATCTTTGACAATTACTAATCCCACTACCGTTCCTAAAATTTTCCCACACATCCATATTAACTTTTTTCCTTTCTATCATACTCAATTTGGCTGTTGTTGCCTAACACTTGGATTCGTACACATAGCCAACCTAATGGCAATTTTATAACATTTGGATTCTCCATGATCTTTCTCTTATCGCATGTTACTTCCTTGACACTTTATATCCCATCTCTACTCTTTTTTTTATGATATATCTAGGATTCTGAAATCTATCATAATGATATGTGACTTTTTCTTTCAGTAATATTGATTGATAATTGTTGATATTAAACTTACTAAAATTGCATATCATGCATTTAGTCTTCATTTTACAAATACAAAGTCCTTTATCTTTTACTCTTTCTTGCTTATTTCAAGGGAAACTTTGTCAATTAAAATTATATCATCCACAAAAAGGGTACCCAAAGACCCCTCATTGTTAGTATGCATTATATAATTCTTCAAAACCAATAAAAAAATACATCCTTAATGCTTACCCTTGCATGATCTGTCTTTAGCTTTAATTGGGAAATCTTTGATCACTTTGCAGCTGCTGCTAATTTTATTAAATTATCTACTTTACATATATTTAATAACTTCAACATGCTTTTGAAATGCATTTTTTTTTTATTGACCTTGGTTTCCTATTCATTATGCTTGATCATTAGCTTTCTCATGATCTATACAAATCTTATATACTTTATATAATTTTCAACTAGATATCTCAAGCAATTAGAATCATATGATGATCCTTGATGAAACTCGATGGCAGCACTCTAAAATGATATTTGCAGTGGATATCTGGATATGATAGTATCATAGTTAAGAAAACAAAGGCAATCTAATTATGGAACACGGAATATACTGGTTTTTTTTTTTTTAATATACTGGTTAAGAAAACAAATTGATCATGGATGCATGCTATATGTTTTGGCCATTTTCTGTAAATGCTTTATTTATTATGCAGTTTTTCCTTTTTCATTCCCAAGCTACTTTATGTTAATTTACTACATTTTGCTATTGTTATTCATTTCAGGTACCATCCAGACAAGAATCAGAATGATCCAATAGCAGCCGACATGTTTCAGGAGGTCACTTATTCATACAATATCCTATCAGATCCAGATAAAAGGCGCCAATATGATACATCAGGTTTTGAGGTTAGCTATCAAAAGCTTTGCGGAAGTCCTTTTAGGTTTTTCATCACCCTTTAGAATCATTCAAATCTCTGTCTTTAAGATATTTCAGGGCAGATACTTAGTTTAGACTAAATCATGTTTTTTATTTTTTTTCACTGAATGAACTCGATTTCATTTATATCATCTTTAGCCGGTTAACAATTGCTGCTGAAGTAGTGTTAGTGTTTGTTGTCCAGGCCATTGATTCTGAAAGCCAAGAGTTGGAGCTGGACCTTTCAAGTCTAGGGACAGTAAACACCATGTTTGCCGCTCTTTTTAGGTATTCCATGTAATATAATTTGCACCTTTTTATTATATGTAAATCTCAATTAATATTCTTACTTCGTTATTGTGAACAGTAAGCTTGGTGTGCCAATTAAGACAACAGTATCAGCTACTGTCTTGGAAGAGGCACTTAATGGCTCTGTGACTGTTCAGTCGCTTCAGTTTGGGAAATCTTTGTGTAGAAAAGTTGGAAACTCTTTCTATTTTTACTTTGTTTGGCCATTATAGTGAAATGGCAGGTTAATTGTTTATCATTGTATTGTTCAGGTTGAAAAACAGTGTGCCCATTTCTATTCCGTTGATGTAACTGAAAATGAGTCAAAAATGGGGCTAGTCTGTCGAGTGCATTCAAGAGGAAGGAGCAAATTCAAGGTAGTTAAATTTTTTTTTTCTGGTTATTTATATCATGCGAGGACTAAATATTACAGTTACATTTTATGAAATGACGCATTAGATTTAATTCCATGACATTAATTTAAAGAAGTCTTAAACACATGATTAGTAAGAAAGAAAAAAAAAAAACCATTCTTAGACCCTTAATGATACTGACTTTGTTGAACAATTGATAAAAATTGGTTGAGTGTATTTCATTTAAACACTTACAAAATTTATACAATCCCGGGAAATCATTACAACAACAACAACAAAAAAGAAGAAGAAGATTTTTTCCCACTACGTGGGGTTGACTGCCTGAATTCTTTTTCTCCATCGTGTCATGTTAAGAGTCAAATTCTCATTTAAATAAATTCTCATTTAAATCTAATAAAAAAAGTCATTTATAATATTTTCTAACCAAGCCTTTTTAGGTCTAGCTTTACCTTTCTTAACATAGGCCAAATCTATTGGGTCATCGACGGCCGATGTTTTATGTGACTAAACTATCTAAGGAGACTCTCTAATATTTTCACGTATATGCTCGTGTCATATTTTGCCTCTAAGAGTAAAGCCACGCATCCACTTGGGCACCCTCATCTCTGCAGCACTTAATTTTATGCTTCTCTTTTAATGGCCAACATTCTGCGCCATAAAGCATTGCAGGTCTCACAACCATCTTACAAAAATTTCCCTTAAGTTTGAGGGGTACTTTTCTATCACACAGTAGACCCGATGCATTCCTCCAATTCAACCATCCAATATGAATTCTACTAATAATATCCCCATCTGTTTCACTGTCACTCTTGACAATAGACCCGATATATCTAAAACATGTACTTTTATTAATGACTTGATCGCCCAAAGTCACAATACCACCGCCAGATCTATTACTACTAAAATTATACTCCATGTATTTGGTTTTAGATCTACTCAAACGAAAACCTTTAGACTCTAAGGTTGACCTCCATAATTCAAGTTTACCTTCAGCTCCATCTCTAGTCTTATCAACAAGAAGAATATCATCAGCAAAAAGCATACACCAGGGTTCATCCTCTTGCGAATGTCTAGTAAAATATTCATGACTAAAGCAAAAAGGTATGGGCTTAAAGTTGGCGCTTGATGTAATCCAACTGAAATAGGAAAATACTTGACCAAATCACCTTGTGTTTGAACACAAGTAATAGCTCCTGCATAAATATCCTTAATGGCTCGAGTATAAGCATTATTAACCCCCCCCCTTTTTTTTTTCCTAAAACTCTCCATAACACTTCTCTTATAACTTTATCATAAGCTTTTTCTAAATCGATAAATATCATACGTAAATCTTATTTATTCTCTCTATACTTCTCTATCAAACCTCTCAATAAATGTAAAGCTTCCATAGTAGACCCACCCGGCATGAGTCCAAATTGATTTTGAGAAACATTGGTATCACGTTGTAACCTATGTTCAATACCTCTCTTCCAAAGTTTTAAAATATGACACATTAACTTAATTCCTCCATAATTCACACTCTTGTGCATCACCTTTATTTTTAAAAATAGGAATCATATCACTCATCTACTCAAATCTTTATTAAAAAGTTTATCAAAATATCTCATCCACCTTTGTTGAGTATCCTCTTCTAATAAAAATACTTTTTGATCTTCATCCTTAATTCACTTCACTTGAACTAAATTCTTCTCCTATCTCTTTGTTTGACTAACTTATACATATATTTTTCGCTCTCCTTACTATCTAATCTATTATATAAATCATTAAAACTAAGTTCTTTGCATCACATATTGCTTTTTTAAACTTGTTACGGGCCTCTTTATATCTTTCACAATTTTCAGTTTTTACATTTAAACCAATTTTTATAACAAAGCTTCTTATTTTTGATCTTTTCTTACACATTTTGATTCTGCCACCAACTATTTTTATTATTAGGAGTTTTTCCTTTCAATACTCCATGCACATCCTTTGCAACATTCTTAATACCATTAGTTATTTTTTTCACATAATATTAGGTTTCATATATACAGTTAGAATCATAAGATCTTGAATCTTATTCTGAAAAATATTTTTGTTTGTATTCTTTAAATGATTAGATTTGGCATATGTTAAGAAAGATAGATGTAGGCCTAAAAAGACTTGGTTAGAAAATATTAGAAATGATCTTTTTTTATTAGATTTAAATGAGAATTTGACTCTTAATAGTACACAATGGAGAAAAAGGATTCATGTAGCCGACCTCACGTAGTGGGATAAAGGCTTGATGTTATTGTTGTAGTATTCTTTAAATGCCCAAATCTAATCCTAGGAAAACCTTTTACTTTATTTTTCATATTCTGTGATGTAGGCACGGGGGGGGGGGGGGGGGGGGGGTCAAAACAAAAGCTTATAAATGCGTGTCCAGGTTCTTCCCCCCCATGTGGCCCTTCGGTTTTCCCTCTTGGTTCTTCTTCCCGTGGCTGGTTCCTTCCCCCTTGTGGCTGCCTGTTCCGGTTCCCTTGGCTGCTTGTTCCGGTTCCCTTTGGCTGCCTGTTTCGATTCCCTTTGGCTGTTGGTTACGATTCCCTGTGCTGTCCCTTTGGTTCCTCCCATGGCTGTTTGTCCTGTGGCTGTTTTACCCAGTTTTTATGTGGCTTTTCGGTTGCTGTTTCTGGATGCCTGCTGGCCTTCCATTTCCCCTTTCCTGTTTGGTTCCCTAGGTGACTGTTTGGGCTGTTTGGCTGCTTCTTTTTCAACTATATATATGTGATGTTTTGTTGATAAAAAAGAGAGAGTTATGAAGTAATGTTTGGACTAAAACCTGAGTGTTTTGTTTAGGAAAAGCTTGCGAGCTTGTTCCTCTTCTACTTCTCCTTCTAGGATAGCTTGCGAGCTTGTCCTCTCTTTCGTCTCACCTTCTTATCTGCTTCTTCTCTCAGCAAGTGTCCACCTCATTTGTATCTTTCTTCTCTCAAGCAAAGAAAAGCTCCTTTAGGTGTTGTTTTACGTTTTAATCTATATGAAAGTTGTATCGTCCTTCGTTTAAGTTTAAGTGTTGTATTTTTATGTGTTTGTAGAGGTTTCTTTTTTTTGGTCTCCCCTGTTTTGTGGAGACCTATTTTTTTATAGTTTTCTTTTTGTGACCAAGGGTTCTCTTGAACTTTTGGTTGCATCAATTTGGTATCAGAGCATGATTGTCGTGTGTGCCTTGGTGTTTTAAGTGAGTGTCATGTGAGTTTTGTTTTTGAGTCATGTTTTTGTTGAGTCATAGTCCATGCATTTAGCCTTCGGAAGCCTCATGCCAAGATTTAAGACTTGGATTCAGATCCTTCATCTCGTCAGATAAATCTACAACGATCTCATCAGGAGATGAGAATTTTCAAGTGGGGGAGAATTGATGTAGGCGGGGGGGGGGTCAAAACAAAAGCTCATAAATGCATGTCCAGTTTCTCTCCCCCCCCCCCCCCCCATGTGGCCCTTAGGTTTTCCCTCCTGGTTCTGCTTGCCGTGGCTGGTTCCTACCCCCTTGTGGCTGCCTGTTCCGGTTCCCTTTGACTGCCTGTTCCGGTTCCATTTGGCTGTTGGTTCCGATTCACTGTGCTGTATAGTTTTCTTTTTGTAACCAAGGGTTCTCTTGAACTTTTGGTTGCATCAATTTGGTATCAGAGCATGATTGTCGTGTGTGCCTTGGTGTTTTAAGTGAGTGTCATGTGAGTTTTGTTTTTGAGTCATGTTTTTGTTGAGTCATAGTCCATGCATTTAGCCTTCGGAAGCCTCATGCCAAGATTTAAGACTTGGATTCAGATCCTTCATCTCGTCAGATAAATCTACAACGATCTCATCAGGAGATGAGAATTTTCAAGTGGGGGAGAATTGATGTAGGCGGGCGGGCGGGCGGGCGGGCGGGCGGGGGGGGGGGGGTCAAAACAAAAGATCATAAATGCATGTCCAGGTTCTCCCCCCCCCCCCATGTGGCCCTTAGGTTTTCCCTCCTGGTTCTGCTTGCCGTGGTTGGTTCCTTCCCCCTTGTGGCTGCCTGTTCCGGTTCCCTTTGACTGCCTGTTCCGGTTCCATTTGGCTGTTGGTTCCGATTCACTGTGCTGTCCCTTCGGTTCCTCCCCTGGCTATTTGTCCCGCGGCTGCTTTACCTAATTTTTATGTGGCTTTTCGGTTGCTGTTTCTGGATGCCGGCTGGCCTTCCGTTTCCCCTTTCCTGTTTGGTTCTCTAGGTGGCTGTTTGGCTGCTTCTTTTTACCTATATATATGTGATGTTTTTGTAGCTTAAAAAGTGTGTTATGGATAATTTTTGGAAAAGTAAAACCTGAGGGTTTTAGAAAAAGCTTGCGAGCTTGTTCCTCTTCTTCTCCTTCTAGGAAAGCTTGTGAGCTTGCCCTCTCTTCTACTTTGTTTTGGCTTCTAACCTCTTTCTTCTCTCCGCAAGTTCGACGCCATTTGTATCTTTATTCTCAATCAAGGAATACAAGTTTAAGAATTTTTATTTTATGATTGTAAGCGTCGTTTTTATGTTATAAAATCATTGTATTTTCTTTTTTGTGTAGTTTCTTATCTTTTCTAGAAGTCTTTTAGTATGCTTGCAAAAATTAGGGTCTCCCTTAATTTCTTGCCTGCATCAATTTGGTATCAGAGCCTAGGTTAGTATATTCCTAGGTTGTTTGTGTCTTTTTTTTTACATATGTAGAAAAAAAAGGAAAAAACATTATGTATTTGAGTCTGAAATTAGAGAAAGTCAGCCAACAAATTATAAAGAAATATGAGGACAAGATTCAAGAGCTAGATACGGCGCCTTCATCTCATCAGAAAAATCTACAGCAATCTCATCAGGAGATGAGCAATTTAGGCAAAGGGGGGGGGGGGGGGGGAGGGGGAATCATGAGCCTATTTTCTAGATTGTAATTTTGGTGAGCTTCTATGTCCTCTACAAAAATTCAGCTCATTAATGCTAAGCTACTACTTATTCAGCTCATAATTTGAAATTAATTGGGTTCATTCCCCCCCTCTCTATTTGCCCTTTGGTTTCCCACTTGGCTCCCCTTTGCCATGGCTATCCTTTCCCTTCCCTTGGCCCTTCTGATAAAAACAAGTGTAAAAGATGTTTAGGGGAAGTTCTTGTACCTTTGTTTCTAGATTCAGTGATTCTCTCAACAGATTTGGTGAAAGGATTTATTCGGTTGATTGAGCTTGCGTAAATTGAGATGCCTTTCTTCTTTGAGTAAATTTATATTGATTGAGTGGAAGGTGATCTTGGTTAAGGCTCGATTTGGGCAGAAATGGTTTGTTCTGGAATATTCTTGTTTGCTAGGATGAGAGGTAATGAACAAAAATTTAGGAGAAAGAAGTCATTTGTGAATGATATTTCTTTCTTAAATCAAGTAGTGACAAAGTAGAGATTTTTTTCTTTGAAAGTGACATCAACATACATCTTTCTTGTGGGGGGATGGTAATATTTGTACCATATTGTGTGGGAGAATAGCCAATGAAGACTCATTTAACTAGAGCATCAAGTTTTTTATTTTCTATTTTGTGGATATTTATGATCATTTCCAAATATCTTTGGCACAAGGTTGTTTGTAGTGTTGAAGTGGGGAAAGAATTTTATTAGGACTTGTGCCACTTGAACCTAATGACACTTGTAGGTTAACTATTTTTGGTGTGAGCGGCTATTTAAATAACTTTCCCCAATATGATTTTGAATAATTTCTTAAAAATGAGAACCTTTTTGGTAGCAAATATTGGTTGTTATTTCACTCAACCATTCCATTTTGTTGGGGTATATATACATAAGATGACTCGTCCAATAATTTTTTAAAAGTATTATGAGATAGAATGTTAAAATATTTTTTTATATTGTTGGATGTGACTTTTGTTTAGAGTGAATGTGAAATAGATGGGGATATTATTAGTAGAATTTAAGTTGGATGGTTGAAGTGGAGGAATGCATCGGGCTTGTTATGTGATAGAAAAGTCCCTCTCAAACTTAAGGGAAAATTCTATAAGATGGTAGTGAGACCTGCAATGCTTTATGGTGCATAATGTTGGCCATTAAAAGAGAAGCATAATATTAAGTTAAGTGTTGCAGAGATGAGGATGCTCAGGTGGATGAGTGGCTTTACTCTTGAAGACAGGATAAGAAATGAGAATATACATGAAAAGGTTGGAGTAGCTCCAGTGGAAGATAAGATTAGAGAGAGTCGCCTTAGATGGTTTGGTCACATAAAACAATGGCCTTCTGATGACCTAATTAGGAAAGTAGATGTATTAGATTTGACTTATATTAAGAAAGGTAGAGGTAGACCTAAAAAGACTTAGTTAGAAAATATTAGAAATGACCTTTCTTTGTTAGATTTAGATGAGAATTTGACCCTTAACAAGATAAAATGGAGAAAAAAGATTCATGTAGCCGATCCCACATAGTTGGATAAAGGCTTGTTATTGTTGTTATTATTGGTTGTGACTTTTAATCTCTACACCAAAGTATTTTTTTTACGTTGAAAAAGATGAAAAAGATGTCACTCATATCACTTTTGGCTTTTAGTAAAAAATTCATGACAATTGGGTAAAACCATCGATAAATGATATAAGTCGTCAATCTCTAGAGATATTCGGTATAAAAGATGGTCCCTAAATATCATTATGAATGAGAGAACAAGAAATTAGGGTTAGTGTTTTTGTTTTGTTAGTTCACAAACATCACAATGAATCCTTTGATGTTGATTTATTTTAAAAGAAATACTGTTTTGAGAATAATAAATGATGGGTGGCTGATATATAGGTGTTGAAGCCAGATTTTTTTTTGTTATTAGATTTAACGGTTTCTAATAAATAAGATAAGGTAATAATGAAGGGTTTATAAAGTTTCTCGATCAATGGATTTCATAAAGTGGTGAATACCATCCCTTTCTTTAGCAAGACCAATTATCCTTCTTGTGCCCTATTCCTGAAAGGTATATTATGACTAATAAAATACATCGCTACTCTTGGAATCTTTAGTCAATTTTTGAATGAAAAAGAGGTTAAGTAATTTAAGTATATGGAGGATATTTCAAATTGTGAGGGATTTATTTATAAAAACATCTCTCTAACTGGTTATGGTTGTCGAGTATCCATTAGACTTGGTTATTGCTTGTTGATAGGGCAAGGAGTAGATGAAATAATTTTGTTAGAGAAGTTGGTCATATGATATGTCGCTCTTGAATCAATAATTTATGGGCTAGAAATGCGCATTTCTAAAACTTAAAAAAATGTGAGAAGAGGAGGTAATAGATGAGAATGCTAGAGTCTTTCTAGTAGTTTTTTTGGGTGGCCCTAACATGCTTTTTTGAATTTATGTGCCTTGTAAATGTCTTAATTTTTTTCTTCCTTCGAGGGAACTGTGAACCAATGGTGGTCATTTTAGATAGTTCTTTCCCTTCAATCGATATGTTCAATGAATGCTTTGTAAATTTCCCATTGGGTTTAGATTACATCTCTCAATTCCATAAAGAACTCAAGACCAATGCTATGTGGATGTTGCTAATGTTTTCCATGGAGAGGAACATCATGACACCGTTCATAGGAAAAAAACAAAGAAGAAAATAAATGCGGCAATGCAATAATGATGATTGTAATAAATGGGAATAATTTGCAGTAGTGCAATGATGAAGGCTGTAACAATGAGAAATATTTGCTGCAATGTAATAATGAATGCTAGATTTATAGAAAAATAGGAGAAAAGAGAGTATAATAATGAAGGCCTTAGGATTGTGGTAATACACTGATGAAGGCTAAAGTAATAGAAATACATGGAAGAGAAAAAGGTTGGGGCTCTAATACCATGACAAGAATTAGAGAGAGTTCATTGAGTGTATTTCATTTTAACACGTATAGAATTTAGATAATCTTAAGAAACCATCTAATTGGAAAAAAATGAATCAAGGAATATAATTAAATATAAAATAATTATAATAGTCAACGGATTGATGAATATGTAGTAGGAATCCTACATATTGATGAGATGGTAGCCGAAGAGGAAGTATAGAGGGAGGATGCCTTGGTGAGTGTGAATCTCAACTGGTGAAAATTATGTAGGAATTTCACATTACTCGGGAAATAAGGAGAAAAGTCAAGGTAGTTGGCATTTCCTGGTTATTTTTATATTGCAAAGACTAAATTTGTAGTTACATTTAGGAAATGACTCATTAGATTCAATTCCATGACATTAATTTAATGATGTCCTTGGCATATGGTTAGTAAAAATGAAAAAAAAAAAAAAAAAACTATTCCTAGACCCTTAACGAAACTAATCCGGTTCAACAATTGCATGATGGCACTTCCTTTAATCAAAGTTTAAATATTTCAGTGGATAGACCCATATTCAGGCTAGACTGTGCATATAGCTTTCTTCTTTTTTGTGGTGCATCTAGCTTTCTTGATTCTTAAACAAAGCCATGAAGAACATCACACAAGCATGGTTGATTTGATGGCTCTGGAAGATTCATTGACCACATATGTGTTGGAATGAAAAGGCTATTTAGAACTAGAGAAGGCTAAAGAGAACAGAGAATATGAAAGAGGCTAGTAAGGCTAAGAAGAAGATGAGAGAAGATGAAAGAGGTTGCTAATTTTATTTCTCACTTTGTTTGATACAAATTCAAAGATATCTCCACTATTTATACTAGTAGTATCCCATTAGGATTATGACAACACATTTCAATTCAATGGTTACAAATAACTCCCTAGAAAACTCTTCTATTTTGTATCACAAATGATGTGAAATGCTATTATAAACTATTCTATGAATTACTCTATAATAGGTTTCTAGTATCTTCCACAAAAGATTATTATAGAATATGTGCTTCATTTAGATAACAAAAGTCCAAATAACAATGGGCCAAAATTAAATTTAACTTCCAACAATATGACTATTAGTGGGCATTTGTCAATCGAGTTAGTTTGCCCTTTGGTACCATGCTAAGGTTGCTGCAGGATAATTTGAATGAATTCTTAGATGGGTTGCAATAGAAATGTAAGGAATGATCTGCCATTCAGTCTGAATTTGCTAACAAAGGTTTACAGTTTTGGGGAGACAGTGCATTAAAAAACTAACTATCCTGCAAATATATAAGGAATATCTGAAAACCTTCATTACATGATAGAAATAGCAATTCACAAACAAAATTTGAAAGGATCAAGATCTTTCCTAAGTTACCATGCCAAGCATTTGTTTGTGGGATTTTTTGATTCAGTCATTTGGTTTACTTGCTGCCAGAGTGTGAATTCTCCACTCTCAGACTAAGGGCTTGAAAACCATTGACTTGATAATATCTCTCAAAATGTTATCCATACATCAAACATCCACTATGTGGGAGAGGAAATACTTTGATTCAAAGATAGCTTATTCTAGGAGGCCTACCCTCAAAATTGAACATTATATGGTCCAGGGCATTTAAAAGCAACTAGAATTTGAGTATCTTTATTGCCACGAAGTATGAACCTGCGTGAGCTTTCCATGATTTTTCCTTCCTACACATAAGTCTTTTGTTGTGCTAGATTTTACTTTTTTCAATATTTCTTATGATTGAGCAAGTTTACATCTCATATAAAGTATGCATCTCAGATAGTAAGATTCATGATCTTAAGATTCGGCCGATGTTTTGACATGCATCTCAGATAATTCATGACATTTGAATTTGCATGTAATGTAAGAGTCCCCTTTGATTCAATTGCTTCATAGGTCGCTCAACCTTTTATTTATTGTTTAAACTAGATATGTTTAGTCCTACACCTAGGGATATAAACATTTTCTAAAGAAATGACATCTTGTTCTCATATCAATTTAGTCTGGCTTATGTCTCATATGTGACGTTTCAGCATATTCATGCATATTTGGTTTCTCTGTACAAATGCTTGCATGCCATGGATGAGTTTGACGTGGATCTCAATAGTCGTGGATTGCTTATGCTTTGATTTTTTTTTTTTTGGTGGTACCTGAAAAAATATAGGCATTGATGCAAGCTTGTGCGATTACATGTGTTTTGCTTTCTTCACACAACCTTGTGCTAGCATATGTGAATCTCAAGTCTGCATGTATGGTTGTATAGCTGAATGGGTGGTGTCTATGGCATTAGCACTAACCTTATCGTGCTTCTTAGGCAGTTGGTTAGGCAAGATATCTTGGAGTGGCTTCTATATATCCGTTTGTATTACATCTGGTTCCAATGTGAACTAAAGCTAGAATAATGTGATATGTAAATAATGATTGTACAAATGATTGTGTTCCTTGGATACACATTGAGTAACACATTGAGTAACAATACTTTGAAAAAGTGAATCAGATTGGTGAGTTAGACTAGTGGTTCTGGTTGAACAGATTGGAAACAACCTCCTATTAGGTCATGTCAGTTTCTAAAGTAGAAAAATCGTAAATGTTGGTCATGGAGAAAGAGTTTATAAAATTTAATTTTTTTTAATTTTCTGAAAAAAATTACTATATAACTAGAAAGACCTTACTTTTCACTCCCAACCACTTCCTTCAGGTGGGTATTATAACATTCATAGTTAACTTCATAATCATAATTTGTCTTATCCCAAAAATTTGGGATTGTGAATCCTAAGCATCCATTTGGTAATGCTTTTTGTTGCGTGTTTTCTTTTTTGAACAGTAGAAGCAATTTTAAGGTGATTGTTTTAGTTTCTGAGAGAAAAAGTTAACCCGTATGAAAATGACAAAGCAGCTTTCTTAGAATGGTGGCTTAGATGGCTTCCTTGAAAAGTGATTTAATGAATTTTAATTATTCTCTTTTATAAATTAATTATTTTAATTAATTTTATATTAATTAAGATTAGTTTATCCATTTTAATAGTATAAAAATGGTAATAATATTTATTTCAATAATTCAATGACTCATATCAATGCCATAATATCTTTTTTACTGAACAATTGTAGCTCTTACAATATTTTAGATAATAATCTTACCAAATAGTTGCCACTCATCAATACAAATTACAACACAACAATGCCAAATTGTACCTAATTCTAAAGTTTTTTCCATTGATTGCTTAATACAACAACAACAACAACATCAAGCCTTTATCCCACTACGTGGGGTCGGCTACATGAATCCTTTTTCTCCATCCATTGATTGTTTCATGAGATGTTAAAATTATTCCGTGCAAATTTTAGCATAATTTTTATCCATATTTTCTTTGGCCTATTTTTCATTTCTAATCTTTCAACATTAATTTTATCTAGTCATCTTATGAATGTAATTTCTACCTTTATTATACCCGCTAAACCACCTACATCTATTTTGAACTATCTTATCTTCAATTGATACTAATTTCATAATCCCTCTAAAATAATCATTCTTCAGTTAAATTTTCCTTGTTTGTCACAAATCAACCTAAATTTCTCATTTGTCATGCCTAACTTTGTCATTTGTGACTTTTTTTTTACTATTGAACATTTGGATCCATACAACTCACAGGCCTGATGGCGCTTTTTTAAACTCTCTTTTCCTTTTTAGGTTTCTGTATTATTCTCGTCACATAATACTTTGTCCTTTATATTCCAAACAATTTCTCTAACTTATAACTTTTGCTTTCTTAACAGTTAGTCTCGCCAATTAAAACTAGGCTGTCTACAAAAATGCATACACTAAGGGCCATCATTTTGAATAGACTTTGTGAACATTTTCATAGCAAATACAAAAGAATATGGACTTAGTGATAATCTTTTCTATAATACTAAGTAATTAGGAACTCTTCGATCCCAACCAGTTCTAATACTAGTGAATTCTCCATTTAGTGTTGTGAATGCATGCGCAAAGCACAATGCAAAACCCAAAGGTGTTTTTTTGTTTTGAAGTGTAAAGCCGGCTTCAGCTAATTGAAGCGTATATATAACAACTATTGGACACCCTAAAGTTGAATACTGAGAAAACATTACAAGGTATTAAAACACTTATCAATCTTAATAGCAAATAAAATTATTAGAATATTTATGACATATTCAATCAAAATAAATAGCCATACAAGATAATATGCATGTTATCATCTTTTTTATTCATAGAAACAACATCAAATATTTTCCAAATCAATTTCGTGAAGAACAAAGAAAAAAAAATCTAGGTTAGATTTACCTTGCTTCAAGCTAAAATGGTAGAAGAAGAGAAGAAAGAAGAAAAAAACTCTAGATATTTTCCTTTCTCCTCAAGTTGACCCACTTTTTCTCGCTTGTGCTTGACTTAGCCCATCCACATGTGTCTTCTGGCACTCGCTCAATCTCTCTCGTTTTCACTGTCCCATGGTTACTTTCACTTTCCAATGTCTATGTCCCTCTCTTGCTTCTGCTCTCCCCCTCCGTCCCCATTTCTCTTATTAGTAGAACTAGATAGTCGATTCAGTTTTTCTTAAATCAACACTAGTCGGTTCAGTTTTTTTTTTTTAAATTAGCTTTTACAATTTGGCGACTCAACTTTTGAAAATAATGAAGTCCTCTTCTTATTTTTCTGAAATATGTATTCATTTTTGTAAGATCATATACTACTACAAAATCAACCATAACTTATTCCATCATAATTATTCATCCTATTTCATGCCCTTTATTAGTCCTCTTATAACTTATCCTTTTAGAATTTATATGTTCACTAATATCAACCGTATTAATTTTTTGCTCTTTTTTGGTACATGTTGTCTTAGTTCATTCATCTCAAATTATTTTTTTATCTTTTGGTCTAACTTAAGAAGCATAAGCACTAATCACATTTATAATATCACCAACTATGTATTTATTAAAATCCTAACCACGTTTTTAATTTTAATTTTATCAAACCTTCACCATTATCCTTGGATTTTTCTTCTTACATTTAGTTTCTTGCAAACAAGCAATATTTATTCTTCTTCTAATCATCATGCTCACAAATTCTAGTCATCTCATTCAAAATCCCCATGTTTCATTATAGAAATTTTTTTATCAAAGATTTATCAATAATTTAGAAGTTATTTTACTTTTGATTATCTTTGAAAAGATGGATTGCTTGAAGCTAGCATGGTAGCATGAATTGATTATAGAGCTATGTTCTATGAAGATATTAGAACCCATCATTCTTAAACAAGTCAATAGATAAAGACCTTGTTGGATGCTTTTATTTGATATATTGCTTTGAGAAAAGGTAAATCAACCGACATATATATGGTTTGGATTCCACAACTTTTAAAGTGCCTCCCCAAAACTACGTTCGACTCTTCGCTAAAAATCCAAAAAATTGATCTCAATGCCCCAATTTTAGTTGAGCAGTGGCTTTCTCATCTACCATTTTATGTACTAAAAAAGACTAAAATTTTCCTGTGACTTCATTTTAATTATATAGGTGTTTATACATTTAGTTGTGTCTTGCCACAAAGGCCTATTGCTGATAGCCATCCCATGTAAACCTGATAGATCCTTTGTGTTGGAGATGTTGATGGTCCCGATTGCAATTGGAGATATGCCTTATGCTAGTGGCTTTTCGCTATATATTGCATCATATTCGATGCATGAATATATTTTATAATAAATTGCGCTATAAGTTCTTAAGTTTTAGTTCTATAATTTTCATTTGTACAGGTTTCTAATGGTTCGTAGAATTTATTTATGTAAAATTCATTAAAAATTATATAGGTAAAAGAATAACTTTTGAATTAAAACAACTCAACCATAGGTCTAACAAATATAAGTCGACACCTTTTCACCATAGTTTTCCAACAGCTTTTCATCTAAATTTTTAAGTAGTAACAATCATACCAAATGAAGCCCATAATGAGCAAAAGGCATCTATGCTTAAAAGAAAAGAAGATTTTAAAGTTAAAAAAAAAAAGATTTTTAGTAGTTAAGAATGCAGAACTTTAAGAAGTTCCTTTTTGGAGGAGCATGTTTAAGTACCTTGATAATAAAATATCGAGATGAAAAGAAAAATTAGCCAAGTAAAAAAATTGAGATTATTTTATCAGTGGAGATGATATTCATTTATAAATCATGAAGAATATCTCAAGTTAAAGTCTTACGTGGTTTAGAAATTTAGTCTTGTCATGAAGCTTAACTTTTTTGAAAAAGAAGAATCATTGCAAAATATGTAGTACATCTAGAAGATGGGAGGCACAAATTAAGAGGTTGAATGTAACAAATATTAAAAAATTCAGGATAACGGTTTAAATACTATTTTCTCAAGGCTGGATGTTAGGTTTCTCCATGTTGGGAACAATGGAAGAGAGCAAGTAAAAGAAAAGAAGATGTCATGAATTTTTATTAATTTTACAAAATATCATTACATTTACTTCAACATGGGTAGTTTTGATTATAAACCATTATCCTGATACTATTTGCTCTTTAATACTATTTGATTATATTTAATTATTTCATTTTTAGTCTTGAGTAGTTTTGATCAATTGTCTAAAGATTGATGTTTATGTTTTATTTAATTTTTTAATTGCTTCATTTCATGAAGTCTTCACAAAATCCTATAAGATTTAGGCATTCTTCTTTCTTTAAGCACTTTGAGGAGTGTATTCTGATGCCATTAACTGCTACTCTTTGGAGTGATTCAATAAACCCTTTCCCAAAGCCTACACCAAATCCTTTGCTTTCCCTGCATTTGACATCATCTAAGTTGGCGTGAAAGGATGATTATTTAACAACTCACTTGGTTCCCCATATACCTTGCTCTAATCCTTGCATGTTCACATAGCTCCACTATGATTTAGAAAGATGCCTAGCACCAAATTGTTAGTATGTCAAAGAAGCACAAATCAAACATTATTAAAAAGAAAAAATGAAAAAATAAAAAAAATTGTCATTGTTTATTCGTAGTGACAGTCAACGTAAAACTTGTCTAACAATCATGAGATGTATCTTTTAATACATTGTGTTAATATTATTTATTCACAATACGGGTTAAACTGTCCCCTCTTGGATGGCTAGGGTTGTTGTGACATTGATTTGGGTGGAGATTTGATTAGGTGAATCAAATGGAAGATGGTGGGAAGTTCTGATATTTGATGCATTTGTACCCTTGGATAGCAATGTACCTGGGTTTATTTAGGGTGTTAAGAGGTTTTTGATTGGTGGAATATGATTGAGAATCACTTGGGTTGGTTACATCATATGGTTTGTATGCCTTTGTTGGCATTTAAGGCACCCCTTGCTAGTCCAACATTGCCATAGTCTTATTGTGCCATACCTTTTTTTTTCCCTTACATTCATACTTGACCTTCTAATGTATATTTTCTTCTTGCAGTTGCTTTACTTTGAGCAGGAAGATAACGGTGGGCTCAGCCTTGCATTACAGGTTTGCCTTTCTCTTTTGATGTGTTGACTACTATAGAAATTTTTAGAACTACTTATTTCACTTTATTTATTTATTTAGGTATATAGAGGCTACTTGGCTAATGGGTTTTATGGAGTCTACCCAATTTGATGGGTATGGAGGCCCACCAATTCAAATGAGTATTTTAATCCTTTATAGTTCCGAAGGATACATACACAAGCTACCTAACTCCAATGGGCATATAGAGTCTAACCAAGCTCTTGTGGCATGCAAAGCATACCTAACTCTGATGGGTCTATGGAGCATACTAACCAAACTCTTATGGCATGTAGAGCATACCTTACTTTGATGGGTGTGTGGAGCCAACTAAACTCCAATTGGTATGTAGGCCTACTTAGCTTTGATAGTCAAGGGTTTACTGCACGCTAAGAAGGGTGGTTAATTGAGTGTGCTATGGATCAGTTTGAGGTATCCTTTAAAATCCACCAATTCAAATCCTCATAATGAAAAATCCTAATGAAAGCAATTTATATATCAATTTTATACAAACTAAAGCCATACTAGAGTCTACAAATGTAGGAAACATAAAATGCTCACTGAGGATAATCAAATACTAAGAGAGCTTAATATATAACCTCATTCTTTAAAGATGTTTCACTCAAAGACATTGGTTCATGTACACTTGTAATCAATTAATCAAATGCTACAAGTGCGACACCACATAATTTAACTTATGATGTAGTCTATGTAATTAAGTGAGTGAGTTTTAACTATTTAGTCAGAATATAAAATTATAACTCAATTACACTAGCTTCAATAATTAGATTATAAACACCAAAGTTAAAACATTTTGTAAATATCCAAATACAAGTTTATGGTGATCTATAAGGAGTCATGCATCAAGTAAAAGGAATAGAAATTTAAGCGAAAGAACATGCATTGCATTCACCACTCATAACATTCAAGAACAAACAAATAATTAAAAATGCAAGAAAGTAAATTTACAACTAATTGAGATTCAGCACATTAACTTTTTTACATGGTTAGGCCTCTACAACTACATCTAAGGTCGCCTCCACAGACTTAGGATTCCACTAATGGACTTGCCATCAAAAATCCACTATTTGATTCCTTGAGGAGGCAGAGAAGCCCTTACATAATTTTTGTTGAAACGTAAGGGTGTCCTTGTTTAATCTGACAAGTGCAACTGCCAAGATTCATTTGGTACACTACTAAGATTATAAGAAATGCTTAGTAAAAGTTCTCTTGAACATTGGGGGTGATACAAGGAAATCACTTGCAACTTATAAAAACAATCCATACAAAGGTTAGATTGTATATACAATGAAAAAATGCCTTACAATAAACCTAGGTTGATAGAAGAAATATGTTAAAAGTGAGTGAATCCTTAAAGATCACTTCAGAACGAATGAACACCTTGTTGCTTTTCATTTTTTCTCCAGCAAGACAACCTCTAAGCTCCTTAAAATGGATTTTCCATCGGATAAAAATCATCCAAAGCACCTCATATTTATAGGCAAATAGTTATGCAATATATGGTATATATTTGGCTTTTAAAATGATCGTTGCATTTAATAAATCCAAAGCCGCTAGCCTTTAATGGAGATTTCTATGGTCCTTGCAACTTTCTAGTCCGGTTCTGTTCAACATTGTAACTTTGATTTTACTTCAAGAGAGCGACTCTGGCGCATAATGAAATATTGTGGCTAGGGTTTTTAAAATAAATTTTTTTGGATAATTTGGAATAACTGTAGAATCAATTTAACTTGCTAACATATATAGATGGCTAGGATTTATGAGTCAATTTAGAACATGATCACAATATGTAATAATGGTAATATTGTTGACCTGTAACCAACAAACCAGACCCAACCGAACAACTTCCACGATCCCACTACCCACAATCCCCTGTAACTGAACATAACTTCCTCATGGCACTAAACCAATCGAGCCATTTTTCATTCTTCCCACTTGCACACAGACACGCACACAAAAAATCGAAGGAGAAAAAAAAAAAAAACTAACCTCAGAGGAAAAAAGCCTACTCTTGCTCAACCACCGATCTCCCATCCGCCTCTGCCTCCGCCTACGCCTCGACAGCTTGATCGCTGACTTTGACTTGCTGCTCTGACGATCCCACAGTGAAAGCCGACCAAGGAACGGCCTGCCGCCTCCGCCGCCTGCCCAACCTCTGCTCCCGTGCCAAAGCGCTTCCTCCAACTTCAACATTCCGCTCGTAGTCGCCGGCCTCTAATCCTCCTACCTTTGTTGAACTCGCCGATTGCCGAACCAACGCCTCCGACCTTGTCGTCGAACGCTCCGACCAATGCCTGCCTTCTCCGAGCCCTAGCCCGACATCCGACCTGTCTCCGTCTTCCCTCTGCCCATTTCTCTGTTATGAGATATATATATATATATATATATATATATATATATATATATATAATGAGAGAGAGAGAGAGAGAGAGAGAGAGAGAGATGAGAGGATTTTTAAAATAGGTACCAAGATTTGATGGAAGTCCTGGGGTTGATTCGGTTCCCCGAAGCCCTCGATCGTCGAGCTTATCCGACCGAGGGAGCGCAGACACTAATGGGATCGATCGCTCTCTCAACCACCTCGCTGTCGATTCGCTCCGATCTAGTCAAGCCAAAAGGGCAAGTGCCCTCCCCAACCTCCCCTCGCGGGGAGGGGGCACCGGAAGGTTGCCGGATTTTTGAGGGGACAAAATATTTTTAAAGTTAATTAAAATTAAATTAAATGGTTTAATCGACACGCCACGCACAGCAAGGATCGTTGAAGACTCTTATTGAGATCAATTCGCTCTCCCAATCTCCTCGCCGTTGATTTGATCCGGTCGAGTCGAGCCAAAAGGGTAAATTCCCTCCTTACCTCCCGGCGCCGGGGAGGGGACGCTGGGAGGCTGCTGGATTTTAAAAAAAAAATCAAGAAGCTCCCATGAATGTCAAGCAAAATTTTATCATTTCAAATAATTAAGTAAAATTTAATTAATTTAAAATTAATTAACTCATAATTCATGTGGAGGGAGGTTGTTCGATTTTACAAATCATAAAGCCACTTATATCAAACTCATAAAATTGTGAAAATTTGAACATATTCAGTAGGAAGAAGAATTCAATAATCAATCTTTTTCTTTTGTGGAAACTGAGGGCACGAATGACTTTGAGTATGTAGAGCCTGTCAATAACTTTGCATTAAAGATTAAGAATAGCTGGGATGAAATTTTGAAGCGTAAAGTTAGCTTGATTTCATCTCAGATGTATAGAAGACTCTCATATGATAATGACGAAGGCCAAGCAGCAAAAGGAACCACCTTATGTAGATTTTATGGGAATTACTCATAAAGGGCTGTCCTGGGCTAAAAATTTATTTCATCAAGTTAGGGAGTTATGTACGGAGAATGACAATGCTAAAAACGAATTTATGATTTGCAAAGTAACAAGCGCCAACTTAAATGCAAATGAACATATAAGGTTGGTGGTGAATGAGAGACTTGCAAACACCATTTGCTTGTAAATAATGATGAATTATAGACAATATAATCAGATTTCTCACTACGACATGATGCTCTTAATGGATAACATGACTTCTTTGCAATGATCAATGCTGAACAAAGATTACATGTAAGCTAACAACAAACAAATGCTTGAAGGTGTTTCAACAAGTGTTTCAAATTATATAAAAGAAGTGGTAACTGAAGCGTCACATTTGCATCGATATTGCGAGCATGCACATTAAACGATGATGCACACAATGACTCCTACATGTGTAAAAGAACATGAAATGAATACCAAGATTTTCCTCCAATCAACGATGAGTAGCTCGTACACAAATACGGTAGTTATCTACAAATGCTGAAAGTCGACATACAGTGAATATATTAAAATTACTTACAAGCGATGATGCAAGACGTATAATATATATTAAATGGTATCATTGCCAGTTGAAATGCAAATAATAATCAATGATTCCTAACAAGGATATATGATCTAGTCGCAAGTAAATGCGCATCAATGTCTCAGCAAGCGCTATAAATCATATGTCAATGATAGAAGCATCCTTGTCAATCTTGCAAGAAGACATGGTAGTCCTTGCAAATAATGAAATCTCTTGTTAACACACTCAATGCAGCATGCAATGACAACAAAGACACTTCTACAGTTAGTAGCAATTCAGTGTTGAGCAAATACATTAATTTCCTGAAAGTCATGATAAGCAGAATATAATGATTGCAAAGATGCCCTCACGGTCAATATGCATGGAGGAATTGACAATAAATGCAAGCTCTCATGAGCTTTTATAGAAAACCCCTCATACACATCATAAGCAAAATACACAAGAGACGTGATAAGTATGAACACATATGGGCAGTGCTAGAAGATCTACACTAAATGCGGCTAGCTCGTGGATAACAACAGAAGACTTGTGATGGACACAACGATTGTGCTTATAAGTCATGGTACTGGATAAATACGTTCACTCGACTATATGCGGCAGTTGCTACGAGAATAAAAAAAAGGAGGGCATAAGCAAGTATACCAAACCTGTACAAGCCATGGTGATTAACATGTAATGATTGCATAAATGTTCTCGCAGTCGATATGTGGTGAGAGATAGATGACAAATGCGAGTCCCTATGAGTCATTGTAGAAAATCCCTTCGTGTATGCAAAGTGCCTACGAGCTGTTGTAGCAAGGATATCGTAGCATCTCTACCACCAAAATAACTATCCAACAGAAGACAAACACACTCAAGTGGTATGTAGCAAAGGTTGCGATATCCTTATGGTCGAGGTCGATTCACTTGTAGACAAATACAACTATTCCCTATGAGCTACAATAACCGATGGAATTACTTGTGGATAACAACAATGAATATGTAGTAAGTACGATAAATCCTGTGGACACAAATACATATGTTCTTCGCAAGCAAATGTATAAGGCTACAACATATTCAAATACCTACGAGCCGTCCTAAGAAGCCTCTCATATATGCAAAGTGCTATATATATATATATATATATATATATATATATATATATATATATATATACAGAAGCAAACTAAAACTTCTATGAAAAATAGCAGGAGATTCATTGGTGCACTACAATCCTTCTGCAGAAAGCAACAAGTACTGTACGACAGTCTACCTGTACAAAACAATGAGCAAATAATCACAGTACGACGCAACGTCACTGGATCCGCAACATGTGTACAAGCGGACAGAAGGCATTCGTAGGCCCTTAAATGAAATCTCGGGCATTTTTCTAAATAAAATCACTTGCTTAAATTGATCATATTTAAATATTTTAAAATGCCCCTTATGTATTAAATATGAGCCTTTAAACTGAAATACTACAACCCTGCATATGCTCCGACAAACATGTTAAAGTTATAAATACAAATATCCGAGAATGCTGCGCAGGGTCAAATGCTCATTAATATAACATTCTATTTACTAACTAAATATAACCCGCATGTTCTCCGATAAATACAATAAATTTTTAAAAGCCAATGTGTGAGAATGTTGCGCGGGTCTAAATTTAAGTTTCATTCTCTTCCTCGAAAGGACTGGAGTTGACATGACTTGAATTACAAAGTGCCTCTCAAATTCCTATAAAAACACTAGTGATTTTAACGTCACCCCGATGATGGCCGTGTTAATAGAAAATCTTAACCGGAGGGGTTAAATCTCAAAATCAAATAAAAGACTGCATTTATGAAATGAAATATATCACTTAAAAACTTAAAACTAAAACTCATCCACCTACCGCAGCCGTTTGTCAGGGGTGATAAATTTGAAATTAATCTCAGCTTACAAAGAGCGAATGCGTGTTGGGTGTATCGCTAAGGTTTATCCTCAAATAGTCTCTTGTTAGCAGTGACGTGACACGTGCCCTCTGATCGGATGATTTTGCCGCAAAATGGCACCATTATATTACGATCACGGCCAAAACCCGTATGTTCCCTAAAGGCTTCAAACCCTTGAGTAATGAATCATAGGGTATATTCGATAGGCACAAAGCCCTTTGTCAGCTAAGGTGAATTCATACATATCCCCTTAGACAAACACCAACCCAAGTCTACTAGGTATTCTTGGACGAAGCAACCCATGGCTGCCGATAAGGTGCCTTCTGTCAGGTTGGGTCGACTACCTCCTCTGACTAAGTAGACCAGGGATCATGATAGCCCGGGACGACGGAACCATGGGATCTTGATCGGGCTCGTCTTCATTTCCCCCACCACCAGTTTTAAGTTCATGGTGATAAATTCCAAATCATTAAAATCAAAACCCAAACCCTAAAACTATTGCTATTATACGATGGGTTTATAACCTATGCGACCACTTTAATAACTAGCCTTAATCGAAAGTTCTCTATTGTTATCAGGAGGGGTAATTAACTATAGGGGCTTACGCCTATAGGAAACTAGAATTCAGATCATAAAGTCCTCACAAAATGAGGGCGAAATCTCTGGGTAGTGTCTTATCTATAAAACCTAATATGCCTTCTAAAAATTCACTCAGAACCTAATCTCGTTAAAACTCTCCGCCGTCATTATAAACAAACAAGAAAAGACACATGATGGCGCAGAGAAGCCGAGGGCGCATTGATGGAATTTTCGGAGCCCACAAATAATAATAATTAAAACAATTTTCACAAATGAATAAATATGAAATAATTCAAATGATTGAAAAATCAACCCAAATAGATACCAAAAAGATATTAGATAATTTTTGTAACATCTAAAATATATTTTAAATAAATCTTGTTCATTATTAGTTGTTCATCATTTTTGAATTTTTTGATAATTATATTTAATCAATTTACATTGAAACTAAACCACTCATATTCTAAGTTATACCTAACCCTTAGATATTCTAATTCATCACTTATATAATTTAGCTCTCCTCCAAATGATAAATCCTCTAGTTAGCCTAGTGAAGTCATAATCATCTCCATGGTTGCTATGAGAGAAAATACTTAGCAAACCATTGGATGATACTTTTCAAAGTTTGTTATTATCTAATCAATTATGAGTCACACATGAGTTATATGGGCTCATGGGGGTTAAACAAGTTCTAATAAAGGATTGTTGGATGAAAGGTAAGAGTGTATCCTATTGATACCAAATAGCAAAGCACATTTTGCACTTTCTTTCTGTGTTGATCCTTGGCGAAATGAGAGTTTAGTTGCAGTGAGAAGCGAAGGGATGTGATGTGTGCTTGAGGTCGTTGTTGGGATGGTCGAACCCTATGCATGTTGGAATGACTTAATGTGGCGTGTGATACAAAACATCAATAAATAACAGTAAGACAATCTTCTACAGATACAGCCAAACTATCGCAGTTTAGATATACTTCATAAACTAATATGGTGATGTAGGTATGTTTGTCACTATTGGATTAAGTCCAACGACTTGATATCATATTTCTACACCAAATATTTCATTCTCCAATATAGGGCTAAACCCAATACTCTCATGTGCCTTAATATTCTCCTCTCATATTAGATCTCTTCACATCGATCATAACTCTCCCTCAAATAAAAGCCTTTATTTTTTAATATCATCATGTATTATGCTCCAAGAGCCCACTTAATCATTTGGAGCTATCATTTGAGGCACTTACTGTTGAACCTTGCATAACCATGATAGAAAGCAACAAATTCCAATGGGATCTAAACATTGGCTTTGTTACCAATTGTTAGAGAGTGTGAGCTAAAGGAATCAATATTAGGCCTAATACATCGATTGCCAAATCTATTTTTTATAGAAAAGCTCAAGTTTCTAAGTGATGGTTATTCCCTTGGTATTTCATTACTAACATATTTTTCCTATATTCGATTTGGAATTACACCTGTGATGTAGACAACTTAAATAAAAAACCAAGAAAGGAGAAATATTACGAAAAGAAAACAAAAGACTCACCTTCCAACTTAAAACCACAATTGGAGAATAAATAGGCTAGAGAATAAGACTTCCACTTCAACTTAGACAGAAAACCGAAGACCAACAAACCGAAGACAAAAGAAAGTTAGCAAAGAACAAATTTAAAATAAAACAACGCTATCCTCAGAACATCCGTCAAGCGGACTCCTCACATGCATCGGGTGTAGGAAATTAAAATGAAAAATGCTTAGCTTGCAAACCAGGGGTCCACCAAGGCATAGGGCCAACGTTCTACCAAACTCCTCCAGCAAATGCCTCCAAAACAGCCCACAAATGTCACCTTAAAACAGCCACCAATCCTCCACAAAACAGCCACGATTTACCTCAAAAAACAGCCCCAAACTTACACCAACCGGAACCAGAAGAAGGATACAGGTGGAGTGGAACTTGCGTAGAGAAGAAGGGGTTAGAAGCCGAGAAGAAGGGAGGAGAAGCTCGCAAGCTTTCCTAGAGGAGAAAGAAGATGGAACAAGCTCTCAAGCTTTTCCAAGAAGAAAACCCTCAGGTTTAGTGGCTTTGCCAAACAATTTTCAACAACCTTTTTCTTCCAAAAACATGTTATATAAATAGGCAAACCATAAGAAAACCAAACAGCCATAGCACCTCCATCTAAACCAATTAGATTTAGGGAAATGAAAGACCAAAGGTCACCAAACAGCAGCCATAATTTCAGCACCCGAAACAGAGCAAAAGTCCACAGCAAACCAGCCATAAAGGGCACGGAACAGCCAGCTGGGAAGGAACCGAAGAGGCAAATCAGCAACCAAGGCAGCAGGCACAAGAAGCCCAACAGGTAAGTCCACGGAACCAGCCAGGTGGGAAGGAACCGAAGAGGCAAACCAGCAACCAAGGCAGCAGGCACAAGAAGCCCAACAGAACATATGGGGAAACAGCAAAAACCACCAAAACCAAGGGGTTAAGAGGAGAAACCGAGGAGGCAGCAAGGGGGAAAACGAGAAGGCAGCAAGGGGAAAAGAAAAGCCACATTCCACCATACCTTTTAGGATTAATGAGCTAAACTTCAACTCAAAAATAGAACTCCAAAATCAGCTCCCAACCCAAACAGCCCAAGCCAAACCGTGAACAACCCAACACCAAACCAACAGCAGCAGCAGCCCAAAGAACCCCAAAACCGGCAAACCCAAGGTCAAGCAAGCCAAGCAAATCCTACGCATTGATCACGGGATGCTTTCCATCATTGGATAGCTAAAAAAAAACATAAAACAAAAATAGAAAACACAAATATAACAGTTCATATTACATCAAAACAGAAATTAAGAAAACTAGATGCATCAATTCCCCCCAGGTGGGAGAAGCTCATCTCCTGATGAGAATGCTTTACCAACTCGTTCATAAAGCTCCAAATTGCGATTCTTTAGCTCAATATCATCGATCCAAGTACAGTCCGTTAAGGGCCGATTGCTCCATTTGACCAAAAATCTTTTGTGCTCACCATGTCTTGTTTTAGTGATTTTTACATCAACAACATCCTCAATCAGGTCATCCTTGTATGAAACAGAGGTGGAAAGTGGTAAAGTTTCCACGTCCACAGAATCACCTGAACTTCCTTCATACAAAGAGAGATCAGAAACATTGAATATAGGCGAAGTGCCGACAGTAATAGGTAAGTCTAAGAGATAGGCATTTGTGCCCAATTTTCGTAGAATTCGAAAAGGCCCGAATTTCTTTCTGCTCAGTTTACCAAAAGTACCAACAGGAAAACGTTGGCGACGAAAGTAAGCCATCACCATATCACCTTCTTTAAACACAACTTCTCTCCGGTGTTTATCTGCAGCAGCTTTGTATTTGACATTAGCTATTCGGAGTTTTTCAAGAACTTGCTGTTGGACCATTTTGATGTGATCAAAAGTTTCTAAAGCTTCAGCACTTATTTTGTTAGGTAAAGACAAATCATTTCTATCCAAGATATGAGGTATAGACTGACCATACAAAATTTCAAAGGGAGTTTTTCCAGTAGATCTATTCACAGAGTTATTATAAGCAAATTCAGCTTGGGGCAAAATTAAGTCCCACTGAAAAGGTTTCTCACCAGCAAGGCATCTCAAAAGATTACCCAAACTACGATTGACAACTTCAGTTTGTCCATCAGTTTGAGGATGATAGGCACTACTAAACTGAAGAGAAGTTCCCAACTTAGCCCATAAAATTCTCCAAAAGTGACTCAAAAATCGAGTATCCCTATCAGAAGTAAATGTACGTGGAATACCATGAAGACGAACAATCTCTTTAAAAAATAAATCAGCCACATGTGAAGCATCAGAAGTTTTTTTGCAAGGAATAAAATGAGCCATTTTACTAAAACGATCAACAACCACAAAAACAGAATCATACTTTCTAGCAGTAACTGGAAGACCAAAAATAAAATCCATAGAAATGTCATCCCAAGGTTTATTTGGAATTGGGAGAGGTGTGTACAACCCAGTATTTTGCGATGTTCCCTTAAAAGCCTGACAGGTTTTGCATTGTTTTACCAACTTAGTAATTTGTTTTCGCATATGTGGCCAAAAATATTTTTCCTCAACCAAAGCAATTGTTTTCCCCTGACCAAAATGTCCACTCAAACCCCCACTATGAAGTTCATGCACCAATTGTTCTCTTAAAGAATTTTTTGAAATGCAAAGTCTCGAACCTTTAAATAAAAACCTTTTATGAATAGTAAATTGACCAGATGGATCAGATCCAGAAACAAGACATTCTTCCCAAATCCCTTTAAAGTCAGAATCAGAAGCATATGTATCTTTCAGAAAATCAAAAGAAGAAATAGTTGGATAAACAGTTACCAACAAATGTGACCTTCTACTTAAGGCATCAGCAACCTTATTTAACACACCAGTTTTATGCTTGATATGAAATGAATATTCTTGCAAGAAAGAAACCCATTTGACATGTCGTTTGTTCAGATTTTTTTGTGAACCTAAAAATCTTAAAGCTTCGTGGTCAGTGTTCAAAACAAACTCTCTTTGAATCAGATAGCATCTCCAAAATTTCAAAGACTGAACAATAGCATAAAACTCCAAATCATAAGTAGAATAATGAGATCGAACATCATTTAGTTTTTCACTAAAGTATGTAATAGGTTTTCCTTCCTGACTTAACACAGCACCAATGCCAATATGAGAAGCATCACAATCTACTTCAAAAACCTTTTCAAAATTTGGCAGACTAAGAATTGGAGCTTGACTCATTTTTTCTTTGATATTTTGAAAAGTTTTTTCAGCCTCAGGGGTCCATTTAAAGACTCATTTTTTCAAGCAATCAGTGATAGGAGCAATTACAGAACTAAAATTTTGGATAAACCGACGATAGAAAGAAGCTAAACCATGAAAACCCCTTACCTCACTAATATTTTTAGGAACAGGCCAGCTTTGAATTGCCTCAATCTTTATAGGGTCAACTTTGATTCCTTTAGCAGACACAATAAAACCCAGAAATGTCAAACTAGAAGTCATGAAAGAGCACTTCTTTAAATTGATATACAATTTTTGTTCCCTCAAAGTTTCCAAAATTTGTTTCACATGAAAAAGATGTTCGGATGGATGAATGCTATAAATCAGAATATCATCAAAGTAGACTACCACAAACTTTCCAATAAACGGACGCAAAACATGATTCATTATTCGCATAAAAGTACTTGGAGCATTGGACAAACCAAAAGGCATAACAAGCCATTCATACAAGCCTTCTTTTGTTTTAAAAGCAGTTTTCCATTCATCCCCAGGTCTAATTCTTATCTGATGGTATCCACTTCTTAAATCAATTTTAGAAAAAATTGTAGCACCACTTAGCATATCTAACATGTCATCCAACCTAGGAATTGGAAACCTATATTTGATGGTTATTTTATTTATGGCACGACTATCCACACACATCCTCCAGGTTCCATCCTTTTTAGGAGTAAGTAAAGCAGGCACAGCACAAGGACTTAAACTCTCCTTTATCAGACCTTTTTTTAACAGTTCAGACACTTGAGTAGAAAGCTCTTTATGTTCATTTGGACTCATCCTGTAATGTGAAAGGTTAGGCAATGTAGCTCCAGGAATTAAATCGATATGATGTTGAATATTTCTCATCGGGGGTAAACCAGTAGGTAACTCATCAGGTGTTATATCAGAGAACTCATTCAGTAATGGTTGTATTGCTTCAGGAATTTCAAGAGTTGGTTCAGTTTCTTTCCCAAGCACTAGATATGCCACTTCAGATTGGGCTAACTCATTTGCATTTAAAAGCAACTCAGGAGTGGATGATTTTGCAGTTTTCTCTTTTGATGGGTCAGAAATATACCTTTGTGGAAAAAGAGTGAACTCTTTATTATCTTGAATTAAGGTATAGGTATTTTTCTCACCATTATGAATGGTTTTATGATCATACTGCCAGGGACGACCCAAAAGAATATGACAAACCTCGAGGGGCACAACATCACAAACAATTTGATCCTTATAGGCACCTCCAATGGATAAATTCACAATGCATTGTTTGGTTATAGGAACCTCACCCCCCTCTTTAAACCAAGATATTTTATATGATTTGCCAAGAGGTTTTGTTTTTAGTTTCAATCTTTCTACCATATGTTGTAACACAAAATTCCCTGAACTCCCACTATCAATCATTAAGGTGCAAATTTTTCCTTCAACAGTACAAGTAGTCCTAAAAATGTTTCTTCTAAGCCACTTATCCCCCTTATCAATTTGAGTAGTTAAAACTTGTCGGATTACCAATAATGGTTCCCCTTCATCACCTTCCAAATCAAATTTTTCCATATCCACATCATTTGCAGGGTCAGGATCACTCTCTTCCTCTTCCTCTAATTCTTCCTCATTTTCTATGAAATTATTTTGTGGAGGGTTATTTTTTCTGCAGGTAGCTGACAAATGACCATAAAGACCACACTTGTAACAAGGTCCAATTAGCTTAGGTTGACTAGAAGGTTTAGTTCCCATTACCCCTTTTACCCTTGTCCAAGTTTTGATTTTCATAAGTTTTCATTTTTATTCCAGTTGTTCCTCCAGAAGTTTGTGCAGATTGTGTTTTACCTTTTCCAAGTTGTTGTCGTTTGTAAGTTTCAGTGATTTTGTTACTTCCCCGTTGATGTTGTTTTTCAATTTTCAAAGCCATACAATAAGCTTCATCTAACTTGATAACATGATGCAAGTTAAGTTGGTCCTGAATTGTCCATTTTAACCCATTAAGATATCGTGTAACCGTTTTCTCCTCCGATTCATCTAAGTCATTTCTAGATTGCAATTTATAAAAGTTTTCAGTGTATTCTTCCACATTTTGGTTACCTTGACGCAGATTATTAAATTCTTGGAAGAGTGTTCTTGCATGATCAGAAGGTAGAAATTTTCCTTTCATTTTTTCTTTCATTCTTTCCCAATTTTGAATTTTTTCTTTCCCTCATCTCACTCTATTATTTTGTAAATTTTTCCACCACGTTAATGCATGTCCAATAAGTTTTAGACTTGCAAATTTGACTTTTCGATTATCCGGAATTTCTTTCCATTCAAAGAATTGGTCCATTTTCTCCACCCATTCTATGAATTGATCGGGTTGTAATTTTCCTTCAAAATTATGAACATCAATTTTAATGCCGTGGTCCCAATTTCTTTGTTGCCTATTTTGATGTCTAGGACCCTCATCTTCACTTTCGGATGATTGAACATTAGGATTTGCATTAGCATTGTTCACATTCAAATTTGCCATAACATTAGCCATGTTAGTGATTTGTTCTTGTAAGTTTGCCAATTGAGTCATCATTTGTTGTTGCCAATCTCCCCCTTGATTATTTTGATTAGCCATAACTTTTAAAGATGAAAAGACAACTCACACACTACCCTAGGATATACCAACCTAGGGCTCTGATACCAAAACTGATGTAGACAACTTAAAACAAAAACCAAGAAAAGAGAAATATTACGAAAAGAAAACAAAAGACTCACCTTCCAACTTAAAACCACAATTGGAGAACAAATAGGCTAGAGAATAAGACTTCCACTTCAACTTAGACAGAAAACCGAAGACCAACAAACCTTAGACAAAAGAAAGTTAGCAAAGAACAAATTTAAAATAAAACAACGCTATCCTCAGAACATCCGTCAAGCGGACTCCTCACATGCATCGGGTGTAGGAAATTAAAATGAAAAATGCTTAGCTTGCAAACCAGGGGTCCACCAAGGCATAGGGCCAACGTTCTACCAAACTCCTCCAGCAAATGTCTCCAAAACAGCCCACAAATGTCACCTTAAAACAGCCACCAATCCTCCACAAAACAGCCACGATTTACCTCAAAAAATAGCCCCAAACTTACACCAACCGGAACCAGAAGAAGGATACAGGTGGAGTGGAACTTGCGTAGAGAAGAAGGGGTTAGAAGCCGAGAAGAAGGGAGGAGAAGCTCGCAAGCTTTCCTAGAGGAGAAAGAAGATGGAACAAGCTCTCAAGCTTTTCCAAGAAGAAAACCCTCAGGTTTAGTGGCTTTGCCAAACAATTTTCAACAACCTTTTTCTTCTAAAAACATGTTATATAAATAGGCAAACCATAAGAAAACCAAACAACCATAGCACCTCCATCTAAACCAATTAGATTTAGGGAAATGAAAGACCAAAGGTCACCAAACAACAGCCATAATTTCAGCACCTGAAACAGAGCAAAAGTCCACAGCAAACCAGCCATAAAGGGCACGGAACAGCCAGCTGGGAAGGAACCGAAGAGGCAAATCAGCAACCAAGGCAGCAGGCACAAGAAGCCCAACAGGTAAGTCCACGGAACCAGCCAGGTGGGAAGGAACCGAAGAGGCAAACCAGCAACCAAGGCAGCAGGCACAAGAAGCCCAACAGAACATATGGGGAAACAGCAAAAACCACCAAAACCAAGGGGTTAAGAGGAGAAACCGAGGAGGCAGCAAGGGGGAAAACGAGAAGGCAGCAAGGGGAAAAGAAAAGCCACATTCCACCATACCTTTTAGGATTAATGAGCTAAACTTCAACTCAAAAATAGAACTCCAAAATCAGCTCCCAACCCAAACAGCCCAAGCCAAACCGTGAACAACCCAACACCAAACCAACAGCAGCAGCAGCCCAAAGAACCCCAAAACCGGCAAACCCAAGGTCAAGCAAGCCAAGCAAATCCTACGCATTGATCACGGGATGCTTTCCATCATTGGATAGCTAAAAAAAAACATAAAACAAAAATAGAAAACACAAATATAACAGTTCATATTACATCAAAACAGAAATTAAGAAAACTAGATGCATCAACCTGACAGTCTCACGTGTCATAGCAAGTATCATAATTGAGCTTAATTGAATTAAGATATGTTTCTGAGGCTCAAATGAATGAAATTTGAACATAATTTCAACATGAGTCATACATGAGTCATTTGTGAATATCTTAATATTTTTTTAGCCTTGGTGAAGTATTTTTTCACTATATTTTTTGGTGGATATTGTGACTCTATAATCATCATTGTGCTGCATCAATGATTAAAGTAGATTTATGTGCTAGAAGATTTTGGATCATCCAAGAAACTCTCAAATAAATGCTTAGAACATATTTGGGAATAAATGCTTAGAACATCTTTTCCCAAATGAGAATTTTGTGGCTATGGAAATGGTGGTTGTCCTTATTCATTCAGTTACTGTTTGGTAGTAAAAGGGATGTAGAGTATTCTAAATGCGGAGATTTTGAAAGTATTTGATGTTTGGTCTGAAGTAAAAGAAATAGAGTAAAATTTTGGTGGATTTGAAATTCTCCATCTAGTTCAATTTTTGTGCATTTGAAAATCAGTAGATTTGACTTATTTTTAAATGCACTTTAAAAATTTTTCCATTGTCATTTCAAATTGCCATTGTTGGCGATTGCCCCCACCATTGTCACTGTCACAATTGGACGTGGCCCTCGTCGGGCATCACTGCCTATTGTTGTCCCCACCACCATCACCACTGCCAACCACCATTGTTGCTCGCCAGCCACCACCTTCAGTAGGCTTTACATTGCATTCATTTTACTTCTTACCAAATAAAAAAAGTATTCACATACATTTATTTTACACTCATGCTAACAATACCAAACACTTCAAATGCATTGCATTTTTTTAATACTATATTTTATTTTACTTTGCATTTTTTTTTCATTTAACTAAACAATCCTGAAGTCAGTGATACATCACCATCAAGATTCATGCAGGATCAAACAATTATCTTGAAGCAAATCATTCGACAATTGAGGTGGACTTAGTTAGTTGGACTCCACATGTCAATGGGGGCCATCGATTCACCTTCTTAGAGGCTCTAAACACCATGGGGAGATCTTGGTGGTTGGGTCGGGGGAGTGATATCCTAGGAGAGAAGGTGCAGGGGGTGGGCCAGGGTGCCATTATCACTCAAGTTGTAACTTGTATTGACCTGCCTAAGAGGTTAAAATATTAATATTACAGGTAATCCCACAGAAATATCTTCCGAATTGCGAAGAGCTCCTTAATAACAATGTTTCGTTCATATTCAAACCATACACAAGTTAGTTCTATTTCATACATCTTTAACAATTAACTAAAATCAAATAAATGTGATCTTTAAATACCTATTTTCATTCATTTCTACTCTCCTGTAAACAAAATCTTTCTCTCCCTCCCATTTAATTTAGAAGAGCCTTTTCTGAATCTTAAAATTTTATAATGGGTTTAGTTACACAACAACTTAGTGGCTAATTATAGTTCTATATTATAGCAATTTCAAAAACAAATAAAAAATTGCATGAAAGTCATTATAAGTAATCATTAACATTTCATTTAAAAGAACTTTTAACAGTCATGATTTAATCAATTCAGGTAAAGTAAAGAGAATATCATTTTGCAAAACATGATATTTTTATATATTCTTCTTCAGTTCACAAACTACACATCAGGTATATATTCATATTAATTTACTTGCATTTTCATAATTTTAAGCTTATGAAATAAAATAAATAGCCCCAAAATCATTCTCATAATGTAGCTTAAATATATTTCTTAGCATTTCGAGTCACAAACTACTTCTTTCCTCCCTCATTCTATTCTCCTTCACACCAAATAAATCTAAAATGTTTTATATCAATTAAATGTTAGAATATAACAAACAATATCATCTGATAATAACATTTCAATTTTTTAATCTTATCATATAAAACTCTTAATTTATGTTAAATGTACATACCTTGCTTCCTTACTTTAATGCAAAACAGCAATATATCTCACCTCTTGCTATTTTCTGTTTTTTTCCACAAAACTCCTAAAATTAAATTCAGAAATAATTATTATGTATAAGCTTCCTTATTGAGTTAATAATAATTAAAATGTTGAAATTTGATTTTTAAACTTACCTTAATTCAATCATGAAGAAAGTAGAAAGGAAATAATTATGTATTTCTCTTCTCTAGATTTGCTCCTCTTCACTTCAAAATTGTGAAACAATTTGATAAAAATTAACATAGGCATAGGGTTTCTCAATAAAATATAGCATAATGGTTCATTCTAACATTTAAGAGGAAGAAAACCCTTACTTTGCTCGCTCTGCCCAATTTCATGCAAAAGCATGCTTGGATGCTCAGCCTCCTGCTCGACCACACTTTCCAATTCACAAGATCCACCTCTCATTTTTCTCTCACTATCAAAGACCACTCCGTCCTTATTAAAGACTGAGCAAATAAGGCTTAATCCCAATTGAAGATTGTTTCTCTTCCGTCGATCTCTTTCTTCCTCTCTATCTCCTTCTTATTGCCTCTTCATCTCAGTTCTATCTCTCCCTTGTGGATCGCTCGCTTTGTTTAGGCACGTTTGAGCCCCCCGTGATGGCTTGCTTTCTCCTCCCATGGGGCCATAACATTGGTTCCATTCAACCGACATTGTCGGTTCAATTTAATTGATTTTTTTTTTTTCAATAATAAAACATCGTTTTACATAGCTAGCATTGATGATGGGAGGGTAGCCTCTTGCAGGTGCCTATCGCCGATGATCCCTTCTAACTTGCGCACAAATTGAGTTCCTTATTAAATTTTGTCCCATTTTCTACTCTCAATTGAACATGCCAAATCATCTTATTTATTTTTCATTATCTCATATTTAATATGTAGTTTCCCATAAATTTTATAATATAAATATTACTCTATCTATACTCTTGTTTTTACTTAACATCCATATTAACTTTGGCATTTGTTCTACTACACTTGGCTGTCAAGGATTTTTCTTTTTTCATTATTCAACCCACAAATTTATAGCATAGTCAGTTTAATTGCAGTTTCATTTAAGAGTTTCTACATAGAGCAGCCATGAGAGTCAGCTGCTATGAATTGGGCAAAAGAAACAGACTGAATTATTACTAATATACTTTTGCGATGATGATTCTTTGTGCACACTTGTTTTGTAGGAAGACAGTACAAAAACGGGAAAGGTTTCCTCGGCTGGCATGTTTTTTCTTTGCTTCCCAGTATACCGGTTTGATCAGACTAAATCTGTAAGGATCATCTTCACCAAATGCTTTGAACATTCTGTCAGGATGTACTTGTATAGACCCTTGTAATTTTTTCTCTGAACTTCTGATATCCCCAGATGGCAGTTGCTAAGGATCCTGATGCAGCCTTTTTCAGAAAATTAGATGGATTTCAGCCTTGTGAAATAAATGAACTGAAAACTGGGACGCATATTTTTGCTGTTTATGGTGCGTTCACTGGTTTTAATTTCTAGGAGGAACATAATTTTTTATCTTCCGGTGCTATGTTATCTCATTTGATATCCTTCAATGGCTTCTTTAATAGGTGATAATTTCTTCAGAAGTGCTACTTACACGATAGAAATTTTATGCGGGGAAGCTTTTTCCACTGAGAAGGACAAACTTCGGGATGTGGAAGCTGAGATATTAGCCAAGAGAGTAGAACTGTCCAAGTTTGAGAGTGAATATCGAGAGGTTTGTTATTCTGTCCAAATGTTGCTCTCTCCATCAGTGGGATACTTGGCCCCATCCATGACTTTGTTTATGACTTGTAATTTGGCAGGTTCTGGCACAGTTTACGGATATGACAAAAAGATATGCACAAGAAGTGGAGGAAGTGAGTTCAAATTTCCCATAAGCAACTTTCTAATACATTAAGTTTCGACCTAATGTAAGCCCGCCCCCCCAAAAAAATCAACCTTAAATCCAATCTAAGCTACCTTGCTAACAAATTTCAATCTTACCATTTGACTTGATTTTGAACGGATCTGGATATTCAGTGATGGACGAGAACCGTATTTGGAGAGTTGGCCTGACTAATCCAAGTATTGGTGGAGGCTCTCATTATAGACTATAATTTAGTGAGGATAGGTGAGTGCAAGTAAAATTCTTGAATTTATTTTGAGATGAGTGCAATATAAAAATTGATTACTTGTCTATATATTGCACTCATCTTAAAAAGTATTCAAAGATTTTGAAACTTGACCAAAATTTAGTTCGGATATCTTAACCGAATTTTTATGTCCCTTAATTTTATCTCCTTCATCAGCCATGAGCCAACCTTCATCTCTCTGCCATCTCGCATTCATATCTTAACCTGTTATTAGTTTTCCTATTCAATGCTTCTACATCCTATTCCCATCTCAAAACTCCAGCATCACCATTTTTTCAGTTTCCTCTGCTACCACCTGTCTTTGCTAGCTTGCTTCTCCATCCTCATCCACTTGGCTTCTTTTTCACTAGATCAAAAATTTTTTTTTTCATGCATGTCTTCTCGTTCCTCTTTTACCCTACCGAAGTGTTGTATTTTAAATCAGTTTTTTATTTGTGTAACGGTGAATTAAGTCAAAAATCAACGTGATCAAGTTATCGTCAAGATTTACAGCATTTTTAACTTCAAGATGTTGAATACTTTGGAGAAGATGAAGATTGTGCTGCGGGTATTGAGTGGCCTTGGGGAAAGTTATATAGGATCATAAGTAGGGGATATTATCAAAAGCTGTGCAGTGGTGTAAAAACTCGAAGAAACAGAAGTGTCCCTGGTTCAGGCCATCACCCCATCACCCGCCCTAAGTTTTTATCAGTTATCTTTATCACTCATCTATTTTGATTTTTACCTGATAATTATCCTCGACAAATTTTGAATCTTGAGTACCAATCCCCTTTCTCCTTTCAGTTTCTTCCCACCTCTAAAAACCAATGTGTCAATGCTTATATTTTGGTAGTGTCAAACCTGGATCTGGATGTTAGAATCAATCCAGATTAATCACAATGTAAGCAAGTTACAATTCAACTCAAGTAACACCTTCATTGGCGTGAGAAAAAATTTCATTGCAAACTGGGCTAATTTGTACTTCTAATGTCAGGAAGCAAGATCCCAATCTGCTTTTTGCAAAATGATCCACTGAATTTTTGTTTACATAACATAATTTCATCTCTCTTTATCAATTTTTGGATTGTCATTGTTATGTACTCACCTTTTGAAAACACAACTTTATATATATTTGTTTTATAATTTAGATCGATGAGCTTCTAAGGAAAAGAAACACGATTCATGCATCATACACCACTGTCCCACCTCTATCGCGGAGCTCAAGTAGCAGCAAGATAAGATCTTCCTTCAAGGGATCTATAGCAGAGGAACACCCAGCGAAGGAGAAGAAATCAAGAGATCGTCCAAGAAAGAAGAAATGGTTCAAACTCCACTTGAAAGTTGACAAGCGGAAGCCGTGTTGAAGGTATAGTGATGATTCCATCATTCTTGTCCTGTAATTTTATTTCCATTGGCCTTGTTTCTCACAATGTTCTTATCAAACATTCACAAGTTTTCTAAAGAAGCATTAACCTCTAGGCATCTTTTTTTATGTCATTACCTTTTAGTTTCTCTCGCGACATTTGCACCTTTTAGTTTTTCTCACGACATTTACTTTTGATTGTTTTGTGCAAAAGGTTTTGCAATTTTTAAAAGATCGATGCAGCAGATTCTTTTGCTTAGGTCAACAATTTCTTATTTTGTCATTATTATCTTCAACTTCAGAATAATCGACTAGAGATTCCAGGTTTAGAAGGGAATGTGTGATGTATATGTTCATGGTAGGAACTTTGATGTACAATTACTAGCTTTTTCCAGATTACCTTCTCTAAGTAGCCCTCAGAATTCCTGTCTGACTTCATTTTTTTTTTTATATTCCGAGTATTGAGTGCCAGAGCACAAATATGATGGGAAATTTGATTTCAAGATCTTGACAAAAACTTCCAAGATATTTAGCAATTAAAATAGCTGAAATCCACATATCACATGGCTTTGAATCCATAGATTTGCAGTTTGCACATGGTGTTCATAATTGTTCGAGATGAAACATTTCTGTTTTTTTTTCTTTTTAAAGCTGATTCCAGTTTTCCTTATCTATGATTCAGAATGTCATCCTTTTTTTATTTTTAACAAATGAAAGTGTATTAGTAAGTGCCGACACTCTATTTCCATCATTAGAAACAGTCATGCAATGATGTTGTTTTTGGGTGCTTGGAATTTTGACTGAGGAAATGAAATAGTTGAAAAAACTCACATCTACAGCTACAAATTCAATATCATCCGCTGAATTATTGAAATTTTATTTCATGTTACTTACTTTCCATCAATCCAAAACAAAACCGTTGTGGTTGTAAGAAAATTATCAAACATTATGTGTAGCAGGTAATTTGTACCATTTCACCCCAATTCTGCATCTGGTGAACAATCCATTTATGTGGCATGATATCTCGAGTCTATTTGTTTAGAACTATTGTGAAATAGATTGGGATATTATTAATAGATTTCAAGTCGTGGCTGAAGTGGAGGAATGCATTGGGCCTATTGTGCTATAGAAAAGTATTCCTCAAATTTGAGGGAAAATTTTATAAAATGATGGTGAGACTTGTAATACTTTATTGCCCAAAATGTTGGCCATTAAAAGAGAAGCATAAAATTAAGTGTTGTAGAGATGAGGATGTCACACCCTATTTTGACTCTCCTTATAGTCAACATGGAGTATAAGAAAGAAGAAGAATTTGAATCTTAATTTAAAATATATTAAATATAATATAGTGCTTTACTAAACTTTTAAATAATATTAACATACTCAAAAGTGTCTGTACAGTTTTTACCTTGAGCTCTACATTAAAAATGTATGTACACAAAAAAAATGCAGTTAACCTTCCCGCCTAGTGATCGTTAGCTCATTCACTTTTCCTGTAGTATAATTGCTGCTAATAAGTTAGAGCTCAATGAAATATATAAATAATGTATAAGAAATAAGAATTAATAAATGGTTGTATTCTATATTGATATACCATGAAAACTTTGGGTATTAAGGATGCTTAGGTGGGTGGGTGGCTTTACACTTAGAGATAGAATGCAAAGCGAGTATATGCATACAATAGTTAGAGTAGCTCGTGGCAGATTAAATTAGGGAGAGTCGTCTTAGATGGTTTGGTCACATAAAGCTTCTGGCTTTTGATGACTCGGATATGAGAGTAGATATTTTAGATCCGATCTATGTTAAGAAATATTGAGGTAGATCTAAAAAGATTTAGTTAGAAAGTATTAGAAATTGTTTGTTAAATTTAAATAATAATTTCGCTCTTAATTGGACACAGTAGAGAAAAATAATTCATGTAGCCGGCCCCGCGTAGTGAGATAAAAGCTTGATGTTGTATTATTATTATTATTATTATTATTAAGGAATTTAGATAACAATTTAGTCTATTAAAAGTATTTGTCAAATATTTTATGGTCAAAGTAAAAAATAACAATAAAATATTTAAAGGCATTTAACAAACATCATCATGAACTTAATAATACTATTGATTGAATACAACAATAACAACAATATCAAGCTTTTATCCCACTACATGGGGTCGGCTACATGAATTCTTTTTCTTCATTGTGTCCTGTTAAAAGATGTTAACATTTATGTTTATTTCGTACAATATATATGAAATTGACTTAAGTTGCATTTAATCTGAAGACTTCAATTTGAATATATATATATCGCAATTATTTAATTAATTATCTAATAAAATTTTAATTTCTAACATAATTATCAGCCTTAATGGGAAAATTAATAATATTAAAAACAGATAAAAAGACTAAAAATTTCAAGCCCATGAGAGCAGAGGCAACTTGCTTACCAAACTGCAATACGAAGTTATCAAACAGGTTATTACAAAGAATTGGGTAAAGCTCGCAGAAGTGATATCAGCAATAATAAAATTATTTAAAGAAAATATGGCCTGCAATCAATAGTAAACAGTAAGTCAATCCAATGGATTTTGGAAAAGAAAATAAAATATAATCTAAACAATTTAAAAATGATTTGGAACAAAAAAATTGTGATATTTGTGGGCTCCGAAAATTCCATATGAATGCGCTCCCGGCCTCTCCTCCGTTATCAGTCTATTTTCCTTATTTGATGGCGATGACGGTGAAGAGTTTTAACTAGATTAGGTTCCGGGTGAATTTTCAGAAGGCAGATTGGGTTTTAGATAAGACACTACCCAGAGATTTCGTCCTCATTTTGTGAGGACTTTATGATCTGAGTTCTGGTTTCCTATAGGCGCAAGCCCCTATAGTTAATTACCCCTCCCGCTAACAGGAGAGAACTTTCGATTAAGGATAGTTGTTAAAGTGATCGCATGGATCTTAAATCCAGTATGTAATAGCAACAAATTTAGAGTTTGAATTTTAGATTTGAATTTTGGATTTTAAGAGTTCAAGATTTATCACCATAAACTTAAAACTGATGGTGGGGGGAATGAAGACAAGCCCGATCAAGATCCCATGGTTCCGTCGTCCCGGGCTGTCATAATCCCTGGTCTACTTAGTCAGAGGAGGTAGTCGACCCAACCTGACAGAAGGCACCTTATCGGCAGCCATGGGTTGCATCGTCCAAGAATATCTTGTAGACCTGGGTTGGTGTTTGTCTAAGTGGATATATTTGAATCCACCTTAGTTGACAGAGGACTTTGTGCCTATCGAATATACCCTATGATTCATAACTCAAGGGTTTGGTGCCGTTAGGGAACATACGGGCTTTGGCTGTGATCATAATATAATGGTGCCATTTTGCGGCAAAACCACCAGATCAGAGGGCACGTGCCACGTCCCTATTGGCAAGAGACTGTTTGAGGATGAATCGTAGCGATACACCCGATACGCATTCGCTCTTTGTGAGCTGAGGTTAATTTCAAATTTATCACCCCCGACAAACGGTTGCGGGAGATGGATGATTTTTAGTTTTAAGTTTTTTAAGTGACAGACTTTATTTCAAGAATTTGGATATTTATTTGATTTTGAGATTTTAAACCCCTCCGGTTGAGATTTTCTGTCAACACGGCCATCATCGGGGTGACGTTTAAGTCACTAGTATTTTTGTAGGAATTTGGTAGGCATTTTATAATTCAAGTCATGTCACTCCAGTCCTTTTATGGAGGAGGATGAAACTTGAATATTTGACCCGCGTAGTATTCTCGAATCGTTGGATTTGAGACTCAGATATGACGATCGGAGCACATGCGGGGAATATCATTTGACCCTGCGCAGCATTCTCAGACATTTGTGTTTGTAACTTTACAACGTTGACCGAAGCACATGCAGGGGGTTATGTTTCAATTCAGTGGGACCATATTTAATACATAAAAAGGAGGGAATTTTAAAGTATTTAAATATGATCTATTTGTGCAAGGGATTTCATTTAGAAAAGGCTGAGATTTCTTTTGAGAGCCTACGAACGCCTTCTGTCCGCTTGTATACGTGTTGCGGATCCGGTGGCGTTGCTCTGGGATTTTATATTAGATTTCACTTATTGCATTTAGTTTGTTTTAATTCCTCTAAACGTCACTTAGCATAGTTCGTAGAGAGCATTCGCTCAATAGGTACTAGGAGATCGTGCTCGTGTTCGTAGGAGAATTATCCTGCTTGCTATAAGTTCCCCTATTCTCTCTCGTAGGGGATCTAATTTATTCAATACAATCCCCTCATCCTTGCTTGTATACTACTTGTTATGGGTACTATGAATTCCTTGTTCCTGCTCACAGGTGAATTGTAGTATCAGGTATTAGAAGTTCCTAGCTACTTTGCTATTTTCATTAGTACAAAATCCTAATGAGTTATGGAGATTATTAGTCTCCTAATGATTTTGATACTAACTTTAGTCATTAATAGACTAATTTCTTCTAAGTTAAGAGGCTTGTCTATGCATATTTGCACGATTTACATGCACCATATATCAAGTCATCTCCCTCGATACTAGTGTTAGCATCTTGCTTTGTGCCCTTAGTCTTTTCATACTACAGTAGTCTATTGCTTTACCTGTTTTAGCACTTTGCTTTACTAGCTTTGCCGTACTTTGCTCTTACTATTAAGAGTTAAATTTATTCTTTCCAGCATTTAATTTCGTTATAATTGTGCTGACTTTTATTTATTTGTTTGCAGGCGCTCGTATCTAGCAGTCTAGAGGACTCTCAGGTATATTCAACTTAGACTACAACTGAAGATCTTAGTGAGCTTGAACTTGTTTGTTGAAGAATTGTTGGAGAGAGTTTCATTGTTTAGAGAGCTGTCATTTGTTGGAGAGCATTAGTCTGTACTTAGGTTGGATTATTAGTGGAAAAACATTGATTTATGCATTTTATTGTTTATGTTTTATTTTGATTTAATTAATTGCATTAATTAGTTAGTTAATTGGGTTTTAATTTAATTAAAATTGAATTTTAATTAAAAACTTAATCTGCTCAATTTGATTTAAATCTCAAATGTATGTTGAAATTGGTTAATTTATTTGGTTAAAATTTGATGTTATTAACTATTTTTAAAGATTTTAATTTGATTTAAAATGCATTAATCAATTATGTTAATTAATTAAGTGAAATCAATTTATTCATTTAATTAAGTTATTAAATTGATTATATTTTTTGATTAAAATTTGTGATTAAAATTTTATTCAATTATTTTAATTGGGTTTAATTTTGAGTTTAAATTGTATTTTAATTAAAATTTAGTTTGTTCAATTGATTTGTTTTAAATTCCATATGTTAAAAATGTATTTTAAAACCATTGATTATTTAAATTAAATGGATTGTTCAATTAGCAACATATTTTAAAGTTTTTTTTTTCAATTAATTTTAGTCAAGTTTAAATTTTCATTTGTTGTATGATTTTAATTTTGCATTAATTAGTTAATTATGTTTTCAATTTCAATTAAGTTTAAATTACTTCAAGTTTTTGATTTGAGTTTCATATTCAAACTTTGATTTTAACAGTTAACTAATTAAATGGCCATTTTAATTTAAGTTTTCTAATTAATCATTTTAATTAAAGTTTAATTAGTTAATGTTGATTAAATCATTTAATTAAATTCTTTAACTGTTTGAGTTAATTAAATATTCCACATTATCTTTTAGTTAGATTTAATTTAAATTAAGTTTAATTATATGAATTTTGAAGATTTAATTTGATTAAAGTTTTAAGTTGGTTATAGTTTTAATTGAATTTAAATTGGATTTTAAATTAATCATTTAATCATTTTTATTTATTAGTTAAATCATGTTTAATTTAATTAATTTCAAATGAAATTTATGCTTTCCAAAATCCGTATAAGTTCATTTTTTTTCTAAGTCCAGAAATTTTTAGAAAATTTCGGCAGCCTCCCGGCGTCCCCTCCCCGGCGCCGAGAGGTAAGAGGTGGCTCGACTCGGCCGGAGCGAATCAACGGCAAGGAGATTTTGGCTCGACTCGGCCGGAGCGAATCAACGGCGAGGAGATTGAGTCTTCAAGTCTTCAATCCCTCGGTCGGATTAACTCGACGACCGAGGGCTTCGGGGGACCGAATCAAACCCCGGGACTTCCTTCAAATCTCTAATTTGTTGATCGGGATATTATCTGCATCTCCTTATTATTATTATATATAATATTATATTAATTAATATAGCATAATTATATATATATATATTATCATAACATTATATAATATACACATTATATTATATAAATTATATTATAAATATAGATATACTATAACATAATTTATATACATTACATAATATATCATATAATATATAGATAATATATTATATAATATATATATGTTTTAACAGAGAAGGAGAAGGAGGCCGATCGGGCTAGGGGCGAACGGGAGCAGGTCGGAGACCAGGGAAGCGGGGCTCGCGAGCGTCGGTTCGATCGGGCTCTTCGGCATCGGTCTGGCAGCGGCCGGTTGGTGTGATCGGAGTTGGGGGTGGCCGACGGCAGGAAGATTGGGGGCTGGCTAGGGCACGGAGGCGGCGGCTGTTTGGTCCTCTAGAGCACGACGGCGGCGGACGCAGATGGTCGGAGTCAGGTCAGTTACAGTCGTCGAGTGTAGATCCTTGGTCGGCCGGAGTTAGGACACGCGGGAGGTCGAGACAGTTGCCGGTGTGCGGGGAGGTTGGAGGCCGACGGTCGGTTCGAAGTTCAACGGGAGTCGAGAGGTAAGTTCCAAACTTCCTTGCTTCCGATTTCTTGCGATTCTCCTCCGTTCCTCTATCTGTGCGTATCTTTTTTGGTTCTGAGAGCGTGAGTGCGGGAATGAGAGATTTTGATTGGTTTTGAGTTGTGAGAGGTGGTTGTATGAGGTCGTGGGGAGCAGCTATCCTAGAATCGTGGGCTTGCGTGGCTCCTCCATGTGGGCTGTTCGACAGTTATCGGTCAATAATATTATAAACTTTTAATGATCACCTTTACATTGTACTCATTGAGTTATTTGGATTAGTTTAAAATAAATGTAGATAATTATTTTTTGTCTGATTGTCTTGAAATAAAATGAGTACATTATAAAAGTTATCAATGATGGTTGTTGGTGGTCAGTAGTGGCAGCTAATAGTAATGGTAAATGCTGGCGGTGCTGGCTGGCGGAGGTCGGCTGTAATGATGATAATGTTAGAGAATTTGTAGTGTATTTGAAAAGCGATTGAGTCTAATAGTTTTCAAATACATCAAAATTGAACTAGATGATGAATCCAAATGCTTCAAAAATTAACCCTGCATTTTTTTTTTATTTTAAACAAAATATGAATATTTTCAGAACCCCTGCATTTGGAATGCTTTACACCCATTTCATTTGAAACCAAATAACCCTTAATGAAAAATGTGTGAAGTATTTCAAATGCAGAGTTTTAGGAATTTAGATCTTTAATTTGATAAAAAAGAATACAAAATAACATTTTGATGAATTCAAAATTCAAATTGGTAATTCATTTGTTATGTATTTAAAACTCATCGGGTTTTGTCGGTCAAATTCCAAATACACTACAAGCAAACTCTGCTTCAGATGCTAGGTACCGCTCATTGCCTGCCGGTCACAAATATTATTGTGCTTTATATTATATTTATTTATTTCAAATCAAATAAAAAATAATCACATGCATCTTTTTTACATTCATTTAAATAATGTCAAATATTTCAAATATATTGCATTCTCTTTTCAACCAAATAAGTAGCCTCTTAGGAATCATAAAAAATTGCGAATTGCCAAAAAAAAAAAAAAAACATAATCATTTAAGTGAAACTTTTATAAAAATCCTAATGTGTCTATCTTTAATGTAGTAAAGCAGAGTAGAGCGTATGAACGCGAGACTAATAATAAATTAATAATGCTAAAAGTTTTGAACGAATACTAAAATTTGAATATGTTGAAATAGAAAAAAAAATCATTTTGAAAAATTAAAAGAATAGTAAAATTATGAAATATAATCAAAATCAACAAACCTATATATGATTCTAAGTGTAAATGTTGTTCATTATATGATGGTTGTTGGTTAGAACATTCACGGTGGTAGAGAGATTTGAGTATTTGTTATTTTAGTATTTGTATGAAGATCTGGTATATATATGACAAAAGTCTTCTGGTATATATATAAAATAGAGGAGTGCAAGAATTTGAATAGATACCAATTTTTTTACTTGGAAAAAATCAGTAAAATAAAAAATCTCGGGCTTTCTACTAGTCATCAATGACAAGTGATGCCCTTTTTTTTTAGGGAAGTCATAGATTCAATGTAGTAAACATATAATTTATAGAACATGTTACATGGTTAAAGTTGGCAGAGCCTCAATGTCAGGAGTTAGAGTTAATGTTGATGGCATGTATCGACGGCATGCATTGACATTATTAATGATGATAGATGATAAAGTTAGCGAGCGTTAGTGTAGTCAAGTGACATAAATTAGAAGTATGTAGGGCAGAAGACTTTTGTCTTGTGATGATGGTGCTTAACAGAGGTCAGAGAACAATAGTTAGGGGATGCTGGTCGAAGGGTTGTAGTTGAGTGATGGTGGTCAAGGATCTCAATCTGGCGACTATGATCCTCTAATCATAGTTGGGCGACAGCGATATGAGGAATATAGTTGATCAATGGCGATTGGAGGACATCTAAGGATTGTAATAGGATGGTGGTGGTTGGAGGACCATGATCGGACAATGGTTGTCAAACGACCATGGTAGTATATTAATGAAGGTTGGAGCGTCGGATGCCCATAATCAAGCGATGGTGGTCGCATGTTTGTAGTCGGGTGACAATGATTGGATGACCACAATTAGCTAATAGAGGTTAGAGGATCCTAGTCGGCTGACAAAGGTTGGAGGATAGTAGTTGGGTGAAAATATTAATTGAATGATAGTGATTGAAAAACTATGTTTAGGCACCGGTGGTCAACGTCCTATAGTTAGGCTATGGTGGTTGAAGGTTAGAAGGTGTTCCAAAGGCGGCATTAAGTTGATGGTTCGATGGAGCTAATCAGCTAGTATTCTGACTATGGTAGTTGGGGGATGGTCCGACAACGATCAAATAGTCATTTGGCGATGGTGATCAAGTGGTGCTTCAGGATTCTTAATGCCTCTAAGTTTTTTTGAATCTCAAACCCAAGTCTAAGCCTAGCTCTAGATCCACTCTCATAAAGAGAGTGATGACTTATTTATAGATTTTTTTAAGTTGCATATCCTGTAAATATAGAGAAAATTTGGAGCACTCCATCAGACGACTCATATTGATTCACTTAATTATAGACTATTTTTTCAGCATTTAAGTGCCTTAATGATGTCATAATTAAGTGATATTGAGCTTGCTGTTCTGTCTCATCGAGACACTTGATTTGACTATAAGCATATAAGATTTGGAGATCATTTAGTCATCCTATTAATGTACTGAAGTTTTTAATTACGCTTCTAGTGTTTGATCTAGGCTTAATCAGACTTAGGTTGGATCACTTTAGATGTTGTTGGGTTTTTCATCTCTAGATATTTATCTCGACTATAAATTTGTTAAAATCGGAGTTCCAATAGCCCTGAATTTAATTTAAGTTTCTAATTCAAATATGCATTAGGATTCATGGTCAACCAAAATAGTTTTTTATAACGTATTAAGAGTGATATTTTTAAAATCTAATTTTAAATATTTAATAATTATTTTAAACAAAGTTATCAATTTGTAAAATAAATAAATAAAATATTGGAAAAAATGAATCCTGTTTGCTTTGGAAATATGTGCCCTCAAAATTGAAATATATATATATATATTTGGATAAAGAATAACTTTTAATGAATTTTATGGCTCTTCAATATGATTTTGCTAATTTTAGGTAAATGAGTTAAATGCAAAGATAAACTAAATCTTGAAAACTGGTCCTTGCTCTCTCTCTCTCTCTCTCTCTCTCTCTCTCTCTCTCTCTCTCTCTAACTGTTTGAGCTTGCTCCATGACTTCAAACTCATTTCAGGCATTTCTTCACACTCCATAATTGTTGGGTATCTTAATGAACTTGTTCTAGTCCAATGATCTTGAAAAAAATTTGACAAACTTATGTGAGTTCTAATTATATGTTTATTTTCATTAAAATTAAGTTAATTGAACTTAAGACTTAAAGGGCCAACACTTTCTCCCTTTTTTATGATGACTAATATTTATTCGAAGGAAAAAAGATAAAAACGTAAATTGGCCTTACATAACAATCTCAATTGAATATAAAATTCTAAAATTCTCCTAATTATATGAAAATTTAATGCTACCCTGAATAAAAGTGAACCTATTATACTCTTTCAAAAGTTTTGATCATTTGATTTAACATAATTCATTTAAATCAATTGTATAGTTTGGCTTATAGAGGTCTTTACTAAATTGAAATATCTTCATATCAAACATTTCAATCAATTTATTTGTATGCTTAATTTAACATATGAATGTATTATTTTCTTCACATGAAGCCTCAAGAAAAAGTTGAGTTCTCTCATTCTAGTCATTTCAAAATTTTTAAATATAGTTGATAAAAATTGATGGCATAAATATTTATTTGTACTTCTAAATATAATAACATCCACATAAAAGTATATAATAATTATATCATTTTTTAGGTTTTTCATAAATATGATCATATATATGCAATCATTATAAACCATCGACAATCAAAATGTAAATCAAGCTCAACATATTTCTCTACATAAGTCAGTCTCATTAATATCTCCTCTCATACACAATAATTCGCCCAAACTCGGCCTTATTGCCTCCTCCCTGGACCTAGCTTTCTTGGTGCCTTCTTCACAAACTAGGCCTAATTATAAAAATGTCTAAGACGACATCCCCAATAACTCAATCTCCTAGTTAACTTCTCAATGCCAGCCTTTTTGATAACTTGGTCCCATAATCTACTTCCCCAACTCGATACTATCCGGTACCACTCGGTACCGCGGCTCGATACCGCTGATGTGGTAGCACCTAATTCACCTTTGAACCTAAAGCTGCATCAAACGTCCGTACAAAATAATTTCTCCTCAAGCTTTATCTTCATCTTTCCTCTCACATGGATGCTTCTTTTATCTTTGCGCCCAACTGATGACTCTCCAGGGGTCATTTATTGGCCTTACTTCACAGTGCCAATAGTCCAGTTGGTACTAGGTGCCCCATCAAGCCTCTTATAACTCACCAACAAAGCATGTTAATGTTTATAGTCCCACAAAGATGCAACATTATTGTGCGCGAGCTCTGCTAGGGTTTCTCTTGCCCTAGCCTCCTTCCCGCCACCTCTTCGCTTCTCTCCGTCTTTCGCCTAGGGAGGCGTCCCCCCCCCTCCCCGCCCCGCCCCTCCTTATGGCTTCTTCTTCCTCCGATCTCATAGACTTTCCCCCTCTCCCTGGATCTCTCCCCGCCTCCTCTTCTAATCCTATTTTACCGGTTGGCCTTAATTTTGTCTCTAATCTCACTAAAGAAGACCCGGTTGCCGGAGAGTTTTCTCTCTCGTTCATTCCTCCAACTCCTAAGATTCCTTTTTCCGCAGATGATTTGGCCCTTGGGGCACCCGACTGGAGCTCCTCTCTCATTGGGTATTCTATTGGTCCTCACCCAACTTACCTGAGCCTCCTAAATGCAGTCAAGAAAGCTTGGAACCCTAAAGGAGCGGTGGATCTTCTTTCTATGAACGATGGCTTCTTCCTTTTCAGATTTTCCTCCCCTGAAGACTTTCAGCTGGCTTGGACTGGGGGGCCATGGTTCTTCTTCGGCCGGCCCTTCATCCTACAGAAGTGGACTCCAAAGTTCAAACCTAAAAGAGATGAGTTCTCCTCTATACCTATATGGATTAAAATTGTCGATTTGCCATTGGCTGTAAGGAACCCCATGGGAATCTCTAAAATTGCGAGTTTTGTCGGACATCCTCTTGCGGTTGACGCCCTCACCGCTCGGAAAATGAGGCTCACATTTGCCCAAGTTTGTGTCTTGGTTTCTAGCAACTCTTCCTTACCTGATGAAATCCCTATTTCGCTTGATGGAGATGATGTTTCTCTTAAGTGTTGTATGATTGGAAGCCCACTCCGTGTGCGGGCTGTGGTTCAATAGTCCACCCTTCATCACTTTGCCACATCAATCCTCAACCAAAGCCAATTTCGGCTCCTGCTAGGGGTAGAAGCTCCTCTCGGGCCAGGTCCTCTAGACCCCCTCCTCACAAACCACCTCTCCCTCCAATTATCCCCTCTAACCCTGTTTCTTCCAATATTCCTCTAATCCCCTCCCCTGCAAATCCCCTAGCTTCCACCCCAATGTCGGATCAGCCAGCCACCTCTAAATCTTCCGATATTCCTGCCCTCTTGCCTACCCCGCCCATCATTTCCAATCCGACATTACCTTCTAAGGAACACATTCCTAACCTTAACTCCCCCACTGATGAGGTGTCCTCCTCTGATACCTCTCAATACAACCCCCCTCACCAACCAGGCTCCCCTTCTATTCTCAGCCCTCCCTTACACGCTCCCTCCTCATCAGCTCCAATCTCCCTGCCAGCTGATCCTGCTGTGTCCTCCCCTAACAGGTTTGCTCTACTGCAGCCTGAAGAGCCCCCTGATGAGGTTCCTCCCTCCTCTGTTAATTTATCAAAATTAACCATTGAAGCCCCTAGCTCCACCAAAGGACCCAAAGGAAAGAGTGCTGAGAATAAATTGCGCTCTACTACTTCTAAGTCCAAATGACTCATAACCTTATCGGATGCTGGAACGTTAGAGGATTCAACTCCCCTGATAAAGTTCTAGCTTGTAAGAAACTTGTTACCACTTTCCAGTTGGACATGTTGTGTATTTTGGAAGCAAAGATCCCTGCTGCCTCAGCTATTGACCGTTGGTTCTGTAACTCGCATAAGGTTTTTTCGAATGAGCTGAGTTGTAACAACTTCAGTTATTCCTCCCCTGGACGAATTTGGCTGAAATGGAACCCTACAAATATCTCTTTCTCTCCCTCTCTTATTTCCCCGCAGCTTATTCATGGGGTCTTTTGTTCTGGATCCCGGCCGCCTATGTTGCTCTCGGTTATTTATGCGGCAAACTCCTCTGCTGAGAGGGCTCCCCTATGGCAACAGTTACTTAACCTCGCATCCACTATAACCTCTCCCTGGGTCATTTTAGGAGATTTCAATTGTTGCAGAACTACTGATGAGAAAGCGGGGGGCCGTCCTCTTCACCATAGCCGTTTGGAGGAGATGAATAGTTGGATTTTTAATACTGGTTTGCTTGAGCTCCCCTCTTCGGGATTGTTTTTAACCTGGTTTAATCAACGGGTTGAGGATCCCATTCATATCAAATTGGATAGAATTCTGGTTAATTCTGCCTAGATTGACTTATTTTCGACCTCTTTTTACAAAATCGTGCCGCCTTCCTGCAATGATCATTCCCCTCTGCTGCTCCTCTCGGGTAACACCGCCACCTCTCTAGCTAGATTCCAGTTTAAGAACTACATGATCAATTTGGATTATTTTTGGGATGGCTTGATTTCCATTTTTGCCACTCATAACTTGGGCAGTCCTCTCTCAGCTCTTTACTCTAAGTTGAAGGACCTGAAAAGCTTTATAAAACAAAACAACTGGTCTAATGCCTCCTTTCTTTCTAATAGAATCAAGGAGCTAGAAGATTCTCAAAAACTTTGCTATCTTGAGGTTCAGGCTAGGCCTCTGGACCAAAACCTTTATGCTGCATTGAAAAATATAAATGCCTCCCTCACTTCTCTTCATAAAGCTTGGAGCTCTTGGGTGATACAACGTGGTAAAGCCAATTGGCTTTCAAGGGGGGAGGATGATCTTGGGTTTCTATATGCCAGGATTAACTCCAGGAGAAATTACAGCCGCATTAAAGAGCTTCACACTGAGGATGGTATCTTCTCTTCCCAGGAGGATATTGCTAAAGCTGCTATTTTATACTTTCAAAATATTTATAACACCCCTAAGCCCAACAATTCTAGGCTGCCTCCGATTCCTGCTGGATCTACCATTCCCCCCCAACTCTCTGAATCTCTTGTTAGACCTGTAACTGATTGTGAAATTAGGATGATTGTGTTTGCTGGTTCATCTTCCAAGGCGCCCGGCCCTAATGGCTTCACTTTTGAGTTTTATAAAGCTACTTGGGACATTGCTGGAGGCCATGTCTGTAGGGCTATTAAGCACTTCTTTTCTACTGGGGTTCTTCCTAGAGGTACTAAAGCAACTGCTATTGCTTTGATTCCCAAGGCTTCTCACGCCTCTGCCTTATCTAATTTCAGTCCAATTTCTTTGTGCAATGTGTTTTATAAAATTATTGCAAAACTTATTGCTAATCATATGAAAGAGGTTTTTCCATTCATCATTCATAAAAGTAAAGCGGGTTTTATTAAACAGAGAATTTCCACGGATAACATTGTGCTTGTCTATGAAATGCTTAAGGATTTCAACTCTAATGCTAGGGACAAATATTTCTGTGCGAAATTGGATATTCGCAAAGCCTTCGAGACTATTTCTAGGGAATTCCTTCTTTCCCGGCTTATTATAAAAGATTTTCCGCCTCAATTTGTTAGCTGGATTAAGGGTTGTATTGAAGATAGACACTTCTCAGTTTGTATTAATGGTGCACTTGAATGTTTTTTCAATTCCTCATCCGGTCTGAGACAAGGTTGCCCTTTATCTCCCTTGTTGTTTGCGGTTGTAATGGATGCTTTCTCTTGTGAAATTGATGCCAGCAATTTTGAGGGAATGTCTTTTGGTGATTGCTCGGTGAATCACCTTTTATATGCTGACGATATTCTGATATTTGGAAAGGCTTCTCTTTTCAATGCGGGTTATCTTAAAAACTCCCTTTCCTCTTTTGCTGAGCATTCTGGGCTAAGGATTAACAATGCCAAGTGTTCTATTATGTTCTCCCTTAACACCCTAATTGCCAATGACTTGTCCTCTTTGCTTGATTTTTCTCTTACTGAAAATACTCTTACCTACCTTGGACTCCCTATATCCACTAAAAAACTCAAATCTACTCACTTCCAACCACTCCTGAGTAGATTTTCTACTCCACTTGCTGGTTGGAAAGTTAAATTTCTGTCTTTTGCAGGTAGAATACAGTTCCTTAAGTTCACTATTGCCAACATTCTTGCTTATTGGATCAGAGGGGCGATTTTACCAAAAACAATTTGTAAGCGTATTGACAAACTTAGTTCTAAGTTTTTGTACCATGGTTCTTCTACGGAGAAGAAACTGCACTTAATTGCTTGGAAGAAAACCTGTTTACCAAAGTGCTATGGGGGGCTCGGCTTGCCCTCCATTGACTCACTTATTTTTGGCTTTAGTTGCTCCTTCCTCTGGAGGTTTTTTTCTTCTGATTCCTTAGCGGCTACCTGGTTTAGAAAGAAATTTTCTTCTCCCTGGAAGACTCCTCACTCCAAAGCATCCAATTTCTGGAAATACATATGCCTTACTGCTTCTAGGATTAGGGGGCAGATTCGTTTTAATATATCTAGAGACAACTGTTGCTTATCTATGCTATGGGATCCTTGGTGTGGTGGTATGACTATTACTGAACTTATGCAACCCTATTCTGATTTAGATTTGGAGGTTAAGTAGTTTATTTGTGAGGGGGCCTGGTCTCTTCCCCCTCACTTCTGTCAGGTCGCCATGGATAGTATATCTTATATCCACATTTATCAAGACCCTAACCCCCCTATTACCTGGATTGGCACGGGCAAGCCTTGTTTTAAGACTTTTCATAAGCAGTTCTATGCAGACTTGAATAAGGTTCAATGGTTCAAATTTGTGTGGCACAGACGGTTTGCCTTGAGACACTCATCCTTTGTGTGGCTGGCTTTTTTGGGGGGGGTCTTAAAACGGCGGATATCCTTGCTAAGAAAAAGATATTTATCTCTTCTCTATGTTCTTTATTCCACAACGAGGATGAGAGTATTGGCCACTACTTCTTTCAGTGTGAATACACCTTTACGGTTCTTTCTTCCCTCCTTCCCCCTCTTAAAAATTTTATGCTTAGACCTACTTTGATCCAGGTGTTTGATTATTTTGATGGGAGCCAACAACTGCAAGCTTTTCAGAGGAATTTTTGTTATTTTGTTGTGTGTTGCGCCGTTTATTTTCTTTGGAGGGCCTATAATGATATGCATTATGCTGGATCTGTCACTTCAGTCAATGCCTCTATTAGAAAGATTTCACATGCTATTCAAGCTAAGACCATTAACTGGAAGAATTTGGATCTACTGCAAGCCTCCTTCCCCTCTTGCTTCACGGGATGATTGATTGCTGTATGTTCGGTTTTGGCTTTATTTTGGGTTTGGAGGGGGTTCGCGCCCCTCCTTGCTGGACGATGATGAGTGGAACTAACTTATTGCTGCCTCGATTGGTCTCTTCCCTTAGATGGCCAGTTCTGATTGGATGGATAATCTCTTCCTTTGTTTTGCTGCTGCTGGCTTTTGATTTGGTAGGTTGGGATTCCAGACCTGATGTTTTTCTGTGGGGTTCGGGCTTGCTATCTGCTTGTTTCTGATCGAGATTTGCCTCCTGCTCCAATCTGATTGGCAACCAGGGAAGGGTGGATTCTATGTTGGGACAGATTTTTCTGTTCATTGATAAGCTTCCTTGCTTATATTGTTAGTTCCGTAAAACCTGAGTCCAGTGTATTTTTGCCTTCATTTTTGAGCTCTTTCTCTTTTGGCTCTAACCCGTTTTTGGCGGTTGAGGTTGCTCACTGTCTGTTTTTCACTTTTTTGGCTTCACAATTTCTCTATAATTGATCTCTTTTATTTTAAATATACGGGCTAAGCCTCAATTTTCCCAAAAAAAAAAAAAAAAAATGCAACATTTATTCATTGTGCACAAGTACCAAGTACCGATCATAACCAATATGCCTCTGTGGTGTCATGCATGTCCCTGAAGAATCAAACTATTAGTCAATCACCCGATCTTCCATTGCCCAACGTCTGACACTTTATTGTCTCTAGGCTTGCCACATGCACCGCATCATTTGTTAATTTTAACACCACCTGTAGCATGGAGATCGCCAATAAAATATCACCTCTGAAAGTGGATCTTGAAGCATTAGCTCTTCCGTTTGAAATGACCTTTTGGACTTTGAGAAATAAACTCATTTGTATAAGTGCGTAAAGAGCCATCCTGACTTTTTTTCATTTCTTCCTTAACGTTAACAATGCTCCTTTGCAAGCATAATAGACTCCTTTTTATCATTTCATCATAGATATAGGCTACAAAGCTAGACCATGTACATCTTGATCTTAATATGCCATCTCCTCATTTGCCCTCTATATGGGGATGATTCTTATCTAAGAACCGCTTGACTGATCCTCCTATAGGGGTGTAATCGAGTCAAGCCGACTCACGAGTCGGCTCGTGCTTGACGAGTCGAGCTTATCAAGCTCGTGAGTCAACCTCGAACAGGATTTCAAGCTTGACGGTTTATTGAGTTCGAACAACACACTACTCGACGAGCAGCTCGAGAACGGAGGCTGAGTTCCGTGGGTGTCAAATCGCGGGCAGGAGATCTACGGGAGGGGGGGGGGGGGGGGGGAGACGCGACGGAGACGGATGACTTGTTGAGACCCGGACGACCGGCGAGCCTCACGAGCTGGCTCGAGCTCGCTTTCCGACTGACGAGCTAAGCTCGATAGTGCCAAAACTCGACTCGTTTATGCCTCTATCCTCCTCATAGCCTTCCTATAAGCATGCTCAATTCTCCCTTGAATAAAAAAGTATCTTTATCTTCTTCTCGCTCTCATCTCTCACGGCATTCGAACAATGAAGTAATTTTCATTGTTCAATCAATTTAAAAATACCACTATAAAATTAAAATTTTGAAAAAAAAAGTATAAAATGTGACTACTCCCTAAGCATCAAGAACATTTTGTGGTGGTCTAAAGAAGGTACAAATTTGAACCTTATTTGCATGCTTTTAATATAATTTTTTTAAAAAAAAATTGCCAAAATAATCTCTAAAAGTTTTATTGGAGTTCAAAAATATCAAAATTGAATCAAAAACCTTAAAAAGTAATTTCATGCAGCTCATCTTGATCTGTTTGTTGTTAGATTTGTCTATCAATCAAGAGATCTTGGTTTGAAATTTGGGTAGATGATGCAGGTAAATTTGTCTTAATTGGCTAAAAAGTTGAAAAAAAACCCTAAAAAAGCTTTAAAAAAATCTCTGAAATAGCTAAGACAGGTCAACACGATTTCAAGGACCCGTAAATTAATAACCGATGCCTAATTCCATACGGATATTACCAAAATCTGTTAGCTTATCCGTGATTCCAGTCATACTGCCCTCCATTCATCCGTTTCACATCTCTACCAGCCTTTTGCTTAGCTGTCTATGAGAAAAGCATATATTATTTTTTTATTTTTATTTTTTCATATTTTGATTAAGAAATGTGTAAACACTAAGCCAAACTTACAACCTCACACGACAAATTTATTAATAATATTCATATTTTATTTCATTAAAAGTTTATTCTGTTTTCATGGAACAATATTGGTTTTTATCCAACGGTCTAAACACCGAATCAATAACAGCATTTAACAGAAGAAGATACTGAACAGATCTTAATAATACTAAATTAAAGAACCCTTTTCAACAAAAGAAGAGGAGAAAAAAAAAAAAAGAATTAATCGCTCTATTGACAACAAAAATCAAAACTAAAGAAGAAGAAGAAGAAGAAGAAGAAGAAGAAGAAGATAAAATATACTGTAAATTATAAGATAACAAATCAATTATACAGGAAAGAAAGCACAAGTCTTCAATCTATACGAGTTGAATTCTCATTACTTCTCCCTCTCACCATTGAATATATGGACAAATAGAAAATAAAATGGGGGCATAAGGCTTATATATTTGTAATGGAAATTGGGAAAAAAGCATTAGCTTCATTCCATCTTCCTTTCTCAATAAATCTTTTTTTTTTCTTTCTTTCTCTCACTTTATCTGTCTCTATCTCCAGATTCTCCCCTCCCATTCAGAAAGCCGGTAACGAATTACAATAAAAAAAACATAACAAATTAAAACATAATTAGACAGCACAAAGTTCGAAACACAGTACGCCCAAATTCATCGATTAAGAATCCATCCATATTTTCTCCCTCTTCTGTAACCCAATCTATCGCAAGAGGCAATATCGCCTAACCTGAGAGGTTATTGAAGGCATCGCACCTCCGGCGAACCTCACCGTTCCTTCCAGTTTTGACACCATAGATGCTGAGCTTCTGCATCGAATGAACAAAGTCCTCAAAGAACGCGGTCTGGTTTTCAGCATATAGTTTCACCAAAGGCGCAGTCCGCGGATCCGCCGCGATCTTCTGATCGGTGGCGAGCAGCCCCAATCCCTTAAGCAGATTCTGGTAATACAGGTTATCAAACTTACCCGGCGTCATGATGTCGTTGAATGTCGCGATGGTGGGATCCTTGAGGTAATTAGCACATGCCTTCTGCAAAGCTTGGGCGAATCGAGGATTCATGGTCGGATCATAAGCAAATGGGCCACCATTATTGAAATGGAATATCCGGTCGGCATATTCACTGCAATGTGAGAATCCCACGGTGTGCGCGCCGGAGAGAGCGACGAAATCGCGGACGGTGAAACCCTTGGCTGCGAATAGATCAATGATTTTATCAATAGATGTGTTCGCGCGAGCGAGATTGGACTCAACGTAAGCGGCGCTGGAGGTGAAGGAGTCCTTGCGGCCGAGACGGATGGGATAAAACGGGCCGCCAAGCATGGATACGAGATCTCGGGTGGCAATCGCGAGGATATCGGCGCATGAGACGATGCCAGGGCATTGGAGCTCAAGGGATGCTTTGGCTCGGACGATGGCGTCGAATGCGTCACCGGGAAGAGAATGGTTGATGTCGGCGTCGCGCTCGGCGACGTTGAAGTTGTTGGTGGAGATGAGTACGGAGGCGTCGCAGCCGGAGACAAAGCAGTCGTGGAAGAAGAGGCGGAGTACACCAGCTCCGGTGGTGGGGCTGTTGATCTGTTTGGTAGTGATGATGTCGGAGATGATCTGGTGGACGCGGGGGCAGGACGCGTTGTAGTAATCGAGCGAGAGTTTGGCGGAGACGGAGGAGGCGGCGGATAGAAGGAGAAAAAAGAGGAAGAACAACATTGCTCCAGGGGCGGCGGCAGCGGCGGCCAAGGCGATCTGGTTAGAAGGGCCGAGGAAGGGGGAGGGGGATAACTTTTGTGGGTGAGGACTGAGGAAGGGAGGAGGGGGGGGGAGAGAGAGAGAGGCGGGGAGATGATTTAGGGATTTGTTTTAGTGTATATAATATATATAGATGGATTCATTTGTTGTTTATTTTTGGGCATTGTGATGTGGAGAAAGGGAGAATTGTGCAAATTAGAAGGAGATGATTTCCCAAATAAATAAAAATTTGTTTTATGTTGCATATTTGCTATTTTATAAATGTTTGGTATTTATTTGCATAATGTTATTTAAAAATAGTTTATTTTAATTTTAATGAAAAATGTGACAATTAAATAAATGTATATTATCTATGTACTTTTGTGTGAATTTTAATTATAAGAAAAAATTGGTTTGTTGACAAATGTGAAATGTGTACTTAATAATAGTAAGTATTTTTGTATTTATAGATTGAATTGAGGTGGGAGGGAGAGATCTTATAATCAAGTTTGGATAAGCTTAAGATTTATGTTTTGTTTGGGATGGCTTTCTTACTGTTTCTTAAAGCAGCTTTTTAGTACAAACATTACTAGAAAGTTGTTTTAAGAAGTAGTAAATAAAATCATTTTAAGCGAAATCTTAATTAAATGAATTTGAGTTTATCTTTAGCTAAGATAAGACAGTTAAAATAGGGGGTCAATAGTAATTTGTAACTTCTTTTTAAGTCATTTTGAGTATTAAAACTTTTATTTGTTAAAAAATATCAAAAATTATTTAATATATTTTTCTCTGATTTTTTTTACTTTTTTTAGTAAGTATCATTGAATCCAAATTTGTTCGTCCACAATATTCTGAACCAACTCTCGACATTGGCCTAGTGGACATGACAGAGTACCTGAAAGGATAGATGGGGCAAGTGAGGAGAAAAGGCTCATAAATTTATGAACATTAAGGCTTTGTTTGATACAACTTTCTTATTGCTTTGTAAAGTTATTTTTTAATACAAAAATCTTTTGAAAGCAAAAAAAAAAAAAGTGGCCTAAAGCTGTTTTAGGGCTTGTTTGGGATGGCTTTTTTACTGCTTTTAAAATTTTTGTACTAAAAAACTGTTTTAAGAAGTAATAAGAAAGCCATCCCAAACATAGACTTAAATGAAGCCTAAGTGTGACATCAAGTTTTAAAGATGACTTTCAACTCCATATTTATAGTGCTAAGAAGACAGTGAAGTTACATCTAAAGAATAATATAAAATATAGATGATGGGAGTAATACAAATATATGGATCGGGGTCCCATAGCGACACATGAAAAACATATTTGACACTGCCCTTGGCACCCATTACGAGTGCCCTTGATGAGTTTCTTTTGATGCCGGATAGTCACTATAACTGGGTGGAAAAAAGTGAGTGTGGCCTGCTAATGAGGCAACTTATTCTTTGATAGGGGTGAGTTCTTATGAGTTAAATGCCTTCATTGGTTGAGTTCTTCTAATATGAGCCCCTCCAAACAGGGGCAAACATGGTTAGGGCGAGTTCCTTAAGGCAGAGGTAAGTGACCCTTGTAGCTAAGGTCCTTTAAGGTGAGTACTTCTCATGGTCAAACTATTGTAAGATAAGTGTCTCTCTTAGTTTGATTGCCTGATTCACACACAAGGAGTATACAAATACACTTGAACTGGATTTTTTTTTAGTAAGAAGCTCGTTAAGAAGCTCATATTTGATTCTTTTATTAGTAAGTTGCTATTTAACAAAGCATATTTGAACGTGTTCAGCTCGTTAGTAGCGGTGGAGCCAAAAAAAATTTCTTCATAGGAGTATAAATTGATTATCTTATCATCAATTTTGAAGGACGGGCTCTCTTAGGTCTCACCCTCAAATCCACCTGCGCGTATAATGATTCTGCCATGTTTAGTTTGAATTTGAATGCTATATTCACGAACAGTTTCAAACACGAGCTAATATGAACACTCAAAAATTCAAAAGAGTCAAATTTGATTTGTTTACAGCCCTACTAATAATAATATTAATTCAAAGGTTATTAAATCCACCAATTATTTATTTATTTATTTATTTTTTTGAGAAGATGGTGTAGATTTGAGACATGAGAAGCCAGCTTAGCTTGTGTTGTACCACGTGGAAGTGTCTCCTTCAAGCTATAACCAAAAGGGCTTGCCAACCAATTTTGCTATTGTCTCATTATTTTTAATAGGAGGGTGGGTTCATGCCTTCATGGGATCTGATCTCTCAATTTTACTTGGAAGATTTTTGTTAAACGTCGGTAAGGAGAAAAGCTTGTTATCATTTTTCATCTTAAATTTTTCTTCGTAGTTTGAAGTAAAATACGTGTAAATTATTTCAAATATAGGTGTTCTGATAATATTGGTATTTGATTTGAAGTAAAATAATTATAGTGTATTTGAAATACTCCTTATAATACATATTTGACGTATTTGAAATTCATCTGATTTGAGGGATTCCTAAATATACTATAAATTTATCGCCATTGCCGCCGACGCTACCCACCACCACTCATTGCAGATGGCTGCAATCATTGTCGACTGTCATCACCACCCACTGTCGGCAATAGCCTCTTTGTTATGAGCCCTAATTTGGGCTTTATCCAGTCATGTTTTGATGCATTGCTTTTAAAAAGAAAATATTATTAAAATTTTAATTTGTTTAGTAATAACACTATAAAATTTTGAGGCTCTATGTGAACTAAAATTATCACAGGTACAATCTGTTGGTGAGAACTTACTCATTGTTGCATGTGAGAAATTAAACTAATGATTGATTGATTGATCGATTTTGCTTCTTTTTTTTTATTCAATCTCAAAGATACAATCAGAATGAATAAAGCTTTGTTTGGGATAGCTTTTGAACATTATTTTTTTCATTATTTTCAAGAAATTTTTATATTAGAAAGCTGCTTTAGAAAGTAATAAGAAAACTGTCTCAAACAAAGCGTAAATCATAGAGCGCAAACATAAGAATTTTCAAGAGTAACTCCTTGAAAGGGAGAAAAAAAAAACATTTGGTTTTGTTTGATTGAGCTTTCACTATTATTGAAACACTAAAATAAATCACTGTTGCCTTCATCCTCTATTATGAAATACGTTTCTTATGATTATCACCATTTGAGTACACAAGATCCTCTTTATATTATGCTATTTACATATCTAACCTTCAAAATTTTAAACTCATAGAAAATTTTAATATCAAATATGTTAGGAAACTATTTCATTCCTATCATATTATTCTATAAATTTTAATATTTTATTTTTTGTAGTAATATTTATTTTATGGATGATAAATATGAAATATTAAAAATTTAAAAATTAAATATATAAATATTAATATGATATAAAATAATATGCATGTAAATCCCCTTAATTTTATTATTTGGCTGCCTCTTCCAACAATTTTAATACAATAGATAAATTCATAAATCTATAAAGCAATCGGCCTTTGAAATTTCCATTATCTCCCAGCAATCACGGCAATAATCAATAATTCCAAAGCCCACTCTTTCCGAAACACTCAAAATACAACCTTAGGCCCCACTCGCCCACACACGCCTTCTAAGCTTGGGGTATTTTCCTGAGCTTCTGTGGCCTGAGCTTCTGTGGCGGTCCACGCTGCATAACTCCGGGTCACATGGCGGGCCCCCTTGGACCCCGTGCGGGCCAGAAAGATTTTAATGGGCGGCAAGAAACCAGCTCCATGTGGGCCCACCAGGCAATTGGTCTTACTCACATATTACAACCACAAACTTTTATGTCACTAAACTTGAATAAATTATTATATACACTTAGATTTCGTTTGAGACGATATTTATTGCTTCTTAAAATAAAATTTTAGTTAAAATTTTTTAATTTTTTATTAAAATTCTATTTTAAGAAGTAATAAAAAAGCCGTCCCAAATGAAGCTTTAGTATGCATACTGATTTGATATACATTGTGCATATATTCACATATCCATATGATTCTTTCTGTCCGGATTCTGCACAGAATAATTTCTCAACATATAAATTTTTTTCATTCTCATTTAAATTTAATAAAATAATATCATTTTTAATATTTTTTAATAAATTTTTTTAGGCTTATTTTTATTTTTTTAATATATCTATTCTCTTAATAGGATTATTAGAAGGTCAATATTTTACTCTGATATATTTGTTTAAAAATATAAAAATAAATTTAAAATTATATAAAGTATGAATAATAACAAAAATATCATAATTTTGATGTATTTATATCCAAATATTTTCATATTATTATTTTTAGACATAATAATATCAAAATATTTAAATGTAAAATATATTATAATAAATTTTAAAATTATTTAATTTATTTTAAAATTAATATAATTTAAATTTTGATATAAAATATTAATCTCAAAAAATAGATCAGCCCTGACACTATTTTGTCTTGCGGCATAATAATTCAAAGAAGCTGTTGTCGACACTTCAAATATTTGTCCATTATCGCAAAATAATTTAATTGAAAGGAGCAGCTTCTTTTGTTAGCAAATAATACTGACAAATTATTGGACAGTTTGACAACGCATTTAGGGGATATTTGCTTGCATGTGTTATGAGTATAAAATAATAATTTTTAAGAATTTACTTATTTTTAAAATATTTTATTGAAGGTATTTTGAAAGACAATTATTATTTAATATAGAAGAACTTTTTAATTGGAAACTTTTAGAAGACAAAGATTGTAATTAATATGAAAAGTTGCTTGATTTTTAATGAAAGTATTACAAATAAAATTAGGAGTATAAAATATAAGATTTCAAGCATGTTTAAACTGAATCGAATCATATTGACTCACTGTACAGATACGGACGCTATTCGGAGGCGAATTAGAACGCACCGTGTCACCCGTTTGCTGTGCACTGCGGCTATGTACCGGGTGACGTGGCGCATTTTGATTCGCCTCCGAACGGTTCAGTGTCCGCATAGAATAATTTTTCGTGTTTGGGACAGCTTTTTCACAGCTTTTTTTTTCCAGATAGCAACCATAATTTAGTTTGACCGCTATTTTCTCACTGTTTATCAAAGATTTATGTGGTGGAAAGCTGCATTTTGTAATCATAATAATTAAGTTATTTTCCCCACAATAATTTTACAACAAATTCTCTAAAATGCTATTGCCATCCTAAAAAGACCCTCAAGCTAATTCAGCTCAAAATATATTCTTATTTCGAGCTGAATTTGAGTCGATCTAAACTCTTGTATTTTGAATTTAAGTCAAACCTAACATCGTGAAAATTCATTGATCAAATAATCAACTAAATAGACATAATATAGACTAGATCTTATGATCATAGAAGGAAAGTTATATGATGCCCCCACATTCATTGAAGGTCATTCAATCTTGATGTAATGATCAATGCCTCTCTCATGGTGCTAAATCAAATGGTCATAATAGGACTTGCCTCAAATCGGACGGCCATGATTCAACTAAATTGGTCCAAGCTAGACTTTAACCAATTCATTATTTTATGAACTAACATTTATAGAGGATTATTGTCAACCCCTTTGTGGAGATGGAAAAAAAATTATCAAAAACTAAAGGAATTTGATGATCATAATGTAAAAAAGAGTATAAAAAAAAATATTATTGATATATCACCAAAAAATTATCTTGATCGGGCACGAATCTCGAGGAAAAATTCAAGTTAGAAACTTCAAAAATTAATTCGGAGATTATTTAAACTTCGATTTCAGCAAGCTTATAGTCGAACTGAGCGTCTCGGAAATACAAATCCAACGACACCAAATTTGACTCAATCCGAGCCCAAATGAGTCCAAATCAAGTACCCGAAGCGCTGTTAGAAGCATCAAACAGCAATTTGAGTTACCAAACGGTCTCCGATTTTGACGAGCTTATAGTCGAATCGAGCGGCTCGACGAGACGAATCCAACGAGCCCAAGATCGTAGAATTCTGATGCTTATAAGACCTTAAGATGCTCAATAAACAGTTTATGATCAAGGAATTCAATATCAGCCGTTCATCCGGATCACTCCTTATTTGCCCCTGATCCCTCATCTATTTACGGGTTATGCCACTCCAGAAAAACTATAAATAGCCCCTCATTTCTCTTAAGAGGGGACAAAAGCCAAGAAGAGAAGAAGAAGAGAAGAGAAGTCTAGGAGGGAACAGCTCCTCCTCGGCCACCGCCGGAACACCGCCGGAACTTCGCCAGAACACCACCGGAGCATCACCAGAGCACCACCAGGCGCCCGAGTGACGCCGGAGCTCTGCCTGACGCCGGAGCAACGTCTGAATTCTGCCCGACGCCGGTATTCTACCCGACACCCGAGTGACGCCGGAATTCTGCCGGATACCCGAGTGACATCGGAACTCTGCTTAACTGATACTCATTGTAATCTGATCGTCCTTAATTTAACGGACGAATCTGCCTCGTGTATTTCATACAACACTAGTGAAACTCTTTCAACTGGGCGTGGCCCCGTGGTTTTTTCCCTTTCCAGGGTAGAAATTCCTCTCCTTTAAGAGATCATGTGGGGGTGAGATGTTAGTCGGAGGGAGTCTGAAGATGGTCAGAAGTCAGACATCGAGAAGAAGTACGGCGTCGGGTAGAACTCCGATGAAAATACGTCGGCGGGAAGAAGTCCCACGACGGGTAGAAATTCGGTGTCGGGTAGAAGCCTGACAAACATCTGATGACGGGCAGAAGTTTGACGTCGGGAAGAAGTACGGCGTCGGGTAGAACTCCGACGAAAATCCGTCAGCTGGCAGAAGTCCCACGACGGGTAGAAATTTGGTGTCGGGTAGAAGCCCAACAAACATCCGACGACGGGCAGAAGTCCGATGTCTGGAAGAAGTACGGCGTCGGGTAGAACTCCGACGAAAATCTGTCAGCGGGCAGAAGTGCCACGACGGGTAGAAATTTGGTGTCGGGTATAAGCCCAACAAACATCCGACGACGGGCAGAAGTCCGATGTCGGGAAGAAGTACGGCGTCGGGTAGAACTCCGACGAAAATCCGTCGGCGGGAAGAAGTCCCACGACGGGTAGAAATTCGGTGTCGGGTAGAAGCCTTACAAACATCTGACGACGGGCAGAAGTCTGACGTCGGGAAGAAGTACGGCGTCTGGTAGAACTCTGACGAAAATCCATCAGCGGGCAGAAGTCCCACGACAGGTAGAAATTTGGTGTTGGGTAGAAGCCCAACAAACATCCGACGACGAGCAGAAGTCTGATGTCGGGAAGAAGTACGACGTCGGGTAGAACTCCGACGAAAATCCATCGGCGGGAAGAAGTCCCACGACGGGTAGAAATTCGGTGTCGGGTAGAAGCCTTACAAACATCTGACGACGGGCAGAAGTCTGACGTCGAGAAGAAGTACGGCGTCGGGTAGAACTCTAACGAAAATCCGTCAGCGGGCAGAAGTCCCACGACGGGTAGAAATTTGGTGTTGGGTAGAAGCCCAACAAACATCCGACGACGGGCAGAAGTCCGATGTCGGGAAGAAGTATGGCGTCGGGTAGAACTCCGACGAAAATCCGTCAACGGGCAGAAGTCCCACGACGGGTAGAAATCCTGCGACGGGAGAAAGCTCAATATATGTTAGAATTCCGATGAAAGTCCTGTGATGTGTAGAAGTCCTCCAACGGGAGGAAGCTCAACATCGAATAGAATTTCAATGCTATTTTAACGGAAGTTTGTCGATGATGGACGATCGGGTGGAAGTCTGTTGGTAGTCAACGACTAAGTAGAGAGCAAAGTGTTGGAGGGTGTACTGCTAACAACGATCGAGCGAGAAGCCGATGATGGTTGATATGAAGTAGAGGACCGCCAGCAGATATCCGACAAAGGGCCAATGATGGCGGGTGTCCAGTGGCATTGTGTTAAGGCAATATTCATCCATACTAAAGTGTGCGAACATTAGATATTACTGAGTCAAGGGGTCAAAGCGATGTGCTATGTTAGTAGTCGGGCGATATACTTGTTGTGTAAACTGAGTGGAGGCCTGATGGTGATTAGGTTACATCTTTTCTTGGAAGAAGAAGTTGTACGAGGTACTTGAATGCATAATAAAGAATAGGTCAATTGAATCCACTAAGGATTTTTTGACTATTTCGAAGTTTCTTCTTGCTCGATAATAGCAGCTTGTACGAATGATGCCAATGTACTTTTTGATTTCAACTTCTGGTGAGAAGAATGTACATTTGAATCTGAATTTATGTAACTCCAATGATATTGTATATGAAAATTTGTCCCCTAGAGGGAGCTGAATTGTTATTGCATCTGTAAGACATGCTTTGATATATCTGAGATTGTAAGTCAAAGCTCTTGCTTGATGATGTTAAGGGAAGATGTTAGATTAAATCTCCCTAGGAATGGTCTTCCAATGATTGAGATACAAGACATCCTCCTATGACGTTTGACCTATATGAGGTTGTATGTAAGAGTCCTGCTCAATGACGTTATCCTGTATAGGAGAGGTCGAGGGAATCCACCAAGGATGTGAGACCTATCCGAGGTTATATGTCAGAGCCCTGCTCGATGACATTAACATATATAGAAGAGATCGAGAGAATCCACCAAAGATGTGAGACCTATCCGAGGTTGTATGTCGGAGCCTTTGCTCGACGACGTTAACCTGTATGGAAGAGGTCGAGAGAATCCACCAAGGATGTGAGACCTATCTGAGGTTGTATGTTGGAGCCTTTGCTCGACGACGTTAACCTGTATGGAAGAGGTCGAGAGAATCCACCAAGGATGTGAGACCTATCCGAGGCTGTATGTCGGAGCCTTTACTCGACGACGTTAACTTGCATGGAAGAGGTCGGATCGAATCCCCCTGGGATCGATCTTCTAATGATTGAGATGCAATAAAGACTGCGTATTTCTTAGATCATGGATAAAAAGACTATATTTGTCAGTAATTTTTTATTGTTATTTTTTATTCTTCTTCTTTTTTAAGAGAAGGAGACAATATTAAAACTAGGCGAATAACACATTATATTACTGTAAGACAATACAATAGTTCTCTTGTATAATATAAGAGATACATATAGGGACAACCACATCATTTGACTTGGTAGAAATACTAAGGACATTAGAGTGACATCCTACTTATCATAGAAGAGATACACGATGACACATGACAAGTAGTATTACTAATACAACTACACAAAGTGCGTGGTCATTCAATCTCGCCAACCATTTGAATATCATTCAACTGTTGTCTTTGTTGTTGTTGATTTTGCCCCCCAGTTGGACCAGTTTCATCTCGAGCAGGTGGATTTTGGATGAATTGTCGGAGATATCCTTGTCGGATCAACCTCTCAATCTCATCCTTGAGTTGCTTGCAGGCTTCGGTAGTGTGTCCACGACTACGGTGGAAATAGCAATATTGCTCCTGGTTTCCAACATTCGGCTTCAAAGAATTATGCCACTTGATATTTTCTTTATCTTGAATGGCCATTAGTATGTTGGTTCGAGTTGCATTGAGAGGCGTATACTCTTTTTCATGTCGGAACTCACGTTGTGGTACTGGGGGTCTAGGAGAGAAGTTTTTCTTTCGTTGTGAGGAAGAGCCCTCTATTGTAGAGGCCTTTTTGCGCTTTCCAAGAGTTTGCTCAAATTGTTTCCTGTGGGCATTAATAGCTTCATCTGCTGATATTTGTGCCTCCACACGATGGATCAGATCGGCATAAGAATGAACAATGTCGCGCATAAGTGCAGAATAGAAGGGGCCAGGACGAAGACCTCCAAGAAAGACCCCTCTAAGCAATTCTGGGTCTACTCCTGGAATCTGTCGTGCCTCGGTGGAAAACTGCTGAAAATACTCCTTTAACGATTCTCCCTCATTTTGACGAATCCCGGAGAGGTGGGAAGAATCCTTAGGAATTTCTTCGATTGGCTACAAACTGTTCAACAAAGGCTTTGGCCAATTTGACGAATGAAGGGATCGTTCCGGATGGAAGAGAATAGAACCATGTTCGTGCCTGTCCTTTAAGTGTAGCAGGAAAAACCTGGCAGAGGAGTGCATCAGATGCTCGCTGGATATGCATGATAGTTCTGTAATGATCGATGTGCTCGTACGGGTCAGATGTCCTGTCGTAGGAATCGATGCCTCCTGCAGGGAACTCTTCTCGGACCAATTATCGTAGTTCGTGGCGAAGGGCATTGCGAGGGAGCTCAGCAACGTGTGGTCGGGCTAACTCTTCGGGGAGGTCCAAAGGAATACGAGGTTGCCGACCTGTACACGAAGGATGGGTAGAACTTGCTGTATCAGCCAGTTCATTATCTTGATGTGACTGCGGATGTCTCCTTGGCGGAGGAAGAGGAATTTCTGCTTGAAGATGTTCGAGTTGAACAGCTTCTACCCGTGGCGGATCTCGAGGGAGAAGAACCTCCTCCTGTGGTGCTAGTGCCGGTTGTCGAGTCTCTCGCAGGAGTTGTAGGATCTCGTTCTGAGATTCTTCCATTTTTCGGATTCGCTCCTCCAATGAAGGCCCTGAGGTTCCTTCTCTAGCAATGTGTTGCCCCCCAGGAAGAAAGGAGGCAGAAACTTGATGTCCATGATTTATAGACTGGTTTCTGGATTGAGGAGAGTGGGAGCGGGAGGCTCCTATGAGGCGATTGCTACGCCTATTGGCCATGAAAATAATATTTAGGAGTGTGGGATAGTGTTTCCCACAAACGGCGCCAAACTGTTGCGGACTCAAATATACGCGGCGATAGATTTTAATTTTTTGTCTCAGCGTTATACGTATATCCAGCACACAAACAGAATTGAAATAGTAACACCAGAATTTTTACGTGGAAAATCCTGGAAAGGAAAAAAACCACGGTGCCACGCCCAGTTGAAAGAGTTCCACTAGTGTTGTTTGAAATACACGAGGTTGATTCGCCCTTTAAATTTAGGACAATCAGATTACAGTGAGTATCAGTTACAAGGCTAAGCAGAGTTCCGACGTCACTCGGGTGTCCGGCAGAATTCCGGCGTCACTTGGAAAGAATTCCGGCGTCCGGCAGAATTCTGATGTTGCTCCGGCGTCGGGCAGAGCTCCGACGTCCCTCGGGCACCCGGTGGTGCTCTGACGATGCTCCGGTGGTGTTCCGGCGGAGTTCCGGCAGAGTTCCGGCGGTGTTCCGGCGGTGGTCGAGGAGTTATTCCCTCCTAGACTTCTCTTCTCTTCTTCTCTTCTTGGCTTGGGTCCCTTCTTAAGAGAAATGAGGGACTATTTATAGCTTTTCTGGAGTGGCATAGCCCGTAAATAGATGAGGGATCAGGGGCAAATAAGGAGTGATCCGGATGAACGGCTGATATTGAATCCCTTGATTGTGAACCGTTTATTGAGCATTTTAATGTCTTAATGGTATCAGCATTCTGTGATCTTGGGCTCGTTGGATTCGTCTCGTCGAGCCGCTCGATTCGACTATAAGCTCGTCAAAATCAGAGACCGTTTGGTAACTCAAATTGCTGTCCGAGGCCTCCAACAGCGCTTCGGGTACTTGATTTGGATTCATTTGGGCTCGGATTGAGTCGAATTTGGTGTTGTTGGGTTCATATTTCCGAGGCGCTCAGTTCGACTATAAGTTTGCTGAAATCGTAGTTTAAATGGTCTCCGAATTAATTTTTGAAGTTTCCAACTTGTGTTTTTGCTTCGAGATTCGTGCCCGATCAATATAGTTTTCTGGCGATGTATCAATATTAAAAACTTTTGAAATTAAATTCAAAATTATCTGAATTCTGATTTAAGCAAACTTATGTTCAAACCAAATGTCTCGTCTAGACGAACCCATTGAAACAAAAATTGATCTGGTTTGGTTCTGAATCAGTGCAAACTCAAATAGAGTACTCGAAACATAATTAGAAATTGTGAAACTTCAAGTGAATGATAGAACAAATTGATGAGACAAATCAAATCGCACAAATTGATGAGATAAATCAAACGATCAGAAGACTTTTCAACTTTGAGGTCATTAAGATACTCAAATAATGAATAAATGATCTGTGATTAATAAGACCAATATGAGTTATTTGACGAAGTGTTTTGGAGTGATTAATGAGATCAACATGAGCTGTTTTATGGAGTATTGTAGATTATAGCCAAATTTATCAAACCACTTCTCTAAAAAAAACTATAAATAAGACCTTATTTTATAAGCGAGGGAGGTTAATAAGTCCAGAGTTCAAAAAAACCTCATTATATTTAACTAAATAAAACTATATCGGAAGATAATGATTCAAATTGATTAAATTTTTTAATTTTTATTTTAAAATAAAAATGATAGATAAAAATGGAATAAATTTTTATATCATTGCTTTTACAAGCCATAATATTCATGACGGTAGAGAGGAAATGCTTTAACATCATAGTTTTATATAAAAATCCAATACATACACATAAAAAAATGGATTATAAAAGACACTAGAGTTTTATATCAATATCTAAATGAAAACAAAATCATGGGGTCTAATCGAGTTGAAAATAATTCCACTAATATATGTCATCAATTACAAATGATACCCTTTCTCATAATTACTGAAGGTGATCATATAATCTAGCAGACATAAGTTGTATATAATATATTCCATAGTCGAAGTTAGAAGATCCTTGTGGTATAAAAGCTATATTCAGGAGATCGTTTACTATATATTTGGCTAGTCTCATTTGAGGAGGGGATGCCATGGACTAAAAACTTAAGCATAAAAGTACATGTTGATGTTGGTGTCGCCATGTGCATCAATCTTATAGGCTTGTCATCCATTGCCATTATTGGCGATAACAAGCACTGAAGTCAATGGGCATTGATATAGTAAAAGTGATTGTGGTCAAGACACTATAGTGGAGTAAAAGTGGTTAGAAGACTGTAGTTGGGCGATGCTAACAGTAGGAATGTAGTTGGGCGATGGTGGTCATAAGACAATGGTTGAGAGATGGTGGTTGGAGAAGAATAATTGAGTAACAATAATCGAAATATCATGGTCAGGTGATGATGATAACATGATTATAGTTTGGTGATGGTAGTTGAAAGACTGCCATTTGGTGATGATGGTTGAAGGATAGATGATGGTAGTTGGAGGTCGAGTGACGGCGATCCAACAATGGCAATTGTCAAAGGTTGGGTGACGAGATCCTTACGATGATATCATTGGTGGTTTGATGTGTCACAACCCAACCCGATCAGACCCATAGACCGATCTAGTCCTATTGTGTTGTTTTGCAACAAGCCAACTCCAATATTTAAGTTTTAGAAGCTTTCAGAATTCTTTATCCAATTTAAACTTTAAAACACACAACACTCAAACCACAAAGCTGCTAATAAATTCAAGTATATAGAAAATAGACTCATCTGCAAAATTTTTTTTATTTGTCATAAAAAATATATACAATAATTATATTAGAATACATGGCTACAGACCAAAACACAGAACATAGCAGATTAACTAATTAGCCATGAATGTACAAAAATTTGAAAAAGAAATACCTATATAGACTCATATTAGAAATTAGATCTTGAAAACTACTACTCAACATGAACTTTCCCTTTCATATACTTTGAAAATAAAAGACAAAATAACTGTGAGTTAACATAGCTCATCATGACATATTTATCAATTTATATTTCTAATTAAATTTTTTATTATGCATTTAATGAAATGTTTAAAAGCAATATAATAAATTAATATGTTGGAAGAAATAGTAATCACAACTACCAGAAATTCAAATAATAGTGCTGATAGAATAAATAAGAAAGTAATTCAGACATAATTCAAAGAATTTTGACTCTCATGCTTCTCATCAGACAGAATTTAGAAAATTCCGACCCTTATGCCTCCCATAAGATAAAATATAGAGATTCTGACCTTTATGACTCCCAAGAAACAGAGTGCGCATATAACATCAGAATGTGCATTTAGCACTATATCTGAACTTCCTCCAGCCACATGATATCTCTTTAAAATTACATATTTCAATCAAATAAATATATAACTCATTGCATTACAGTAAAAAAAGTGTAAATAAACCCATTTTCGAAATTAACAGAATGCTTTAACGGTAGGTAGTGGAATATGCTACTAGACATAAATGCATTGTTTTAAAATATAATCAAATTTAGTAGAAATTGTTTACAACATTGTTTTAAACCTTTAATTGTACTACAACTAGGGACGGTGCTAGAAATTGTAATTAATAGGGGCACAAATTAATGATTTTTAAAATATATTAATTTTTTTAGATGATTATTTTTAACATTTTATTTAATAGAGCATAATGAAATAATATTGATCATCAAAGAATATTAATATTAATTTTCAATAAATTATTATATTCTATTAGTTGTCTTATAAAAAAATATATAGTTATCTTATTTCATTTTAAACATTTAAGTGGTAAGAATTGATTTTGTGGCCCATTGGTTAAGTCCCTAGTTTAAGTTATCAGTTGTACAAGGTTTGAACCCTCTAGTATTCGGCAATAAAAATTTTTTTCATTATAACTTTTAAAATTGTTGTGGGCTTTAGGGGTCAATGGTGGCCCGTGAAAACTATAGTGGGCTTTATGGGTCAGTGGGACCTCTGACTACAAATTGTTTTTTTGAAAACTAGAATAATTTTTTAATCTGTTAAAAAACCTACATTTTTTAATTTACATGGTGAAAATTTTTCATAAAAATATCTAAATGTTCAGAAATATTATATATACAATATAATGAAAGTTACGCAGTAAAAGTTTTACGGACGGGATTATAAATTAAATAGTTAAATTTTGGAAATTTCAATTTTTTGAAAACTAAGTAGGCAAAATGCAATCTATCTTGAGCCAAATAATTTTCATAACTAGGTCGACAATTAAAAATAACTTGAAGCAGCCCGAAATAAAACTCTCTAGTATTCCTTTTCTCTCTCTAGCCTGCTGCTTTATAGGAAATAGAATGGATAAAATACTAAAAAATGATATTTTAAATATAAAAATTTGGCATAGTGATGAAGCGCCCAATCTAGCAAGCTTCGCAGTGCTACCCCCAATTCCATAAATTCCAGAGAGCTCAGTGCTGCGATAGCACAACCCATAGCATTGTGACGCCCTAGGAGAAAAATTATAGATTTCTAGAACATGCAAACATACCCCTTGGATACGCTTTAGAACGCATGCACTCTCATATGCCCACAAAACATGCTTAGACATATACAAAAGAGTTCTAAATGTAAAAATTCAATGGATTACTTCAAATCACATCATGTCAAAATAAGTAGAACTGTATACTGATTCCGGAGGTGTCACATGATGATGGTGCTAGGATGGTGATTAGGTAATAGTCTGCCCAAGGTGGTAGGGTAGTGACCCGATTATTGCGGTTTGGTGATTTTCTGACGGAGGTGGTTGAGAGATTTTATATTGACAGTGATTAGGAGATTTTACAACTATGTTAGTCTATTGTTTGTTTGACACAATTGGTCGGTCAATTGTTTAATGGTGACAGTAAAGCGGTGATGATTGGGTTGTTTTCCAACGATGACGATTATGATGTGGTCCAACAATGGACTTCAGGCAATGATCTGAAGGCTGCAGCTGGGCATTTTCGAAGGTGGTGGTTGGGCATTTTTTCGACAACATTGATTGGGTAGTTTTCCGACAACGAGCTAGGGTGGTAGTTCGACTGCAATGGCCTGGTGGAGCTTTGGATTCTTTAAAGCTCCGAGCTCTCTCCAATATCTCGTCCCAAGTCAAGCCTCCTTCCTTCTTTTATGTAGAGAGTAAAGACCTATTTATAGACTTTAAGACATACACTTTTCGCAAATATAACAAAAATTCAAAACGCTCGGATAACCAATATTATTTCATTAGATCATAGACCATTTTTTCAGCATTTGAATACTTTAATGATCTCAGAATTAAGCGATCTCAAGCTTTTTAGATTTAGTTCATTGATATGCTTGATTTAAATATAAGCACATATGATTTAAAAAAATCATTTGATTCACCAATTAATAAATCAAAATTTTCCAATTACACTTTGAATGTTTGATTTAGAATCATTTGATCTCGAATTAGATCATTTTGGCATCGATTCATCATCTAAAATTTTTAATTTGACTAGGAATTTATTAAAATTAAAATTAGAATACTCAGGATTTTAAGTCTCAATATTTTCATTCAACCATATATTAAAATTCATGTCTCATTAAAAATCCTTTTTTTTTTTATGAAATACCAACAATTATCAAAATATGTCTATATTCGGAACTTCTCTTATATATTTAAAGGTTTATATATGTTGTTTCCGGGCCCAGCTAACCCCCAAGCCCGATTCTGTCTCCATAAAACGAGCATCGCTCTCGCGCGCGCGTCCTCTCTCGGACTTCCCGTTATGAATAGCCGATGAGCGTCGTCCCGTCCGACGCTGCTTGCCGGAGATGATGAAATCAGACGATGGAATCCAAAGAGATCGTCGGCATAGACTCAGAAACCGCATCAATGGAGAAACCGGAGGCCGATTCCTTTCCTGGCGAGGAGATCCTCTGCTGTGAAAATCCCAAGATCATCGAGTGGGAAGAGCTGCAGCAGGAGCTAGCTAGACTGTGCAGCCTCTCCTCGGCCCTCACGAAGGCCAACGAACGGAAGGAATCCCTCTCTCAGCAGCTCAGATCCGTCATCGAGGTAGGATTCCTCTATAGGGTTTCAATTTTGATCACCCTCTTTCCCTTTTCCCGGTTGATTCCATTGTTAAGCTTGGGTTAATATTTTGGAATCTAGACTATTGTTCAAATGAGTAAAAACCATCTCACTCGAAGAATTTGCTTTTCTTTTGCTTTTCATTGAGTAATTTTAGGGTTTGGCATGCAAGAAACACTGCAGGGATTTATTGTCTGTTTCGTTTGAAGGGATTGAATGAGAGGATCTGGAAAGGATGTGATAAATGAATTAAATTAAAATTATTTTTCGCCTACTTGTTTGATTGAGGAGTTGTGGAAGTGTGATTGATCTTTTTTGTTTGGCTTGAAGGAATAAAAAGATAAATTTAAGAATGAATACAACCTAATGTTTTTCGTACTTCAGTTATACTTAAACTTTTCACTGGTTAATCCTTGAGTAGATATAGAAATATGCATATGTTCCAATTTTCCTGGTCAAAATAATTTTCTGTGAATTTCACTCAAACTAAAGAAGCAAGATGTAATTATGAGGTAAACAAGATTTCGTTCTACTTAATTTCTCTTAACGGAACATATCCTTATGGATTCTATTATTTTTCCTTGTATGAATGAAAAATTAGTGCTTTAATTGATTGGTTTGATGGTTAGCATCATGGAAATATGGTAAACAGATCAGGCAGAAGTATCTGCAACAGTCCAATGAACTGGATGACATGAGACAAAAGCTAGAGGCAAGGAAGCTTGCGATGGGGGAGATGGCAATGCAGATGAGGGAGACAAAGGAGGACGTGAAATGCAAAAAAGAGCAGCTTGCTAATTCTCTTAGATCTTTGTTGGTTGCTGGAAAGAGAGTATGTGCTGCACATGAACAGCTACAGGTAACTGATTTCAAGTGAATAGGATATGGAGTGCGTTTTCTTTAAGTGAATTGGAAAATTTTGTTAGAGTGTTGTAGTCATGTCGACGCGGCTTCCTGTTTTGTCTCAATAATACTTAGTATGCTAGTGTTCTCAGCAATTTATGCTCATTTTTGACATTTTTGCATCCTTGTTATTTATAGAGTGTTCAATTACATGGTTTGCTTTTGTGAAAGCGGATGGATGCAAAATTTCTTCCAGGCTTGTTGTTGCCCAATGGCTTCTCTCTAGTATTTGTCCAATATTGTTATGCCGTTGAGTATTGTCTTTCCTAGTTAACTTAAATTATATTCTTTTCTCCTCTCCTTTTTGTTTGGTGTTTTTAGATGAGCAAGAAGCATTTATAGTATCACAAAGAAAGCACAATGATATTATCCTAGTATATAATTCTTGGGACTTGATTAAGAACATTATATAATTCCATTTCCAAAATTATTTGGGGATGATTAACCGGACAATCATGACCATATAACTGTAGACTATGACACAAAAGTTGCCGATGGAGCACTGTTTCTAATCCATGTATTATTTCTTCTTGTTTACTATATTTACTGTATTGGTTTTCTTTCTTCTTTTGTTTAGATGCTGTTATCTGTTAACCTATGTGGAATACAAGTTGTTGAGCATGTCAAAACATTTCCTCATCAATAGTAGACCTCTCATGTCATCCTATCTTTCTCAGGATTGTGCATGGTTCGATGATTACTATAATTGTATTAACCTAATCTATATTGCAAATTTCTTCCACATTTAAATGCAGGGTAACCATTGTTTTTCCTTGCCCACGTCATTTATCTACTCTGAATTGGCTTGCAAAATGGAAAGAAAGCTTCCTGTTCTCTCTTTGTTCTATGTGGAGCTTATTGTGATTAGAAACTCGGTCACTCAAGAAGAACAAATACTAAGAATGATCCCAACTTGATCTCCATCAAGAAACCTTTCCATTTGACTGTAGGAAAGTATGAAAGGACGATGAGCTTAAAAAATGGCATTTAATAGTGGCTGCATTCAAAACAACTGTAACCTAAAAAATAAAATATTCCACGGAATGGCTCAATCAGGAATAACAAAAAAAATGATATAACTGGCAGCTTAAAAAATTATTGTTGGATTTAGTCTTATCTTAAATTTTTTTTGTATTATATGGTACAATGTTGTGAATACATTGTGAGAGTAATATTAGTAGTGTATAGATGTCTAGGAAGAGTTTTAGGAAACTAATTCACATGAATGCCAACCCTCTGGTTAAAGAGAAAGCCAAAGCACTTTCACGTAAGCTTCAAAAATGGTGAAAATATTCATCAACTAATGCTATGATTTAATGCTATGAATTATTTTTGTGATTTTCTCGTCAAACCTTTTGGCATCGTCATTTGAATACCATTGGAAAGGTTAATCTTGGTAAACAGCCTATACTTCATGGACACGCACATGCGTTGGTGCACTGGGCTTGCAAGAACATGCACTTTACCTCTATTTCCACATAGATCCACTAACTTGTAGAGTGTGAAAACCCTTTGATTGCGTGTTCTGTCTTACCTATTTTGAGAATGTATATCAGTATAATATTTTTTTAATATTATAATGATTTGCTAGTACATCTAAATTGGTGTGCCAAGCAAAAAATATAAACCAATTACAAGCCAAAGGTCTACATATGATTGAATAATATATAGCCTTCAGAAATAAGAGATTCATTTCATATTTTTGCTCACTCCAGTGTGTGCTGGCCATTAAATGTAGAGCGACCAATGTCATTTTCCATGGTCATATTGATTGTCATTTGTACTAATTATGTTATATTAGCATTTAGCACGCACGAATATGCCAGCAATTTATGAGCAAATCTCTTGGAATAAAATGTAACTTGTCCTCATAATTGCTCTCTCGTTTGGCATTAATAAATATATCTCTAGGGGTTTCAGCTCCTAGTTTATTTCAATTATCATTTTTATGTCGGGTACTGGCATGAAAGAAATGTGAAAATGATGAATATATTTTTATTGGAAGCTAACTAGATGGACAAACTGGTGGTGATAGGCAAAGGAATAGAGAGATAAAGGTAGGCTTTGCAGGTACCTTTAGAAGATTATTTCCATAACTGATGGAAACTTTTTATACAAATGCTTTAGCTGGTGGCTACCAAACCCTCCTAGGTTGTGCGCTTGACACATGGCTACTATTGTCTTGTTTATGTATCGTTAGAGAAGCTGGCTTAGATAATGGAGCTGTTTATTTTTATTTTTGTTTGGGCTGGCTAGATGTGCCTTCAAAATTCAGCCAGTCAGATGGTGGGGGCCCATCGTGTCTCTATTCATGATTACCCCACCTGCATATGCTCGCTGATCACTGTGAGATTTCCCCTCTGACATAAAAGAATTCAAATAAATTGAGGTTTTTTGTTTAGTATGATTACACTATGATCAATTTTATATTATTGACACTTTCGTTGTATACCCTTCTGAAAACAATTAGGCGAATGCCCTACCCTTTTTTGGGGGTTAATCAAGTGCACCAGCTTCATAAATATCTATCGAAATGTCATATAGCGTGAAATTAGCGTTAGTTGAGTTAAAACTGATGGTATGAATTGTTTTTTTTTTCTCTCTCTCTCATTTTAATAAGCATTCCCTTTTTGATAGGAGGCTAAGTTGGTAATTGGAAAAATGGGACACGGGAATGCCAAAAGCTTGCAAACGATGCTACGGATGAGACAACAACATATGATTACTCAAGTTAATTCATTGTATCCAGTGAAATCATCGAATGAAAATGCATCCAAGGAGAAGTTTGATAAACCTTGTGCTGGTAAAATATCAAGCTTTATTGCTGTCATTTTTGTTGTTCAGACTATGGTTCATTGAAATTATGGCCAGGAGGACTTGTGTTGACAACTCGCATTCTTAAGTTTAATTAAGGCTTTACAATTCGTGTACATCAATAAAACTAGAAGCATTTGGAAGGATGGTATTAATCTGCTTAATGTGCGGTGCTTTAAATTTTTAGTTATGGATAAGTGTTAAATGTGCTTAGCACTTTGCATGGATTTGGTAGCATTGTAACAGCTTTTATTCATGCCCACACTTTTTTTTTGTTCTTTTGTGATGCCCGTTCTTTTTGGATGGGGAAATTAGATAGATGACACATGGCACATGCTACCATGGTATAGGAACCTGTAGACTGCAACATACTTGGGAAATAATAATCACTAGATCAGATTTTGCTCATGGCTTAAGAAAATAATTCTGATACCTTTATTCACTCATTGGTATAACTTTTTATTGCCTTTATATGCGTCCACTTGTGTGCTTGAAGTATATGCTCAACAGAATGTGCTTTGGCATGCCCTCATGTATAACCTACATACTAGATTTGCCTTAGCTTACAGTGTATTACGCTGTTCAATATCAGTCCTAACCTCTTTAAGTTTGTCTATTATAGAAAAGCACATTATTGGGAAAAAGGCCAAAATAATTCTCGAACTATTCGTATGTGGCCAATTTAGTTTCAAAATATCACAATTCTTCAATTTAGGCTTCGTTTGGGATAGCTTTTTTACTGCTTTGCATTTTAGACCCCAACCACAATTTTTGCTTGGCCTGTTTTCAAGAAATTTTGTGCTAGGAAATTACTTTCTACACCAGCTTTGCAACCACCTTTAAAAAAAGCTAAAATTGTCCCAAACCGATCCTTAGTCTCTCAGCTATACAAAATTGATCTGAAATGGTCTCTCATGGACTAGACGGGAACAATTTTGTATAGTCAAGGGACCAAATTGGGATCCGTTTTGTATGCCAATTTATGTCTGTTTCTATTTGAGGGGCCCTTTGAGATTAATTTTGTATAGTCGAGGGATTAAATTGAATAAATGTGATTAAATTATCCATATACAATAATTGGGGGATTATGTTGGACTTTTTCTTGCACATTATGCATCAGTACAATGATCATTTTTTTCAAAATTTAGTCGGACAACTTGAAACAAATTGATGCTGTGTACATTCTACTTTTGGTCATCATTTTCATATTGGTCAATGTTACCACGTTTGATTCCTGGCATCTTTTTCTAGGAATACGATGCTTTTTATTAGCTGAGATTTGGTTATTTTCGTACGTAATATATGTTTTCTGCTCGTTTGACTGTACTGTTATTAGTTATTTAGAATTTTTTCATCAGTGTATTCCCTTGAATGCACTTAGATCCTAATGCATTTTTAGGAGATCAAGTACAATCATCTTTACCAGATATGACAAAGTCACCAACAGTGTCATCTTTGACTATTTTGGGTCAGCAACTTACTGCCTTCCCTCTGAAGAAGACGAGTTTCTTCAGCGACAAAAAGGAGATTCAGAGGTCTTCAATTGTTCTTGGTTATGTTGCACATGTAAGTTCAATTTAGTAATCTTTTCCCTGCTTGTTTTACATTTTGATAATATGATATACTTTTTTGGTAGTGTAATGGCACTGAGGCTAGAGATCCTGACAAAGTCTTTCTTGTTAGGTTCCCTTGTCGCAGTCTGTAGATTTATCAATATCACTCATGTTTTATAGGTAGTCTTGCTCGTTGCATCTTATCTTGATGTTCCGCTGCGATACCCCCTGCGCTTAGGGGGTTCTCGTTCACACATTTGTGACTATGCACCATCAACAGAGACTTCAACATCTGATTTGATTGTTAGTCCAGTTGTTGGTGCAAGTGCGAAGCCAGCAGAGTTTCCCCTTTTCCTAGAAGGCCAAGATTCCACAAGAGCCGCATATGCTATATTCTTACTAAACAAGGTTTGTTTCAATTAACTGCACATCTCTCATTATATGTCAAAAATTGGTTTTCTTTCTTCTGTGCGTGGATCACACATACCATCAGGACTTGTCCCAATGAGACCTTGACACGTGGCTAATCACATTGAATTGGATTATAGTAGAACAATAACTCCCAATTCAGATCAAACATAAGTTATCAAAGTCCCTACCAAAACATATACAACTCCCCATCCATGTTTTATTTGAAAAAAGTTTATAGAACATTCGAAATATCAAAGTCACTACCAAAACATATACAACTCCCCTCCTTGTTTTATTTGGAAGAAGTTTACAGAACATTTGAACTATGTAGGGCTTGCACAAAACCACTAATTATTCTTCCAATAACTATATTAATGTGAGTAATTAAACATAATTATATTATAAAACTTAATTTTTTACAACAAAAGAATCATGGACAATCATGGTTTAAAATTTTGCGTAATTAGAGGCTCACATCAATGCTTTTTTTCAACGTAGTATTGATAAAAAAAGAAATGAGGTGCACACATCATGCTTGTTAGATGAACCTATGCCATGCATGTGACTTTATTTTGTCCTAGAAAAAGTTATTTATATATCTTGTTGAAACTCAGTACTAGAATGTTTTATTTTTTTATTTTATTAATTTTTTATTGTTTTGGGGAAATGGTAATTGAGAAGATGCAAATTCTAAAATTTGTACAAACTAAAGCTTCGGTTGGGACAGCTCTTAAACACAACTTGTTTACTGCTATCAAAAAAATTTTGTACTAAAAAATTATTTTAGAAAGCAACAATAAAATTGTCCCAAATGAAGCCTGCATTAGCCGATAATCACAGTTGAATATACTTTATGATGCCTAATTGAATGGAAAAATGTTACTCATTGAATAATAATATAGATGGGGGTAAGAGGGAAAATTATTGCATACGGCGTCCGGAGGCGAATACGGACGTGTTACGTCCCCCGAGGCCCGGTGCATCCAAGTGATGTGGCGTGTCCGGATTCGCCTCTGGACGGTTCGGACGCAGCACATTATAATCTCTCATAAGAGAGAGGGTTAAAGAGAGGCTTCAAATTTTAAATATTTTTTTTGTTGTTGTTGTTAATTGTCATACACATAAACCGCACTAAATATCTACTCACATAGCTCAATGAATGCATCTTTCTCTATCTTCCTTTCCAATATTTACTCAAATATAATATCTTGAAAGAGACATTAAAACTACATTTTAGAAAGCCAAAATACCACCTTTTTTATACAGAAAATAAAAAATTATTTATCTACCTCTGCTAACAGTTTTTTTTTTTTCCCTTTGTGAAGGACTTGGAGCAATTATTGAATTTCTTTGGTGCTGAAAGTCTGGGACCACGTAATATATTAGCCAATCTAAAGGAACTAATGAGGATCATTCAATCTCCAGAATTTCTTGACAGCTAATGAAGTTCATCTGTATAATAAACTTGAAGCAGCTCAATTAGGTTTTCCATTTTATATTTTTTATACTTGCCATCTAATTTCCGGAGGTGCATACATATATTTTTTTTTGAAGCATCTCTTATAATTGGTATAAATGCTTTTTCTGCCAAACTTTCTAACCCAGATGATATCTGAACGAGTTCAGTAAGCCCTAAGTTATTAATTTACCATCAGGAGTTCTTATTTATTTGGGTAATTTAATAACGCTTTCATTATTTATCTGATCCATATAGAAGAGAGTTGGCAGATAATTCAAGACTTTTTGATTGACAGTCAAATTTTTCAACCAATAGATTAAAGTGAGCTGTGTAAATATATTTTTTGAAAAATCTAATTTTTCACTGTTGAGATACAAAATGAGTAATATGTCTAATTGGATTAATATCTAATTTAGGATTTGTTTCAACAAATTTCTTATTGCTTAATTTTTTATATTGTAATTATAATTTTTATTTTGTTCATTAGGAAAATATTTTTTACAATAATTTGAAAAAGTTACTCCTTTGCTTCAGAAAGTTTTAATTTATATGATATAATGTTTTTCTATCTTTTATTTTGCACTAATAAATGAGATTCCTAAAGCATTTTACCTGTGATCATGGTTTTCTTAATTTAATTGAGAATCTAGATATGTGAGGCGATGATGGGTGCAGTATTTTAGGCATTTTTATAAAATCTATCATGAGTCCTTCCCCCAAAAACAGCAATTTGTTAAAGTCTCGTGGAAGTTTGCTTCTTTCCTTTTCAATGTTTCATAAGTGCATTTTGATTATATTTAGATGTTAGGAATTTAACTGAAGGAAGTTTTATAAAAATTTAAGATTTTATTTGGGACAATTTTTTTTAGAAAGAATTTTAATTAAAAAAATTTATAATAAAAAAATTATTTCATAAAACAGTAATAAAGCTGCATCAAATAAAGCCTTACCCAATGGTTATGGATTCAAAACAACCCATTCATTGCTAGGATTTCATTTCATTTCATTTCCTCCTATTGTAGCACAATCTGAAAGTTCCTTATAATTAGAAGTTATAGTCAAGCTTCTCACTCGTTAAAATTATAATATTTCTTCTTTATTAGTGTTGCAAATTCACATTTAGAATATGTTTCAATCAATTTTATTTTATTTCTATATGGATTAAGCTCAATAATATTAACAGACATTTTCTCCATAAAGTATGTACAAAATTTAATTTTAAAAAACTGATCACATTATTCTTATAAATTTACATTCTAACACCTAAATTTTTATAGTTATATAACATATCTAATATTATAATCACTTAAAAACACATGCATAAAAATGTACATTTTTACTATAAAAAATATTTAATATTAATAATATTTTAAATATAACTTAATTTTAAATGTTATATAAATGAATATCAAAATTTAAATATTAGATATGTAAATATATAATTGTGTGGTATGCATGTAAATCCCCCTTAAATTAAGGTTTTAGAATATTTTGAAAATTGCCAAGGCTGTATGCTGCTTAGAGATATTAAAGATTACATTTTGTTAAATAGCTATGAAGTTTCAGTGCATTGTACAACAAATTGAACCTGTTTTAGCCATCACTAAATAAAACTGAAAATAGCATAAATCCACACCAAATCTTCTAAATGAGAACTTAAATAAGAAATAAGGGATGTAATTATTTCTTACCCCCCCCCCCCCCCCCCCCCCCAAAAAGGCAATATTGAGGCTTCGTTTGGGACAATTTTTTTGCTGCTTCTTAAAACAACTTTCTAGTACAAATATTTTAATTTTTCAACTAAAAAGCTGCTTTAAAAAGCACTAAGAAAGCCGGACGAAAGAAAGCCAGAGTTGAATGCACATTCATCTATGAAACATGTATTGTCAGATCAACATATCAATGATTACCTGTTTCTATGAGTCTTCATTGCATTATTCACCACATTTTTCTTTCATGCTTCTTCAGCATAAAAAATTTCCTCATTTCTTACAATTCTAAAATACTTAATAGAAAACAAAATGACAAACCAAAAATTTAGAGAAATTGCAGCTTCGTTTGGGACGACTTTCTTACTGCTTCTTAATGCAATTTTTTAGCACAAAATTCTTTTAAACTAAAAAAAAATTGTACTGAAAATCTACTTTAAAAAGCAATAAAAAAACTGTTCCAAACAAAGCCAACATCTCAACTGCTTTGCTGTCACCACAGCTCAATCAATGGAAGGAAATCAAATAATGGATATCAACAAAACATCATCATGCTACATTTTCTTCCTTGATAAAGATGAGAGAGACCTAACCTCAATATCCTTTGTATAGATATTTGTAAGAGCAAAAAGAAGTAATATGAAAACAACCTGCGCGCTCATGATTCCAAAATGGCTGATGCTGTTACCGATTTCCATCCAACTTCCTGTATTTCGAACCTACAGTCGAATGTAACATTTGATGGTGAGAAAATCTATATCTTGATATCATCAGTTCATTTTGTAGATTATAATATTGACATAAAAGATCAATGAAATAAAATAAAAACACCATAAACTGACAGTAGTTAAAAGAGTCATCATAAAACCATCTTAAACTCAAGAAAAAAGCACAGATCGTTAACATAAATCAAAATATCATAGATTTGAAAGGTAACTATGGGTTCATTTGTGGCAATGTTTTCACTGATTTTATTTTGCTACAACTAATGTTATTTTTAAAAAAAAATTGTAGTGAAAAATAAGTTTTTATAACTAAATATACAAGAGTGTGATAACTATGAGAAATTCAATAATTTTTTCAAAAGTGAAAACTTATAATACTCACAATAGCTTTTTTTTTCACAATATTTATACTCCTTAATAACAATTGCAAGTGCCCCAAATAAATCCTATAAATGGATCTCCTTGTAGTCTTTTTAGTCGGTTTCACAATCAAATCTTTGGCATGTTACAACTTAGGGTCTATTTGAGATAGATTTCTCATAGTTTTGTTTTCAAACTGCTGTCACAAATCCAATTTGGCTACTGTTCCTAGTAGCTTTTCAAAAAAATTCTCCTAAAAAGCTGCTTTTGAGAATTAGATGATCTACTAGAGTGTGGTAGCTAGAAAAAGGATGTTCAAATTTTAAAAAAAATATTTATAATATCTCCATCAACTTTCATAAAAGTTGATGTTCCCACAATACCTTTACAAAACATCTTTATAAAAAATTGCAAACGCCTCAAACAGACCCTCAATTTGGGTGAAATAGGACCAATGAAAAATACTAAACATCACACGCACCTTCTCCTTGATTTCACAACTACAAAGAACACACTTGAGGGAAAAACTATGTGATTACCAAATGAAAATGTTGGGCAATTGTTCTTTGAGTAGTGCCATAACCCCAAAGAAGATTAATCTCACTCCAACGAGGCACAAAAGCTCCTTGAAGGTTAATCAGATAGCAAACACTAGAACATTGTGACACCATCCAGCTCGTCACTAGGCTTGTCTTTAGTCTTTTTATTACTTTGCTACACTTCTTATTCACCCCGTCAGCATAGCACAAGCCACAAACGCGTTTAGAACACAAATTGGCCACAACTAACGCATCTACAACTTGACTTTATCCCATTTCAAACTCACATCACCCTTTATCTCCCTTTTATCTCCCTTCAAATATCTTCTTTTTATGTTTTTGATATGGTTCATTGAACTTCACAAAATTTCTAAGATATGGTAATGGCATGTTGGAGAATTTATAAAGTAATATTTTTCATCATATTAAAAGAAAATTATTTAAATATTATTCTAATTATATATATATATATAGGAAAAATGATCAAAATAGTCCATTGACTTTTTATGAAGGACCATTTTGATCCTTTAAATATTTAAAGATGAATCAAAATAGTCTCATGATGAAACTATTTTAGTTCATCTTTAAGAAGTTGATAGATTAAAATTGTCATTTAATATAGTTGACGACCATTTTAGTCACACACACTCTCGCTCTCTCTCTCTCTCTCGCTATATATATATAGCTATACTGAGGCCCACATGTTCCAAAATGTTATCTAATAATTTATCCCCTCAAATAGTCTAACTCTTTTGTATTAGATGCATCGACTAGCCAAGGGTCCCCAGGCAGAATTGCAATGATGAAACGTGATGCAAGGGTGGTAGTAACCAACCAGAATGGGTAGTTCCATTTAGGAATGGTTGACATGCTTCCCACAACTATTCTTCTCAACCCATAATCAGTGGCGGAGCCAGAAATTTCATTCAGGGGGGACCTAAATTAAAATAGTTTTGTTTGCCATCTCATTATTGGAGCCAAGATGAGCTATAAAATCAAAATTTAGAATGCAAATAACATGGTCTTTAGAGCTTAGAAGACAAATATTTGCCACGAGCGATCTCCGTTTGGGGGCAAGAGAGGAGCGAAAGGGAGAACGAAAGCCGTGCTCGAGGTCATAAGTCGCGAGGCGTGAGAGAGACACAAAGGGGAAAACAAAGCAGACCGTTTGGGTCGAGGGCTAAAATTTACACGAGATTCTTTAAAATATTTTCATTTCGGCTAATTTAAGTGAGTTTCAAATTCAATCATTTTAATACAATTTCAGTTAAAATTTACTCGAGATTCTTAAAATAAAATTACAAATAAATGTCAAATATTTCAATTAAAACTTCTGTATTTATTTTTAACTAAATTTTAATAAAAATATTGGAAAAAAAGAAATGCATTGATTTCAGAGGACAACACACTTTAAAATATATGTAAATAAACATATAGAATGTAATTATATCTGTAAAATTTTACTCTAATAATACATTTATGCAACAAGAAAACTCTGAAAAAATAATTATTTGCTTGGTAAGGAAGCCTCTCTTTCCACTTTGTTTGATGGTGATTGAGTAAAGAAATATATAACAGGTTTTTTTTAATTTTTAGCCCCCCCCCCCCCCCCCCCCCCCTCCATAATATACTATAGTCATAATTAGACAAAATGTGATTTAAATTATACAAACAATCATATTCAAACAATTCATTCCAAAATAATATACTCTAATCATGTTGGAAAAATGGCTGCATAAATTCATTACTCTTGAAACGAATCATGTGATGACAACTAATTTTTTGCATGTGCACTGCTGGAGTGATGTGAAAAAAATATTGGTCGTGCAAATCATGGACCCTATTGATATTAAAGGAAAAAAAAAAAACTTTGAACATACTGATTATAGAATCTTTGTCATAAAACCTTGCAAATGACAACATATCTATATATTATATGCTTTTATGCTTAGTGGAAGTGAATGTTGATTGAGTCTTTTGTTGATATGATTGGCCAGGCAGACAAACGAGTAAATAAAGTGATAACTCTTACAGGGTTTCAATAACTTCATTAGGTTGATGAAAACATTCCTCCGGTTTGAGGCGCGCTATGATAATCCGGCTATCTAATTTAAAGTATGATAAATGATTCAAGAGTCATTACGAGATATATGAATAAGCATGATATAGATTCTTGTGGATGTTTTAACATTTGTGTACATCGACTATGATTCTTAATACAATTGATTGCGAACTCTATTATATGATAACATTATCGATTATCACTTTTAATAATTCTTAACATATAAGATTACTCTACTTTGATGCAAAAATTAGAACTGTAATGATAATATGCCATATTAATTGTGCACTTTATTGGTCATATGGTATGCCACATTTCTTACTGTTCATATCTTAAAGCCAATATGTTTAATTTATTAATTTTTTTCCTTGCAAATTCACATATGTTGATTTTATGACTATCAGGTTGTTAGTTATGAATCATTAAGAGAAGAGTTTTTAGATTCATGCTTTGGCCATCATGGGAAGGCGATTAAGGCTGTGTTCTTTAATTGATTTATTAGTAATTTATTTCTTCTTGGACGAATTATTAGAATAGTTTTAAATCAAATTTAGCAAAAAATACTTCAATGTAAGCAAATTTACATGCTCATGTTTACCTTTGTTGGATTAACTTTAAATTGATCAACTCACGCTATCATGTCCGCTAATTGTTGATATCTTCCAGGTCCAATGGGCCCAAGTTTGAACTTTCGTCCTCTTTCTCGACAATCATGGTCCTAGCACTTAACCGCAACTATTGTACTTGCATAATTATCTGGGACCATGACCATCACCTTCCACTAGTTTATTTTTTATCTTTTCTTCTACCCATGGTAGTGTTGATGGTTTTGAGCCAATCCACAAGAAGAAGTGTCAATAGTGTGCTTGAGATTTCCTCGAAAAACTAACCTCTTATGATTTGCACCAGTTGATAACTCCCCCGATGATTTCTGCATTCTGGACCTGGCCGATGTCTGAGTTGACATTTATCCACTTATCTAGAATGCCATTACTCATTTTTCTTTAAATTAGCTTGATATGATGTATTTCCTTTTTCTTTTTGGGTTTTATTTAATTCTGTTATCATGTATGTTTTTAACTGGCCAGTTATAAAATTTAGTTGCAAAAAAAACCTCAATGGAGTTTTAGATGGGCAAGAAAACGGTTTCGGAAACTATATATTTTTCAGGATAATTTAGGATTAGAAAGCATACGCAACGGGTTCGTAGTCCGGTGTACTAGCCAAATTATCCAAGCCCATTACTTTCCCAATACTAAATGACCTTGAAATGGAAGAACATTGAATATATCATGTCACTTGCCGACTATAGCACTTTCACAAACAACAATTCTCCAATTTGTTCGATGCAATGGCAATACTAACTGCACGCATACGAAAAGATTAGCACTGGGAGATGAAAAAGCAAGACAGACAAGTGCTTTCTGAATCTCAATGGACAAGATCACTATAGAAGCATCATGGAAGAACGTTAAAGCACGAAAATTAGCAATTTACTACTAAATTCTTCTCATTATTAGATTTTAGAAGAAAATAATGCATTTAATTGAGAAAGGCAATGGTTAATTACCAAAATATGAAATTAGCAATATCAAACTTTACCAGGAAAAAGAAATGTATCGTCATCACATCAGAAAACAGTATTACGAGGAAATAACAGCCTAAACGTGGAACTTGAAGAAGCTTTGTCAGAGCACTGAAGACACATCTGCATAATTTTTAACAAGAATAAGTGTAAGAACTTGGTATTCAGATTTACTTAGCTAATATTTTAAAAAAATAAATATCGGAGGGATTTTAACAGACAAAGTGACAATTTGTACAGTAATCATGAAAACCATTACACAGGCAAAGGACTATAATAATATCTATGTGAAAATTTTGGTGAAATGTTAAAACAGTTCAATCAAGAAATAGAACTATTACTTGAGAAAATGGCGTCATCCAATGGACCAACAATGTTATTCAACCTAGACTAAATACCATCAAATATACAGGGAGAGACATTTGATATCAAACTATTAAAATGAACTGGAGTCATTATTAACATAACGGATTTAACATGCAAACTCGTTCCCTTAACTGATTATTCACTGCCGAAAATCTTGATAAGCAAAAGATTGCAACATTGATTTTCTTGTAACAACCAATGAAAAATTGGCACATATTCTTCCTGGAAAATCAAAATAGTGCATCACAATTTGTACACATTGTGCATAGACTTGAGTTGCCAACAGAAAAGGTGCCTAAATTTTCAAAGAAGTGCAAACTAATTACATTTATCCAATAATATATATATATATATATATATATATATATATATATATATATAAAGAGAGAGAGAGAGAGAGAGAGAGAGAATAAAGTGAACTAAATCTTTCATCATTTGAGTTTCCTCATTGAGAATGTGCCAAGCTATATGAGCTCTAAGAATACCCAATCCAACTCTATCGAATATTTTAGTTCTTCTAGATTGATTTTTCAAAAGCTAGATTGAATTTTAGATAAGAAACTAATCAAAAATTTCTCCCTCTAACAAGGACATTATGATTTGATTTGATGTTCTCATAGGCGTAAGCCCCTATAACTAATTACTATGCTTGATTGCAACAGTAAATTTTTTTATCAAGGCTAGTTTATATTCACTACAATATTTTGCTTTATTTGAACAAGGTGAGAGAATATACTACTATTAACTCAAAGTAAATAGTTGGGGGAGTTGGGACAACTTGATCAATATCATATGATTTCATCATCTCGAATTGTTAGGGATCATGATCTAGTTAGTTAGCTTTTATGTGCGCGTTAGGTTTTCATATAAAGTTAAGATACTAAACACTCTATTTGTTCTCATGTTTTCTAGCACATAATAATACTTAAATAGTATTAAGAATAATAATACAAATGAATTCACTTTCATACAAAATTATATATAAAAAGGATAATTAGTGTCCTGCATTTTCGATAATGTGGATAAATATATTTTTATTCATAAAAGACAATGCTATTATGTTTGAATTCAAGCTGCTCAATTAAGACAAATGAGTAGAAAATTCTTTTTGTATGGAATTTCAACTACTCCACTGTGATGAATTTGAATAGTTCATATTCAATAAATATTTGTTAAGCATTATCCTTTTCTCTTAAATAATAGTTATTATTCAATATAGAGCATCATATAATGAAAAGGAAGAAAGATGCAGACAAATGATTAACTGAGTCAAGCTGGCTTATGAGAACTAGCTTGTGTTGGGCTTGAAAAATGGCTTGTGAGTGAAATTCGATAAATAAATATATCAAATTTGAGTCAATAATACTTGATTTATTAGTTCAAAAATTAAGAAATTTTAATGTAAAATATACTTAAATATTTAAGGAATCAATGATTTTAAATATGAAATTATTAAAATAGAATAAGGTTCAATAAGACCTTGTTAGAAAAAAATTATAAAAGAGTTGAATTATATGTTCAAATAAGGTTTATTTAAAATTCAAACAAGGTTCGAGCTTGTTAAGCAATAGAGTATAAAATAGTAGAAATCAATCGAAATAACTATAAAATAGTATGACAAACATAAAAGAGGATAAAATTTTAATAAGAAGCCTTCTAGTAAATTAAAGTAATTATGATGTTTTACATTAACATGTTGGAAACTTTGATAAAACTTAATGCAATAACAATTATAACATATCTACATCATTATAAAATGCTCCTATCTAACTATATCTATATCACTGTAAATAACTCAATGTTGATCATATATATATATATATATATATATATATATATATATATATATATATATATATATATATATATATCACTTTAAATTGTGCTCTTGAAGATCACCAGGATTAAATTCATTTTCAACAAGCAATTAGTAAGTGCATTTTTATTTGTAATTGTGAGTAACCAAGCTTTGCAGTGATCTTCACCACCAAATCCTCTGAAAGTAGCATCACATCCGTACATCCGTAGAGAGTAAGTGAGATTAAATGGAAACAATTGGTAAGATTTGAGCTCTTTGTGAGCTTTAGCAAAACTTAAAATTTTCATTGTTCTCAAACCAATGACAAAAATGAATCCGTGCTTGCTATTAAAGTAAAGAGGTGATTGTGACCTCTTTTTGGCTTTCATTTTTTTAATATTTTTTAGGGGGGCTTGATTTAAACGAAGTTCCCTCAAAGCTTACTTTGGATACACCCATCATTGGGAAACGAGCCCGAAAAGATTTTTCTCGAAATTTGAGAGTATTTTTATGGTGATGTCACCTTCAATTATGAAGATAATAACCAACCCATCATGAGGAAATAGGCTTCTCTCAGTGTGTTTATCTTTATGATAGAAATTATGATCTTGGAGATGAACACCTCCAATTATGATTTGTAATAATTGTGTTCATCATCAAGAAAACATTTATATGATATGATCCCCCGTGGTTATAACTTTCTAATAAAAAGACCAAGTAATGGGGAAGTTACTCAAAATGATTGTCTTATTCCTAGAAGTTTTATTTATTTATTTATTTTGTGATGAACCCCTTTGAATATAAAATTTTGATAACCAAACCAATCCTCAGGATGAAGAATTTCAAAATTGAAGACCATATAATGCTAATAGCTTCAATCCAACCATAAACTTCTTGAATTGTTCGAAAGGCTTCTTTATTGAAATGAAGAAGCTTTGGAACACCAGCTCGACCATTAGGTGTATTAAGTGGATACTTAGCCCACATCTCCTTATGAAAACGAGAGGAAACATCATTTCCATTAGGACACTAGCCACTAATGGTATGGAAAGATGGCTAGTAGCAGCATCAATTTGCAAGATTTACCAAAAATCGATTTGGACAATTATTTATGGACCATGTCTACTCTACCACAATATGTAGAAGAACAAGCTCTAAAATGTAATTACCTTAACCCTATCAAATGTTATTAGCTTAACCATATCAACTCTACTACTCATATGTAGGGGATCCATATTTGAATGATTATACAGCTATGGGTCATATCTACTCTACTCTTACATATAGAGGATTGACCTTTGAAATCAAGGTTCAAGGCACTAGCAATGGCTCTTGAAATCATCTTAAAATTTTGGATATATTTTTTATTTAATTTTTTGTTCCTCATTTCAATTTTGTGTGTGTGCGTGTGCGGGTGGAGGGTATTTATTTTTTCTTTTTCCAAGACTTTCCTTTTTTTCTTTATAATTTTTCTTTTATTTTCAGATTTTTATATTGTAGAAAATATCAGAAGCCTCATTTCAAACTTCTTAGTTGAGTTCAACACACAACAACATAATGCAATTAGAGTCATGAAAAAAAATTTGAGAACATATGAGCTTGCGTGCCTTTCAATTGATGAATTTATATTATACTTGCATAGAAAAGCATGCATTGCACTCATTTAAGATGGGACTTGTTTACGCCAAAAACTTTAGTGAAAGTTCTCTTGATCATTTTTTAAGCATTTAAGATGGGACTTGGTTTATGCAAAAAAACTTCAGTGATGTTTAGACCGGCCGTTCTAGTTCGATTTTTAAAACCTTAGAAATTATGCTTTCATCATTTTGAAGCATTTTTTCGATCACAAGTTCTCTACGTTTGCGCCCTTGAAGGTGATATTTTTTCTTAAAAATTAATGAGGCATATTTTACGTCTTCTTTTATTTGGGAATTTACATATGGATTTACTTTTTCATCATTTTTGTTAGTACCTCCATTCCTTTCTTGATCACTTCGGTGCACCTTGGGTGTAGTGCACTAGGTTCCACAACCTAAAATTCCATTCTACCACACCATAAATGTGTTTAGGGGCCTTTGAGTGTGGTGTTTTGTGTGAGAATGCAAAAAAAATCTACACGAAAATGTGCTTCTCATTGCATCAAAATGCACAAATAGGTTTCATGCAAGGCATCCATTCCTGTTTTTAAAATCCCCGCACAATGTGTTCACAACCAGACGAGTAAGACAACAAATGAGGGACAAGGATATTGAGGCCAGCCCAAGCACAAGGAGGAGCCTGATTGTGGGTTATGAGGGTGGAGTGTGTAAGGGAAGGAAAGTAAAACGAGAGGAGGGAGGGATTTTTAAAATTTTTTTTTTTAAAATTAGGGGGTCAACTGATACCCCAATGCATAGTTCGGTATAAGCAAGTGCCAAAAGTGGCTGAGGGAGGACTGCCATTCATATATATATATATATATATATGCCTGTTATTCGGTAGACAGATAAGGGTGCGTGGAGTTTGTCGCTCCAAATTATTTGTTTTTTTTTTTTAAGGTGATGCGGGGCAATTTGGTTCCCCTTTCTAAGCACATCACTTGTAGAAGCATAGAGAGGTGAAAAGGTTCTCTTTTTAGTCATTCCTTATTATTATTATTATTATACTGAACTTGTAGGTTCTCTCGCGTCGCAATGCGAGCAATATGACGGGGTTCCCATATCATTTAGGCACATTGGGGTGATTTGGTTAGGGCAATGAGCTATTGATTCAACATTTTTTTATATGATTTCAAAGTCTAGATAAGCCTTTTTATAAGTGAGGAGGCATTGATATTTGATAAGCCATGAAGTTGATTAGCACTTAGCATTGACAGACATATAATGAACAAGTTGGGAGACGAAAATACATGCCATCATCCTAGTTTTTGATTGATTGTCATGCAGGGACACCGTTCGAATCGATCGAACATCAAGGGACGTGTGTCAAGATCTTATAGGTTGATGGGATACGTTGAGCAGTGGGCATGAAAAGATACCAGGTTAGCTTGGTTGGGAACCATTGGACAACTAAAACGATAACATTATTGGGACCATATGGGGCGCGTGCAGGCATTGGTGCATGTACACGAGTGGTAACAGCTAATGATGCTATAGGTTATGTATATCCTGATAAGGCCAATTAATGCAACCAAGTCCAAATGGAGGCAGAAGCTAGGAGGCTTGTGCTAACAAGAGGTGCTGGGAATTGAGAATTAAGTAATTGGCAGGAAATGATACGTATATGCCATACAAGATGATGTGGGGAGATGGGTTTGATAAGGAGGTGTCCGGCTAGCAAAAACAAATCAAAATGAATGTGTCGCACAGGTGAACTTAGGCTAGCTAGCAAACGCTAGATGAATGAGGGCGACCTTGGCAAGGAGCTACAAGGTAGTTGGTGGCATGACTGCTAAAGTTAGAGAAAACGCGTTGGGTAGATTTATGGTAGGTTCAAAGGATCCTAATGACTACATTGTTTTGGTTGCCATTAGGACACATGGCTGACTATAATTAAATACAAAAATTGGGTAGAACTACTTATCATCGTAAATAGAATAATTAGGATGTAGAAAGCATTACCAGAAATAACTTTCTGCTATGTACTTTTGCTTTCTTGAATAATAGAAACACTTCTAGGATGTTCAAAAAAATAAAAGCTAAATAACTTCTTCCATAGAGCGGGAATTTAGGCTGCTTTGCAGAAAGAGCTTTAATGGATATTATCTTACTTATGATTAATTAATGAACTACTTCTTTTAATTGTTTATATAAAAAACAAGATTAAGATATTCTACTATTACATGACATTTATAATACATATTCATTTTGATCATTCAATTGACTCATATAAACGCTATAAAATTTTTTTTTTACCAAAAATCACAGTTCTTACAACACGTTAGACAATAATCTTAACATCGTTTTAGTAAAACAGGCATCAACTTTTACCGATTTGACAACACTCTACAACACATCACAACAATACCAAATGGAGCCTCAGATCCATATCAAACTCTATTTAAATATAAAATAACGTATGGCTGATAATACTCAGCAACCTTTAGGGTGCGCATTTGATCAATTCAGTGATATATTTATCAGATTGATTAAGCCAATCAATTTTGATTTTGTTGTGGAAATTGAACCAATTGAACAAAGTTCAAGAATCAAACCAACAAAACCAAAAAAAAATTTTGCCTATTTAGTTTTTCTTGCTTAAACAAAATTTGTGAATTTCAAATTTGGAAATAAATACTAGCTTGAACCAAAACCACTCTAGTTATGCGTCCAAAAACTAAATTCTGATGTGGTTATACAATTATGAACTATTGTTCATTTTATCGGTCGATTCATTTTCTGAAATAAAATAACTGAACCAAAATTAATCAACTGAAATATATTACAAATTCTAGTCGGAAAACCAAATTGATAGAATCAAACTGATTAATTTATGTCAAGTTGGTTTGATTTTGGCTTTGAGCGGCTTTTGCTCAAATATTGCACAACCATAGCTATACAAATATACTATATTCGTATGTAATACAGCATGCATGAAAAACTAAATTTTCCCAAGGATAAATATCTCGCCGTGGCTTATAGAAGGATGGGATAAGTCGAAAGACCTAATGCCTGCTATAGCTAGCAGGGCTGTTGATGTTGAGTTGTAAGCTAGATATAATACAATTTGAACGTGATTGTATTTTTGCAGCGCTCATACAAAACATAATGTGAATATGCATCCTTAAGAAAACGTCCGAACAAAATGCATCACAAACATAATAAAAAACAGCTATAATTAGGAAAGTAACTGTAATACTTTTTGAGAAAAATGAAGCTGAAATGGGTCCACACAAAAGACACGTCATGATTTATAACATTGCAATAAGAGAGTAGTAATAGATATGCATATAAAGCCTCAAATCGTTGATGTACAAAAAACAAAAGGTGCTAGTTAGTGCACCAAATTAAACAGTTCAACTAGAATGCTATCAACATAAATTAAAGGAAGGAATGCTTACATGACAAGCATAAATGGAATAAACAACTTGAATATAAGCAATGCCGCCATAAGAAAAGGCTGGAATTAAGAAGATATTAGTTAACAAAGGAATAGCAATCTGGACAATGAAAATATATTAATGCACAAACACAGATCTATACACAATGCTTACACTGAATATTGTGATGAATCGGTAAACAGATGATATCTCAAAACTTGCAATGCTTGCAAAATTACCAGTTCCAAAAAAGGCGACATTAAACAAAACCATCTGCAGTTGAGGATAAGTTCCAAATAAATAAGTGCTAATCTTGAATAAAATGATATCTTATTAAACCTGACCGTGGAAAGAAAGAGGACAGGCATTGCAATCTACTTCATGACACTGTAGGAATCAACTATTTTTCAATGCCAAAATTTTTATGTTATTATCAACATCTAAAAATATAAAAAATTAACCTTAGAAATCCACGAGTAGGACAAACAATAAGACCCACAACCTAAGAGGCGGTTTGGGATCACTTTTGTTATTTTATTTTATTTTGTTTGGTTTGTCTTAATTTGAAATAAACATGTTTTGTACCCTAGTAACATATTTTATTTATATAGAATATTAAATAAATTGATTTCTATGGTAATGATGATGATCATCGGCAGAGTAGTGGCAGTGGCCAAAAGCAGCAGTCATTGGCAGCCAATGGCTAATGAGGGTGGTTGTAGGTGGCAGTCAATAGTGATCAAAGGTGGCGGCCAGAGGTGTTTGGCCAGCAAAATGCAAATAAATACCATCCTTACTTTTCAACATCATTTTCAAAATTGGATTGTACAAAAAAAAGTTGGTTGAGCAATATTTTCAACATCCTTACACCACCGACCAATTGGTTGAGCAATATTGTCTTTGACCTCCAAAGTGGAGGAGGTCATAGGTTGGAATCTGTATAAAAAAAGAAAAAAAAAAGATTATATAGATTCATTCAAATCATTTGAACTTCCTAACAAAATGGTCTATTGTAATATTTAGAGCATGTTTGATCATTCTGATTGATTAAAGACAAGATAATAGCAAATTTTACATGACCGTCTATAGGTCATCCAAATTCCTCTTCAATTGATACATGCTTAATTGATTATATGCATCTATGAATGTGTGACTATATAAATTATGTTTTTCTGTTTTTTTTTTTGGTGGCACATGTAGAAGTTATTTAAAATATTTAGTCTAGGCTGAAACTATGTAGAAACCTACTTGAAGAATATATGAAAAACTTCAATGGTTATGGAAATAAATCATTGAAGTGATGTAATGTACAGCGCTCAGATAACCGATTATTTTGGAGCAGTGTCACAATTAACGCTTAAGAGAGAAAGAAATCTCATTTCATGGTTATGAATAACGTGAAATGACTTACAAAAGCCAAGGGAACCCTTATGTGAGAAAGATTTAAAGTACTTTCATCATGTCTACTGATCAACTTGTCTTCAAGATTTGCGATAAAAGGAGATTCTTTGCCCTTAGTCATACACATTATTGTACATTCTACCAAAATCCACCCCATGAGTACTAAAGCAAGTGCGCTATAAAAGACAGCTTCATATCTGTAGAATCAAATTTGTGAAAGAAATATGAATGATAATTTTAACATCTTCATAGAGAAAAAAAGTGAAACAGAAAATCAGAATGCTGAAAAATAAGGCAAGAAAAATTACAGCATTATTAATTGAGGAAAACAAATTACCCAATTGATAAGAGGAGAAAAGGAGGAGCAAAGCCCAAAAATATAGATGTGAGGCGGGTCAAGAGAGCAGGCTTTGAAAAAAATGGAAGAATCATTGATAATCCTGTAAGAGAAGTTTGCAGATTAAGAAAATTGCGACAATATAATAAAATCAACTAGAAAAAACAAAAAACCAAAATAGGAGAACTGAAAAGTTCCAAAATATTGTCATGATAAGGAAAGCGAAATAAAAGATGCAGGGAAAAAAGATAGCACTTGTAAATAACAAAATCCCACCGAGGACCATTTAAAATTAGAAGGTTACGTTATAAGTAATGACTAAGAAAAACTATAGTTGAAACATGATATTCTAAAACAAATCTAAGGCACTGGTCGCCAGCCATTCGAATAAAAAACTTAGCTAGCTAAAGGAAATGAAGGGCAATGACACAATTTTGAGCAAGGGGCCCTTGGTATAAAAAGAACTATGGTCTACATGGGATTCCTAGCTAAGTTCTCAGTGCTAAAAATATCATCAGGTTCAGTGTTTAGTAATTCAAGCTTGCAGGATATCAAGCCCTAACGCCAGTGACACAATTTTGAGCAAATTTATCATCAATCCTGGGACACAAATGCAAACAAAAATAAGTTGAACCAAAAACAAATTGCACCACTCATGTACGACCCTTGCTACATGAAAGGCCCTTTGGTTTAAAATTCATTAAAAATAATTAGCCATAATCTCTCTTTGTTTTTCATTTATATATATACGACATACATATAGAGCCACTAACATCATCAAAATACATAACAAGGTAATCAATATCCACTTGCTTACATCACATGCCTGTACAATCAAAAAGTTTATTTATAACAATCAAGGAAATTCATTTCTAATATCATCACACAAATCCCCGCAAATGCAAAAGAATGACTGGTAACAAAAGTCATAGCTATAACCGGTCTCTGTCACTTCTAAATCTTCTCAACTTGTTATTTTCCTTTCTCCAAGCCTAAAATTAATATAAACAGATATAAAAGAATGAGCAATACTTTTCCTTTTTCGAACCTAAAGTAAGATAGTGGCGGCGGCCGACGATGGTGGTCGGCGACAACCGGCAGGAAGCGGCGGCGGTAGCAATTGCAATGAATTTCTGATGCATTTGGAACTCGTCCAAATATGAGGAATTCCAAGTACACAAAAAATAAACTAGATGGTAAATTCCAAATGCACCAAAATTTTACACTGCATTTATTTTACTTCAAACCAAACACTAATATTCTTAAAACCATTAATTAAAAAAGCGGCCGAGGCGTACGAACAGAGGCACGACTCAGTTCGAGGCGCTAACCCGGCGCCTTGAGGCTTAAGCCTCAATGTATTTGGAGAGGCGTGCGACTTTTTTCAGCGAGGCGTAACGCCTCGAAGTAGCATGAGGCAACACCTCATTTTTAGGATTTGATGGAGCTCGCAGCGAAGAACAAATTCCTTATCTTTCGAGCACACTGCTTCTACTTCGTCCGTTTTGAGAGCTGCTTCGTGTTCGACCACAAGTGAGTTCTTTGATCCGGCAGGAGTGCTCAAAGACGTCCTTTCTTCCTGTTCGATCGCTGGTTTAGGTTCGTCACGCTTCGTGTGAAGTCGGAGCTCGAACTGAAGGTAACACTACCTGTTCAACCACTGTTTCAGCTTCACCTGCTTCCTCTTACGTGTACTTTGGCTTCGACTGCTGCAGGTAATGAGCTTTCTTCCTTTGCTCATGCAGTTGAAGACAACATGAATTAGTTTTATGATTCTCTTTTAATGGCTAATATTCTGCGTCTTAAAAGCATTGCATGTCTCACCACCATTAATCAATAAAAGCATTAACTGAAACAATATCAATTGTCTTTTTTTGTTGTTTGAAAAAATTCAGATTAATTAAATATACATAAGATATTGATAAAAAATTCAAATTAATTAAATATACATAAGATATTGTTTTACCTTAATATTATATTTAACATTGATTAATATTTTGTCATTATTTATAATTTTAAATTACCTTATTTTTATCATTTTGAGGCTTACCCCTCGATCCGCCTCGAGGCTTACGCCTCGCCTCGCTTAGACAAAACGCCTCGATTCCCGATTTCGCCTTTTAAAACCTTGCTTAAAACCCTTGCGTTTGGAATACTTTACACCACTTATACTTCAAACCAAATAGCCCCTTAATATAACTGCCTACCTCTTTATGCTCATGAACTCCATGTTATAGGAACAAATTTTAGTTGGTCTGCGAGTAGTGATCTATTTCTTATTTGACTATCGTCTTTTAAACAGCTATGTCATGCTACATTATTTTTACGAGAAAGATAGAGCTGTGACGAGAGAGAAGGGATTTCAAGTTGTTTTTACATTGGAAATTTACACAACCTCTTCTAATAATTACATAAATAGGTAAAAGTATTTTCTTTTTAATATTAACCAAGTCAAGTGATGGACAACTTAAACTTAAGCCTTATGGTCACTGACCTCCACCTGTACGGCTGTACTCCAAAAGTTAATGTGAGCAAAGGAGGGCGACCGACAACAGTTTGTGAGCACAACGTTGTATAAAACAACTCAAACGTTATCTAATTACAAAACAGCTCGCTCTGATGCACTAAGGACGCCAAATTTGCTAAGAAAGTCATTCGTGCGGAACTCAATTAAAAATGGCGATAAGCACGACTGTTGTCAAGCGCGATGCTACATAAAGCTACCCAAACGACATCCAATTGTGAAATGAACTTTTGTAATTGCACTCGAAAAATCAAAATTACCTAAGCGGGGACCCCTCGCAATCGAATCGAGCGAAGACGATAAAAATTGATGGACTATAAATGGAACGTTGTGCAACATTGCCCAAACATCATCCGTTTGCAAAATGGACCTTGTCGTTGCGTCCGAAACACCGAGAATACCCAGAAATGGCTATAATATTGTTTAAGTCATTGCATGAGCAAAAAGTGCGAAATCGACACGAGTTTTGAGACAATGACACGCAAATTGAGATGCACGAATACTAGAAAATTGTACAAGGGATCAGTTTACATATCATTTATTTTTATGTAATATATATATATATATATATATATATATATATATATAATTTAATATCCCCGACCCTTATCCAACCAAATCACTGTTGTCATTATCCAAATCTTCGATGCTACCGCCCATATCCCTGCATGACAGATGATTTGCAAACGGTTGAACCCCATTTACGCTATTTTCATTTCATCTCTCAGTCAATACAACCCGGCTCCCTTTCTATTCTACTTCATACGAACTGCTCTTAGCACCCATGCCCCCTTTGTTTACCTCTATTCGAATGCCTCCTGCCCAGCAGCCGCCATAGGCTGTCTCCCTCCATGTTTGCACGTCCAAGGCCCTTGACCAAACTCCACACCATAGCAGCCCTCTCAGCCGGTCATTCTTCCTCATCCATCCCTGCATCTCACCCACCCACCAAGCAAAAGAAGCTCCCCCTTCATTCCCTGTTCCACACAAAGCTCCACTCCAGCTCCCTCATCACATCACGCCCGCACAACCCCTCTCCAAACAGCCATTTACTTCCCTCATCCACCGGCCTCCAGCCATCCACACACAACAAACCCAAACGTCAACTTCTCCTCTTGCTTCCTCCCAGCTTCAAACAACTGAACTCCTGCATAACTCCAGCACCTACACGAACCTCTTTTCTGCTCTACTCGACCTCACCTGCAGGAAGCCCAACCCGTTGCTACTTCCAACAACCGACACTCCCACTACAAGCCCACTTCCCCTTCCTACGCTCTTCTATCTACATCCACGGAACCCATAGCAGCAACCTCACAACTCCTCATCGCCCAACACCTACAACCTCATAACCAGCCTTCTATCCACTACAACACTATCTCCTGCTGCTACAAGATCGCAACATCCCACTGCTGCCTTCCTTCTTCAACCCCTCTCAGCAAACCTTCCAAGTCTCCAACAGCAGCTATCTCTTTCTTTCCCTTCAGCCAAAACAACCCTCCAGCAAACCACATCTCCACCTACCATTTCCCCTGCTCGAAACAGCAGTCAAACAATCTCTACTTCCAAAACCCATTTCCTAGCCTAAAACACTCAAGCTCAAACATTCAGAGCACCTAACATCCACCATTCTCTCTCTATTATTAGTATTATTATTATTAGTATAGTAAGAAAAAAAAAAGGGGGATTCCAAAAAAAAAAAGAACAGAGGGAAATTAAAAAAAAAGAGAGAGAAAATTGTGTGATTTGACCCCTCGTCGTCATCGTCTCGCACATGCTATAACGCACACTAGACTTGAAAACTCAAATCCCGTTGTCGGTGCTTGCGGCGCAACAAACAGACCCTCTGTACTCGCTTTTCATAGCACAAAGGGAGGAAGCTCGTATGCGACACTTGTGATGAAGCGCGTAGGTCCTATACGAGCTTTTCGTAACGTGGCGGGGACACTCTTAAGTACTTATACGTGCTTTTATGCTGGCGAAAAAATTTGCAAGCTTTTGTGCAGGTACCTCGAAGACTCATATACGCTTTTCGTCGTGGTGGGAATAAAATATCTACCGTGGTGTCATCTAACACCATACACACTTTTTGTAGTGTGGTCGACAGGCCCAGTCTCCCAAAATTCCCCATACGTGGGGAAGACACCGAGGCCGCCGAAATTTTATCTGAACAATAATTGGACTTAGAATTTTAAAAATAGCATGCACAATTAAAAAAACAACGAAAAACAAAGACTCAAATGAACTTACAACTAAATAAAACTTAGAAAATCAAGTGACAGGCAGGAAACTTGTAACATGACAGCTCATCTACGAGCAAGAACAGGAACCTGTAACAAACATTATAGCCCACCTAAGGGCACAAGTAGGGAATTGGTTGTAAACACAACTACTTGCCTACAAAAGAAAACAAGGAACTTTTCATAAAATTGGTAGCTTGTTTATGAACAATATTAGGGGATTTGCAACACCTTGCCTGCGGGGAGGAACAAGGGATTTGTACTATAACTTCATAGCCTGCCTATGGGAAGGGATAGTTGACTTCTAATGAACATATCAATTTGCCTGTGGGCAAAGTGCAATAGACCTAGAATGAATACAGTAGCTCACCTATAAAAGAAAGTAGGAAACTTTCAACGAATGTGACACCTCGACTACAGGCAAAAACAGGCAACACACAGCAGACATAACAATTCTTTTACGAGCGAGGACAAGGAACTCATAGTGAATGTGGTAACTTGCCTATATGCATAGACAGGAGATGTGTATAGCGCACTATAGCCCGTCAACGGGCAACAATATGAGAGTGGCAACACACACTACAATTCACTTATGAGCTGGAGCAGAGAATTCATAGTGCATACAACAACTAGCCTACAAGCAACAATAAGGGATTCGTAGGGAACAATATAGCTCACTTACAAGCAAGAACATGATCTCCCGGTGTCTATTGAACAAACAACCCAACGAGCTATGAATGATATGATAACTTGATGGAAAAATGAACTAAACAACGTCTCTCCTATATACAATAATTGAAACATAATTTGCCTTCTAATGCGACGGATCTGCAACATTTGTATAAGCAGACATAAAACTTATTTTAAACCCCAATGAAATCTTGCGCACTTTCCGACAACAATCACTTGCGCAAATGATCATATTTAAATATTTTAAAAGCCCCTCATGCATTAAAGTATAATTCCATAAACTTAAAAATGACACATCGAGAAGCGTGTCGACACCTGTAGGAGCATGCAACAGCCTTTTGGGAAACAAGCAATAACCCCGAGAAGAGTACTACCATCTTGAGAAGCAAGTCATTATCTCGAGAAGCGTGCAACCCAATGATGTACACTATATTTTAAAAAAATATGCAAACATATTATGCAAATACATCAAAATATGTGCGAGTGCATCAAGTGAACCCATAAAAAATGTGCACGTTAATTTTAAAAGAAACTTCAATTCCCTGCATGTGCTTTGACAAACGTGCTAATCTGGGAACACAAATGTCTGATAATGCTGCACGAATTATATATTCAAATTCGATCCTCCTTTAAAGGATTGAAATTGACACAACTTGGATTAACAAACGAACGCCAAATTACAAATCTACCAGGATAGTTAATTTTAAAGTTCACATTAAGCCTTCAAAAGCTCTTGAAATAAAACACATCATAGAAGTTTAAACTCTCGGGTATTAGAGTTCATATGATAACTCGCGATGTTAATAACCAAACCCGATCCTCTGCTAACGAGCAAACAGAGTTGACAAGGTTCAAATAACCAATGATTTAACACTCTCCCATGATGGCCGGGTTGAAAGTTAATCTCAACCAAACGAGACCCTACCTTTTAAAATGCCTCCAAACCTTAAGGAAATACATATATTTTAAAATGACTTTAATTTCACCCCGATGATGGTCATGTTGAAAATTAATATCAACCGGAGAGGTTAATTTTCAAATTCACCAAAACTCTAAAGCTCAATAACTATCAAAATATTAATATTTAAAATTAAAATTAATAACCTATAACTTAAAGCAAAATTCATCCACCATCTACAACCGTTTGACAAAAGTGATGAACTCAAGAATAACTCTAGCTCACAAAAAACGAATGTCCAAATCGAAAATATCAATTAGATTCATTCTCAAATAATATTCTGCTAGTAAGGACGTGACATTTGTCCTATAATCTATGATTTTGCCAAATGGCTCCACAAAACTTGTAGCTTGGCCAAACGGCTCTATGCAGTAAATGGTTAGGACTGGTCGTCTAATCAGTGGGTTGGCCAGACGGCTACACAAAGAACCCATGTTTGGCCAGAACGGCTCCATGTGAGAAAAAATTATAACTGTGACCTCTGACCTAGTGTCTTGGTCAAAAGACTCACTATCTTACGATCATGGCTAAAAGCTCGTATATTCCTCAATGACTAGTTACCATTGAATAATGAATTATGGGGTCTAATTGATAGAGCACAAAACCCTCTGTAAGCTAAGATCGACTTGAATTCATCCCTTAGACAAACAATCACTTTAAGTCTACAAGGTACCCTTGTACGAAGCAACCCATGACTACCGACAAGGATCCTTCGGTCAAGTTGGGTCAACTACCACCTTTGACTAAGTAGACTATGAACTATGATTACTTAGAACGACAGAACTATAAGATCTTGATTAGGTCCATCATCATTCCCCCATCATCCGCTTAAAATGCATGGTGATAAATTTCTAATTTTAAATATCAAATTTTGTTGTTATTATATGTTAGATACTAAGTATCTATTTAACAACTAGCCTTAATCGAAAGTGCTCTCTCAATATCAGGAGAAGAAATTAACTTTAATGGCTTGCGCCTGTAGGAAATCATAACTTAGATCTTAAAGTCCTCGTCTAAAGGCAAAATCTCTGAGTAGTGTCTTATCTCTATCTAATCTATCTTCCGAAAATTTTCACTGAAACTTCATCCGTTATAACTCTCCCCGAATATACACAGAGAAGCCATAGCCCAAAAGCTCAAATCTTCGGAGCCCACAATGGCTCAAGCTTGGCACATTGGCTCATGAATTTAGCATATCAGATCAGACAACACACAAGTCAAGCTTGAGGTAGTTCACATATTGACTTGACACAACAATAACATACCCAAGCATTGTAAATATGATCACCCTTATGACTCATAACATCGTAAATACAGTCCCAAAAATGATAAATATGCTATATCCAATATAATCTAAAGAAAAGTGATAGGTAATAATTGCAAGCCATACATGACACCAGGCACCACTAGTGGTAGCACATCGAAGGACATGTTAGTAAACCCTTTTATTGATCAAATGAATCAGGCTCCACTTGGCATGTTGATTTGACAAAATTCAGAATCATGACAAACCCACTAGTAGTTGTCCTCTCATATTGTTAAGTTAATAGAAGAGTCTGAATAATGCCATATCAACAAGACTTTGACCGAGAACCAAGAAAATTACAATATTATTCTAAAAATATTCAAAAAAACATATTTACCGATATCGTGATTTACAAAATTAAAACATGGCACTAAAAATTATACAAAGGCATGACTATCATTATAATATGCATCTAGTTCCAAAAAATATTACATAAATGTCCCTAAACCTCCACAAGTTGTCCAAACAAGTATAATTGTAAGACACTTTTTCTCACTCCCATAATTTTTTAAAGCACTCAAAATTTACTAAAAAATCAGGAAATTCTATTATAAAAAGGTAAAAATGGTAAGTAAATATTGGGAAATTTCAATTTGATCCCTTTTGCCCAATACAAAATCAAAGTTAGAAAGGCCTTACAGATGAAGTATGCAAAAGCTATTGGACCTGATGACATTCCAATAGAGGTGTAAAAAAGCTTAGGAGATGATGAAATTTATTGACTTACAAAATTTTTCAATATCATTTTGAGGACAATAAAGATGCCAGTCGAGTGTAGGAGTATGTTGATGCTTATTTTTAAGAACAAAGGTGATGCACAAGAGTGTGCGAATTATAGAGAAATCAAGTAAATGTGTCATACTTTAAAACTATGGGAGAGAGTTATTGAGTATAGGTTACATCGTGTTACTAATGTGTCTCAAAATTAATTTGGATTCATTCCATGTAGGTATACTATGGAAGCTATTCATTTATTAAGAGGTTCAAAGGAGAAGTATAGAGAGAATAAGGAGGATCTACATATGATTTTTATTTATTTAGAGAAAGCTTATGATAAAGTTTCAAGAGAAGTGCTCTGGAGAGTTCTAGAACAAAAAGGGGTTAATAATGCATATATTCAAGCCATTAAGGATATATATGCAAGAGTTTTTACGTGTGTTCAAACACAAGGTGGTTTGACCAAGTATTTTCCTATTTCAGTTGGATTACATCAAGGATCAGTTTTAAGCCCATATCTTTTTGCTTTAGTCATATGAATATTCTTACTAGACATTTGCAATAGGTTGTACCCTGGTGTATGGTTTTTGCTGATGATATTCTTCTTGTTGATAAGACTAGAGAGAGTTGAAAATAAACTTGAATTATGCAAGTCAAACTTAGAGTCTAAAGGTTTTCGTAGTGGGATAAAGGCTTGATGTTGTTGTTGTTGTTGTTGTTGTTGTAGATCTAAAATTGAACATGGAGTGTATTTTTAGTAGTAATAGATCTAGTGAGGGATTGTGACTTTGGGCGATCAAGTCATTATTAAGAGTACTCATTTAGATATCTCGGGTCTATTATTCAAAGTGATGGTGAAATAGATGAGGATATTATTAGTAGAATCCAAGTTGGATGGTTGAAGTGGAGAAATGCATCGGGTCTGTTGTGTGATAGAAAAGTACCCCTCAAACTTAAGAGAAAATTATATAAGATGGTGGTGAGACCTGCAATGCTTTATGGCGCAAATTGTTGGCCATTAAAAGAGAAGCATAAAATTAAGTGCTGTAGAGATGAGGATGCATAGGTGGATGAGTGGCTTCACTCTTACAGATAGAATGCGAAATGCGTATATACGTGAAAAGTGTGGAGTAGCTCTAGTGGCAGATAAGATTATAGAGAGTCACCTTAGATGGTTTGGTCACATAAACATCAGCCTTCTGATGACCCGATTAGGATAGTAGATGTATTAGATTTGCTTATATTAGAAAAGGTAGAGGTAGACCTAAAAATTCTTGGTTAGAAAATATTAGAAATGACCTTTTCTTATTAAATTTAAATGAGAATTTGACTCTTAAAAAGACATATTGGAAAAAAGGATTCATTTAGCTGACCCCACGCAGTGGAATAAAGGCTTGATGTTATTGTTGTTGACTTGTTGTGATCAACAATTGGCGATCTAAATTTATCAACTCTAAATCTAAACATATGGATAATTCCATTGACCAATGACATTATAAATGACCGCAATAAACTATTGTACTAGTCAACTCAACTCCAATTGATTTAATGATCCTGGTCAACCCACTTGTCTCCTATTGATTGATAATATAGTCCTGGATCTGCATAAGTTCTCCCATCTCAATTTGCGTGCCAACATGAATTCAAATAATAGCATGAAATGGACAATTGTATAAGTCAAACATTTCTAAATGACAGCCCTAACAAAGATTACACACTTAATATGAAACCTTATCCCAAATGGAGTTTACTATTCATTTACATCGATATATCTGCCAAAGCTGCAAAAGCTCACTGCTCTCCAAAAAGCATATTAAGGTTAATATGCTGGAAATAGAGCAGCAGGCTATGATAAATGCATGCAAAAGTGCAAACACTTCACTTTGCTATGATAATCGTACAAAGGCCCTGGTGCTCTACAAATGGCTGAAATCATCCACCCCAGAATGGAACCAAATCATGATATTCACCCTAGGGTATGCCTATTTTAGTTCCTTCAGACTACAGGACCTCCGAAAAACTTGATAAATTATGCCTCTGACTCCCATCTTTGGGAAAGCTCGAGATTCATTCGAGAACTTTGACCATATCACTTATGCCTCTAAACTACTATTAGCTCGAAGTCATTAAGTTACCATAAACATACTATGCCTTTAAACTACTGTTAATCAAGATGGTGTGCATCCACACAACACTTGGCCATACTATACCGTTAAACCACATCTTATCATGCTTTAATCTTCTTGAACATCTGATATGGCCAAGCCATGTACGAGTCGAAGGCCGCCTCAAATGAGAGAATCCATGGCTCCTAATGAAGCACATAGTAGTCTGTAGCAAAGGCTCTTTGGCTTTTTTAATAAGATCCACCCAATAAGACCAAGGATGATAAAATCAAACAATCTTAACAAAATTTGCCACCATCTACACAATCTCCCCATTCTCAAGTACAAATAAATAATGCAGCATAAGACATATAGATTGTCATCTAAAAAATATGAGTACAGCTATGCGACTACTACAAGACTTATGTTTGCGCAATGATTAAGGCCTAGTGGTTTCCTTAATCGAGATCTCTCACATACTTGGGAGAGGTAACCAACCAAGGGGAGCTTGTGCACATAGGTAATCTCAAAAAATAAAGCCTTTTGTTAAAGTGATACCCATGAAAAGTTAATATTTTGATCTGCTCACTGAATACTCATGTACCTCACCAAAACATTGTTCAGGCTACTCCCAAAAACAAGAAAGAGTTTGAGTTACCTTTACCCCACTAGGTATTAGCCAACAGAATTTTTTATAGAAAATATATGTTAATTCAAATAAACATGGCATAGAAACAAAGACACCATAGATCATTGTGGCAACTTCTTTGTATGTAAAAGCAAATGCTAGGAGTTTAAGAATTAAAATATTTTATGAAATGTTGATATATAAAGACACCATAGATCATTGTGGCAACTTCTTTGCACGTAAAAGCAATGCTAGTAGCCTAAGAAATAAAATACTTTATGAAAATGTTGATATATAACCAACTAATCAAACCGCTCCTCTTCCCTTTATTCTTTCTGCCAAAACTTTAATGAGAATTCCATATCATCTTAAACTAATCTAACTAATTAATCTACTTTTGTTATTCCAAATGAAACAATAACAAGCAAAGCTTTCAACAGCCATCGAAGAAAGAGACAATTGAAATTGAGGATAATAACCTCTACATATTCATAAATTAAGGACCATATCTACTTCAGTAGAGTGTCACGAAACATACTGCAGTGCAGAATAAAGACAAAACACAACATTGGTGTGCCAGAAGCAAATGGGAAAGGATTAGGAAATTAAAAACAAAACATATACCACATAAAGCGTCATAGTGTGATAAAAATTGAACACTTTAGAAGACAATAAAACCATAGAGCAGTTAAAAAACAAAGATCAGGAAATCACCAGCAATTAACCAGTTAACTAACTGGTGTACCACAAGCAGTTCTCTTTTCTCAGCTCTATGAGTGGTAGATAATACCACCATCACCGATGATAGTCCAACTAAAAGGATCTAATAAAATAAAAAGTTAAGAGAAAATATCACCTAGACAATACATAAAACAAAAACTATCCACGGATTTCACACGAAGTGAATATGTATTGTTACCTGAGCATAGAAGAGGACCGGAAATTTCAACTTATTTCTATCAGACTGAGTGATTAGTTGCTTAAAATTGTTGCCTTCACTTGTTGCATCAAACCACATAGAAGACAGTGCCACAATTATAATAAAAGCTCCACTAGCAATGCTACATAATGGGGTTGATTAAATGTTCATTAATGTCTAAAAAAAAGATAAGCATCAAACGATTGAAACAGCTACAAAAAAAAATGCAGAACAACAAATATATGATGAAAAAGCTGCAACCAATTTGTTCAAGGTAGATGACAAATGATGCATACGTAGATAAAGAATGAAAAATAAAATGTGCATGCTAATGTCCAAAGATAATCTCAAGTATTCAACATAGGAATATGATTCATATATTCCCAATTATTTGAAGTCTGCAACCCAACTTCAGGAATACTTTGTTCAAGCCTAATTTATAGTGGATTACTAGTTATCTTTAGCATGACTATTACTATATTTTCCCTGTTCGTTGTTTAAAGCCCATTGGCAAGGTGGCAGTGGCCTTCCAGATTAGTAGATTACTTCAATACACCATGAACCAAGTAAAAGGATGTAATTTATAGCATTTTCCAACTAAATTTTACCTAGAAGGCACTTTTTGAAGTTTGTGCTAAATGAGTATGGTGTACCCAATTTATGGATACATTAGGCCGATTATGTAAAAGAGGTTTTGAAGAGCCCACAACTTAAAAACTATGAAGTAAAACATGTTCACTCAATTATTGAATCAAAACAGCTCCACTTCATAAAGAATCAAATTTCATCTTAAATATTGACTTGAGAGTTCAATGGTCAATTATCTGAATACAACCAATGGACCCTATTTATAGAGCTAGGATCACAAAGGTGAAGCCAAAAAAATTTTGAAATTAAATATAATCCTATTTGAAAGTAAAGCTAAACCTATCAAACATTGAAATTTAAATCTAATATTATCCAAAAAGAATAAATAAATTTACAAAAAAATCATATGAAAATAGGAGAAAATTCTGCCATAATTAAATACGTTATCAAAAAGTGAAAACTTGCTTGGATCAAATTCATCATAATTTGGTCCGATTCCTTTTAGTTGGCCAATGAAAATTGGTCTTTATCAACTAAATTAGTTGAGTTGTCTTACATCAACTTTGAATCTTTCATATGATGCACATACACAGACACAACACAACATGGACATGGGATATGCCAATTATTGAAAATATAGAGACATAGTATTATAATTTTTATATATTAAAAATAGTATATAAAAATTGAATAAAAAAATTAAGAATAATTGAGAAATAATAAGTTACTTAATAAGGATTTATGCTTAAAATGATTAATAATTTGATGTCGAAAATCGGGCATCAATATTGTGCGTCAGGCATCGAGAGAGGAGGCGAAAATGATGTCGAGAGCTAGACATCGATGTTGTGCAATAACTGTACCCCCAAATCATCTCAATTTATTTTAAAATATTTTCAATTGATCCTCAATATATGTTAGAGATCCTTCTATAACATCCCATTTAACTAGCATAAGTTATCATTATTATTCATATATTATATGTTATATCTTCAACTTTCAATAATAGCACAAACATTAGGATTAATTTTGTAATCTTTAGATACTCATACTATAATCTAATTAATTTGTTGAGACTTATACTTTTAAAGAGAAAAGGATCAAAATGGCCCTTTGACTCTTTATAAAGGACCAAAATAGTCCTCGACTATACTAAAGAACCATTTTGATCCCTCAAATTTTTAAAAATAAATCAAAATAGTTCCAATGGGGGGGACTATTTTGGTCTTTCATAAATAGTCAATGGACCATTTTGATCATTTTTTTATTTATAAATAAGTTAGAAGAAGATAAATATAACAAAAGAGAATGAAAAAGGATGAAAAGAAAATTGTTAGAAAGCGATCTGCATGCATTTTGAAGTAAGATTTAGTTGCAAAATATAAGTTCTCTTACCATAACCTATCCTTGCACTAATCTTTTTATATATACAATCGTAATTTGTTGATTGAAAATTTAAATTATTATAAAACAAAATAAAAATAAGAAGGTTTTCCAATCCCTAATCAGGGCAACCTAAATGAAACACCAGCTAGGTTGCAAGATTCAAAGATCGACATGGTCTATGTTAGTCGTGCTAGTCATAATTTAAGGGTAAATTTATCAACCGATAGAAAACGAAGAAGAGTCATACTAGGGAAAAGTGCTAGCAATGGTGTCTATTGGGTGCTATGACGAAGGTTGAAAGTGCATGGTCATCCTGTCAGTGTGTCGTCGACCAAAGGCTAAGAATAAGAGTGGCAATCAGTGGCTGCAGCCATGCAAATCCTATAGCCACTATCTAAGTAGAGAAAAATTGTTTCATAAACATTGTTATATAAAAATCTAGCTTTGGGAAAATTTGCAATTAGACATTTGATTAGATTTTATCTATAAACAATAACTTTGAATGATAATAACTTTGAGCATAGATCTCACATTTTATTAATGAAATCGCACTACAATTTTCATGAGTTAGTAAAGTAATTTAGCAGTAATTATTTTGGAGCATTGCATAGAAGATTACTAGATGATTAAAATTGAGCGCATTTAAAATGCTATTGCATATAACTCATTTGTGATCCAAATACTGATTTTTCAGTATGATCAACTTTGGATTAAATTCACATGCTTGTTACATGCACGAAGAACCCTCTACATTCACATGCTTGTTGCATGAACTAAGATCCCTCTAACAAGATGTTAGTACTAAGAAGATGAGGCATTTACACGGTATACTTGTATGTTGTTGACACAAGATGGCTGAATACTTGAAGAGATACCTATTGCTTGATGGATGAATGTGCTAACATCAAGGAGCTAGGCATGTCAGAGATCAACTCCCTTATGGAGTTAGAATCTCATGAACTCATGGTGAGATATTAATTTCTCTTAGAACTTCCCTTGTTGGTTCATGTGTGTGATTTTAAGAAGATGTGATGTTTGACATGGTGAGATTATTGATGTGGACGTTAATGCAGACACTTCAGGAAATTCTCTTCAAGATTTAGCAAAGCCATTAAATGCATATATGTTCGCACCTAACAGCTAGTTTGAATGGACATGTTTGCAATATGATAATTGAAGCACCACTTGAAAAGGAATATGGGAATGTGGCTTTCTCTAATGGTGACTATGTTAGACGCCTGTGAGGCAGAACAAGCTTCCGCCTGTTTAAGTGGTGTGGGGCTCAGCAGTCCAGCAGCATTTAATGCTAGCAATTAAGAGGAAATTAAAGAAAGGATTAGGAGGAAAATTCAAATTAGGAGGGCTGCTTTGGCATTAACTATATTTTGCATGCTTTAAATATATTGTTTACCCTATAGTTAGGTTTTATCTTATGTTTTCTAAAAATTGGAGAGTTCTTATATTTTGTTTGGGCTCTAGCTGCTGGCTAGAGATTGGGAGAGCCGGATCCTCCTCTCCAATTGAGGATCCAATTGTATCTTGTTATTTTCTTTCATATTCCTTGCAATAAAACGTTTGTGGTGTGTTTTATTCCTAATTTTTTCATTACAGTTCGCTGATTTGGTTGAAAGAGCACCTACTTCCTATCAAACTACTTAGCATTACCAAATACCCTTGATGGATTAATAGAGCCACTAGCCAATTGTGGAGGGTTTGTGCAATGACCTACCACACTCCCATAATAATTGATGTATTTTTACTTTCTTATTGATTTTTTTATGAATCTGATTTAATTTATATGCATGATTGATTTATATAGCACTCTCTTATGTGAATCAAATATTTTTTCTCTCAGGACAAACATTCATACAATCCAATATGGTATGTAGCACTAGGTAGACCAAATTTTGTACAATCTTACGCATTTTACGTATATAATAGTAATCACACTTAATTATGTACATATCTCATGCATGTAGCCTCATATGGCAGAAATGATTCTATGCGGTACATATGATTTGTTTACACTCATTCAATATTCATGAATTATTTATTAATAAATAGTGTGCCACTTGATCGTGTGATGTATGGAAATAAGAATTGCATTATAACAATGCAAGTGACTACATAAACATGAAAAGTTCGGCTAAGACCTGACAAGTTAGCTAAAATATGGGCAACCTTCATAAGAGTGTAAACTAATGGATCTACCTTATTTATAGAAGGTAAGTAAGCTCCTAAAAAGGGGAGTTGTAAGGTTTGTTGTGATATTCACATATGATTATGAGTGGTGCATCCCTCTTGCCAATGGGAAAAATGTGATGACCTTATTATTATAGGAGAGCCACCATGGAGATTGACATATTGGATTATCTTTAATAACAAAATGGCTTATGCTTTACTTGCATGAGTACATAGTGAAATGATTGATTATGTTATCGATACAATAATCAATATTATTAATGCATAGACTAATACCATACGTATTGTTATTGACGTATTTATAGATATTATTGTTCGCCTATTACAAATACTTTACTTGATTGCCAGTAATGCTAACAGATAGCATACGACTTAATATATTGATGTGAATTGTGATGCACAAATTATCCTAATGGTGTCATGCATGCATGCATGCATATTTAACATATTTATTGGTACAATTATTTCATCGATATTAAGAGAAGCATGTTGTTTCCCTTTTCATGTATTGAGTTTAACAATGGGTCTTATGCTCACCATATTGTACCTGCAAGTGTTTTTGCTTTAAGGGAAGGGTAAGGAACTTGAAGAATAGAGACTAGAATATTGCAGGTTCTATTCAAAAACTATTTTGAAGAATGTCATCAATTGTAACCCTAATTTACACATATATTTTGGTAGCGTACAATGACAAAAGATTATGATTAATGTAAATGTTTCTTTTGGGTGAAACATACAATCTTGTTAGATAAATGTTATGTTTCCTTAATTCCACATTTAACATTCTATGATGGATTATTTGTGGCTTTGTGGGAATGCAAATAGGCTGACAATATCTCCAAATAGATCCTAGATTTTAAGAAGAATATTGCTATGGAAGTCATGAATGAATTAAGCTAATATTTACCTCACTTGTCACACCTCAACATAATGTAGTCGCTAACATGTGGGGGTTGTATTGGGTTGGGGCATGAGAGTTTGTAGTTATCCAATCTTGCTAAAAAGAAATTTATACTCATACACAATGAACATAGTGGATGGAGAATTCATTTCCAAATGCATGCTACAAATTTGGCATCATATTGATATGCCTAAAATTCAAGTTTGATGTTTGATATATGTAACTTGTGCTTTTTCATGCATGGCAATTAGTAGTGGAGATAGATTAGAAGGACATTTGAAAGCATAACCTTGTTGACCTTAGTGCTTGGAGGTGAATTAATTCCTAGTGAGCTGTGTATGATATCTTATGTCAAGGTTATACCGATGATCATATAGTTCTATTAACTTGAATTTTGATTAGATAAAATTTTACATTAGAGTTTCACTAAAGAAGCTTATGAGTTTACTTCAAACGTTTAGTTTTCCAGTTTAGTTTCCAATTTAATGCGCGATGATTAAGGCTTACTTGGTCCAAATATAGTGCTACACAATGGAGCATGCGAGTCAAAAATGAAATAGATTGCACTAAAAAACCATGCATCCAAATATAGTGCTACACAATTGAGCATGCAAGTCGAAAATGAAATAGATTGCACTAAAAAACCATGCATAACCATTAACATCAAGAAGCACAAATAATCTATTCACTTTCTAAGTTTTGTCATGTTCAACAAAAACATGAATATACCACAAAACAAAAATTACATGCTCGCTTCTTAACAAAATAATGTTCCTTTCCAGAATATTATGCCTGATGCTGGCAATGATGAATTTTGACTCGTTTAAGTTGAGAACATTTGAAACCATGCAATTCTTACTTCAAATCTGCAACCTAATATGAATAACAGAAATAAAAAACGGCCATACACATTTCCCATAAAATTTAAATTATCATGTTAACGCTGACAAAGTAGATAGAAATGTGAAAAAAAAATATTTAACACGATTTGATTATCCATATGAACCTTTATGTTGATCTACAGAGAAGCATGAAGAGCCAAAACTTAGAATCAACAGCAAACTAACTATAAGCATGGCTGACGATCTAAATTGAATTTTAGAAGAAGAAATATCTCAGGTATACAACGTCTCATAAAAAAGGACAAAATGCTCTACTGATGAAGAGGAAGATAATTACACTAAGTTGGTATTATCAGGAATTTCCGCTGGCATTAAAGTAAACATAGATAAAAACCAGCAGGCCACCAAAACATATGCTGCCGTAAGAAATCTCTGTGGAGCAAATGTAACCATAAAAGCTGCAGCAACTACTCCCACAAATAGAAAGCACCAAGTATAAAGCTTCCTCTCGAAGAAGCTACTCACCTATGCAGAGCACAGTTAAGAAATTTAAACTGCCATAATACAAACACATACTTTCAAATGACCAATTTAAACAAATAGTAGCAATTAAATATGCTTACCAGGAGTTCAAGAATAAAGAAAGCCAGAGCAGAAGTTGCCAGAAGATTCAAATTTGATTTTAAAGATCTATTGCTAAGTAGCCTCCATATCACTTTCAATAACTGAATATTACTGAAAATTCGGGTCCACAGGAAAACTGTCATCGAAGCATAAGCATGATAAAGAATAGGAGATTTCTCTATGATGAGTATTACAGAAATAAATCCCATTAATAGGCTCCCAGTAAGATAAATCTGCAACAAGAAAAGGTCATTATAATGACAGAATTTTACAAGATTGGGAAAGGAAAACAAATATACAGAATGTTATCAAACATCCAAGGTTGCAAACAATGATTCCAAAAATATATTGAAAGCTAATGTACACACTGAAAAAGCCCTTTAAAAATTAGCGCACATGCATAAATAGATATATATAGAGAGAAAGTGCATGATGCAGAGCAGGGCAGCATCAGAGAGAGAAAGAGAGAGATGCATGCATGTAAACTGGCACTTGTTCCATTACATTTTCAGTTTAACACTAATAATAAAGCTTGTGCAGAGTGCAGTAGTTTACTTAAACTGCCCAATAGTTTAAACAAAAAAGCTAGGCAGCAGTGAGAAATTAGCGCCACATTTAAGACAGAAAGCTCTTCAACAATCCTTAGTACATGTAAGAAAAAAATGTAAACAACCCCAAATGATTGGGATAAGGCTAATGATGATGCATTACTAGTATGAAAATCCAACAATAAGTTTCCTTTTCACTAGTCATGTTAGCATTGTCCATCAAATTCTCACCAAACCTATTGACCATTTCATTCATGCTGCTAATGTAAAAACCGTTAAAGCAAAAGATTAAACACTGCATGCAAATCTTCTGCTCCACAAGTCAGTATAGCATGCATTTAAAAGGGTAAAATTTTCTACTTAGCATTATAAGGAATCCCATGCCTATCGGAACATTCAGAAATAGCCTATTCGCTCTATTTTCATTTATATTTTGAAATGTGTAGTCAAACAATTGAGACCATAATTAAAGCGAACGTATTAAATACTTAAATCTTCCACAGATGCAAATTACATGTCATGAGGTATTAATAAGGTCATGCAAATTTCTATCCCAATCAAGGCCCGCTCATCAATGCAAGGATTATAACTATTAACTTTTGATCCTCCATAAGAGAAATATTTACTTTACTATTTCAAATTGGTCAGAAAAAAAGGGATTTCTATGTCTTATTTAAAAGATGTATCCCTTATTTTAAATAAAGGAATGAATGCAATGTTCCAAAGGACACCCAACTAAACATTGTCCACTTACTATAAAAAGGAAACTTTCCTAAACAAAAGATAATACTAACACTCCTAAAGCTGAAGCATATATAATAAGTAGCTCGTTTCATAGTTCAGAAAATTGAAGTAGAGTTGAAGTATATATATTAATTAGCTTGAGCTAGTTTTATAGTTTAGAAAATTGAAGTGAACTCAAAGCTTTGATAAAAATATCTACTAGTTGTTCTGCGATGGAAATAGATATACATTTGCTTTGATAGCACTACATTCCAAATAAAATAACAATCAACTTCAATGTGTTCGATTCTGAAACAAGGACTATTAACAATGTAAATTGCAACAGGATCGTCAGCACTTAAGATCATGGGATGTGCAATTAAAAATCAAATTCCCCTAGAGAGTATTCATCAGCATCATTTCACATAGTGTGTGGCATGGCTTTGTATTTGCCTCAGCAGTTGATTTGGCCACTACTGTTTCCTTACTATTCTTTCATGTGATCAAGTTATCTCCAACAAATTACAATATATAGATATAGGTTTTTGATAAACTAACTAGCATATCCAAAATTGGAAAATGATTCCACATTGAGGTCCTTATTCTTGATGTATGGCGTTCCTTTCTTGTGGGTCTTCTTAGCATGCCTATAGATCACATAACACCATAATAATATTTTTGCTTGAGAGTTTGCATGTTAACTAACAATTTTGCACCAAAGAGGTATCAAGTATGGTGATGATAAGATGGATTGATTACCATCCAACTTATGATAATGATAACAACCTCAAAAATTTATTCTTCATTAACAATATTGCTAGTCTCTATGACAGTGTCAGCAAGTTTACAACTTAAAAGACTAACTCACAAAATACAAATTATGTAAATTTCATTGAGTTTAAAATCCTTCATGAATCTTCAACTAGTAACCAGTCATAAAAATCATTTAGTTTTCATTGAAATGAATGGTAAAGATTTCCATTTAAAATTTTGCATAGCATATCTTTCATTTCTTCATACATTAAATTTGTTGCATTGCTGCGAAGACAATCTTCAATAAGAAGCTTGCAACACTTAATAAACTAAACTCAAGGGCTTTGCTTAAGCCCAAAACGGCTTTTTCGAACTTACAAACACTGGTTCCCCCTTCAGCAACCTATCCTATGGGTTGTTCCAATATAAACAGCTTCAATGAGATCACATGAGGAAGGCTTTACTCACATCCATTTGCAGCAATGACCTACTTTAATTAATGGCGACAAACAAAAAATGGGGACAAAATCGAGCTTAGCAACTAAGGATAAATCAAAGTAGTCAATCACATAAACTCGAGTAAAACCTTTAGCAATACGCAATTCTTGTATCTATCAATGGAGCCATCTCAATGAAATCCAATTGTGTAAACCTATCAACATGGGATCAATATAATGCCAAGAGGAGAGGAAATCAGATCCATACATGTCAATTTAGCAAGTTAATCATTTAAGTAACCATATAGCCTATTTCCAACAAATATCTTGCAGCTTTCTAATATTTCTTCGGAATAGAAACTTATGACAGACAAAACATATAAATAAAAACAAAATGAAAGACGATCAAAGGACATATAATGTTGAATAAGATGATCATTACATTGTCGTTTAGCTTTGTGAATGGCAATCAAAAAATGGAAATAAGATAAACTTCCAAGGCAGATGCCCAATTAATTTGGACAATGTGGATGAAAGTGTTGCTGCAGAAGGAGAATGAAGTTGTGGTGCATAAACCTATAGAGGTTAAAATATAGATATAGACACTTCTAGAGGAAGACAAACAAGTGGAAAGGTAGTTCAACGGAAGACGGAGACAATAGTACAGTGAGGATTCCGGAAAGTAATATTTATTATAATATATCTCTAAGATAGTTAAGTCATAATAGCAATATTTATTATAGACATTTATTATAGTAATTTTTAAAATCGAGAGTATCCCAAAAGGATATATTGAATAGCCTAAGAAGAGAGTTTATCACCAATATGAAAAGAATGCATAAAGAAAAACAAAACATAAAACTCTAGGTTTGAGAGGAAAACAACGCTGCCCATGTAGGAAAAAAAGATAGTGGATAGTACCGAAAATGATACCCGAAATACGATTAATAAGGTTGAATGCATTCAAAATAGTTTCAACCCAAAATGGATGAGAAATATAAATTAAAAAAAATCAAGGTATAAGCTACGTTGAGTAGATCATAATGCTGGTATTCAACAACCACATTCTACTGATGTATAGGGACATGAAGTTTGATAAATGATCTCAATATAAACATAAAATGAATGAAATTGTAATTGCATATATTCCAGAGCATCATTAGGACAAATAATTTTAATAATAGTAAATCGATTGCAATTCACAAATTAGACCTAGAATTAGATAACATTTATTTCCTAATCTATGATGTTGAAGAAAAATAAGACTTTTAACTTACACTTTAGCAAATATGCCCATTGTTCGCTCAAGAAAACAATGGCGCTACGGCACGAACCTCGCCTTCGCCAGCTTTAGGTCTCATTTTCCCCCAGGTAAATTGGATTTTAAATTATCAAGATTTTCCCAGATGATCGATTTCGGGATTTATTTAGTTTTGGGGTTCCACTTCTTATGAAGACAAGCCCTCATAGTTAATTATCCCTCATAACGTGTAGAAGAGAACTCTCGATTAAGAATGAATTGCTTTTTAGATGTGCAACAGTTTTTTAAATTTTGGTTTTTGGGGATGGAGGTAAACCTGTTAAAGATCTCATAGTTCTGTCATCCTGGGTATACCATAGGTTTCAGTCTACCAACACTAACAACCATTGATTGTATTGCCCAGAGAATCTGATTAACAGTCATGGGTTGCCTCCTCTCAGGGATCCCGAGTAAACTGAAGTGGATAAATGTAAGTTGATTGGTTTGATTAGGACTTGCGGCTCCACTTAGAAGTTGCTCATAGTTTAGATTTAGATTGGGTCTTGCGACTTCGCTTGAAAGTAGCCCGTATGGCGGGTCTTACGGCTTCGCTTAGAAGTGGCCTGAGTTATCAGAGATGCATTATTTGTTCTAGAAAAGTTTTCCCTAGCACCCTAATTAAAGTGGGACTTACGGCCTCTATTAGAGGTGGCCCGTGGGTTTAAGAGGTTTAGGGTTGTTTTTACCTAGTGTTTTCCCTAAAGTATTAATTAAAGCAGACTCACGACCTCTATTAGAAGTTACCCGTGGCGCTTGGGTTAGCGGGGATCTCATTTAGTGGGGTATTGGTAGCAGACATGTAATTCTACATTTAAATGGATCTTACTGCTTCTATTAGAAGTAGCCTGAATAGCAGGTCTTACGACCTCTATTAGAGGCAGCCCGTTGTTTGGATTTATTGCTCCCCTTGGGAGGATTCATAACTTCCTTGGAAAGTTGTGTGCATTAATTTAACTGAGATTTACCTTGTTTTATCTAGTAGTTGCCTATCAGGCTAGCTTTAAAGTAGTTACACATCCTACCACTCGACACTAGTGTCTTCTACCCTAGCTTTCAGTACTTTACTATGGTTTTGCTTGTAGTAGTGCTTGTGGCTTTCCTACTTCAGTAGCTTGTCTTTTGCTTTAGTAGTGTTGTTTGTTCAGTACCCTTTTTTTTTGCTTTTAGTACCAATTCTACTTTAGTACTGCTTGTTTTACCAGTACCTGTTTTGTTCTTATTAGTTTTGTTCTTTCAGTACCTGCCAGTTTTACCAGTACTTTTTTTGTTCTTTCAGTACATACTTGTGTTACCAGTAGTTCAGTACTACTTTGCTTTAGTACACCGTACTAATGCTTTGTTTGTTTACTTGCAGGTACATTGTGGCTAGCAGTTGCAGGAGCTGGAGCTTGCAACTGCAGGGTGTACCCGAAGCTGGGGCTTCGAGAGCTTGCTAGGAGTTGGAGAGGTTTAGTTTAGGATTTTGGAGCTTTCTTTTTATTTTATGTTTTGGTCAATTTTTTAGGAGTTTGAGTTTTAGTGTGAGTTGTACTCAATGTTTATTTAGTGTAAAACATTACTTTCACGTACTTTTCTTTATTTTGATTTAATTACTTTAATTAATTAAATTAGTTAATTAAAAAGATTTTCAATTAAAGTTAAGTTTTAATTAAAAATTAATTGCTTAGTTTAATTCATTTGTGTTTAAAATTAATTTTTTAATTATTTAATTAATTATATCAAATTTTAAATTGCTCAATTAATTAAATGAGAGTTTATTTTAAAATTCATGGATTTTAATTTAATAAAATTGTTACATTTTATTTTAAAGTCGTTAATCAATTTAATTAATTAAGTTAGGTTTCAATTTTTTTTTTAAATTTATTTTAAATCAGATTTTATTTTTATTTTAAATGAGTTATTAATTAATTAAAAAGGGGTTTTAATTTTAATATTAATCAATTACCTCGTTATATTAATTAAAGTGAATTTTTATTTTTATTACTCACTCAGCTGATTAGATTATTATTTAATTTGATTAATTAACTGATTTTAGTTTCACTCAGTTAGTTTAAATTAACTAGTTAATTAAATTTATGAGTGAAACTCTTAAATTGTAGGCTCAAAAGCCTCATGGTGAAATTTCAGCAGCCTCCCCCATCCCTTCCACACGAGGGGAGGTTGGAGAGGGCACTTGCCCTTTCAAGTTTGCTCAACCGGATCAAATCGACGACGAGGGCTTTGGGGGAGCGAATCAACCCCGAAATTGATCTTGAAGTTTCTCCAATTTGGTGATCGCAGTAATTTGGCATTTTCTCGGGATTTCGGCAAACTTTCAGTAGGCCTGTCAATATTTGACACAACCCAAAAACCCGACCCGAAAAATTTGGGTTCGAGTCGACCTGATAAAAAAACGGGTCGGATTCGGGTCCTATTTTTGGACCCGTTTATAGTTTGGGTCGGGTTCGAGTCAACCCAAGTTTGACCCAAATTGACCAGTTATCACCTGTTAGCCCTTCTCCAACCAAACCAACCCGATAACGCTCGTGTTGCATTGTCGCCGCCCGCACTGTTTCCACTATCGACGACTGCCGCACACACCCCTAGCGGGCCTAACTCAAACTGGCAAACCCCTTCACCTGCGGCCCTGCGAAATGCCCCACACTAGCGCTAGACCTCGACGGCTAGGACAGCACTAGCGCTCGACAGCTAACTCGGACCGTCAAACGGGCCGGACGACACTCGTGCTCGACCTCGACGGCTAGGGCTAGACGCACCCCGCACTCGTCGACTCTCGTTGGACATCAACGGAACTACAAGCCCATGGTTGGACGCAATCTAAACCCTATTCCGGGTTCGCGGGTCAGGTCGGGTCAACCCATAACCCGCGCAGGTTGAGTCCGGGTTAAAAATCTTGACCCATTTGTAAGATCGGGTTGGATTCAGTTCAACCTGTTTACGCCCAAGTCAACTCGGGTTGGACCCGAACCCGACCCGTTGACCCGAATTGACACACCTACCTTTCGGCGCCCCCTCCCCGCAAGGGGAGATTTGGGAGGGCACTTGCCCTTAGGTCCACTCAGCCAGAACGAATCAACAGTCGAGGGCTTCGGGGGGGTGAATCGACCCCGAAATATCTTCAAGTCCTCCAATTGATGATTGCGGCGATAGCTTTTATTTTATTATTATATTTTTTCTTATTATAATAATGATAATAATTATTATTATTATCATATGCACATAATCGCTCATCACACACTCACTGTTTCAAGAAGCAAAGCGGAATGGCGTAGGTTCCGTTGATTGAACTCGGAGAGCAGCGAATTACTTGTTGCCGTTCGGACCTAGAGAAGCTGAGAAGGTGAGATCGTTGATTTGGGCGGATATGAGACAGCCTGATATTGTGATCGGGAAATGCAATTCGCGCGTGGAAGCTCCGTGGCAGATAGCTAAAGGCAAGCGAGAAGCATAAGTTGAATGTGAGAGTCGGGCAGGAGTCGTTCGTTCGTGAATAGAGGGAGGGCGGCCTGTTGATGCCACGAAGGAGTCTGTCTCGGTCTGTTTGGTCTATTCGGACGTGTAGACGGATGGGGGAGAGGAAAGAGGGCTGAATCGCGTGGCTGGAGTCGAGCGGGAGGTCTGGGCGGTGTTCGGGCCTGAGCACAGATGGGAGGGTGCAATGGAATCGAATGTGAGAACCGGAAGGGGAAGGAGTCGGGCGGCTGGCTTCGGATTCAGGAAGTATCGTGAATAGAAGCGGGATCAGAGGAAGCTTATTTACCGAATTCGATGAGAGAAAATTAAATGTGGACCTTTAGTAATCCAATGAATGAAAAGTAAATTGAGAGAAAATTTGGGAACATTCAACACATATGAATGAAAAGTAAATTGAGAGAAAATTTGGGAACATTCAACACATATAGAAGAGAGTAGCCTTTGGAAAGAGAGACAAAGATAGAGCCATTACCAAAAAAGAAGGAATCATCAGCAAAAATGACAGGACAGAGAAAATAGGTGAAGGAGAATAATTATTGATTAGTTATCATATGAGTAATTATTGATTAGCTATCATATGAGATGAAGCATCATAATCTAAAATTTAAAGCGTAACAAAAACAACAAATGCAAAACCACAGGAGAAAATGGCATGCACGACATACGCATATGCCTGAGAGTATTAAAGTGGGAGATCATAATCTTTCTAAGTGACAGACCCAAAAGTAATTAGAATAGAAGCATAAGCAGCAATCACGTATGCAAAAGATATGTCAAGCAGTTGAGATGAGAGTTAAAATTCACCTAACAATATTTTGAAGGGTGGTTAGTATGTCCACAATAAAAACAAGGAGAAGTCTTTCCCCCATGGCCATGACAACCATCAGTCGAACCACTATGATCAACCATGATAAAACCCCCTAATCAAAGGATAGATTGATCAGAAACCGACAAAGGAGACAAAAACTCAATATTTGGGAACTGTATAATCAAGCATCAGCAAAGATTGTGCATGCTAAAGTGACGGATGAAGACCATTGAGAAATTTGGTAATAAAAGCTCCTTATTTCAATTTTTGTCGAACCATTGAATAAGTAGTAAAAGGTATGTAAAGGAGTAGCTCATCCCACTTATCCCGTAGAGTATTATAGCATTTCAAGATGGGTAAATATTGAAAGTAAATAGGTCAAAGTAAAGAATATATAATTTTAAAATGTTAATTTCCTAAAAAATTAGGTGAAGCAAAGAAAATCAAAATTGCCTTGGTCATTTCATGAAGCATGACAGCAGAGGAAAAAGAGGAATCGAGATTATTAAGCATCCAGGTGAGAATATCACAATAAAAAACTTGTCACTTAGTAATTTGAGGTGTCATCTTAAGGCAAAGAAGGCAAATCAAAGTGAATAAGCTTGACAAGAGAACCGAGAAGAGAGCAACAGGCCCTCAACTATATGAGATAATTAGCACCGTTGAATTTTATTGTGTTAATGATGCATTTAGATTTTTACCTTATTTTGTTTTGATGTAATTTGAACAATATTAGTTGTGTTTTATATTTTGTTTTATGTTTTTTTTAAGCTATCCAATGATGAAAGGCATCTAAAGATCATGGTAGGAAAATGCTTGGGCTTTGCATGTCTTGGGTTTGCTGGCTTTGGGGTCCTTCTTGTCCTTTGGGCTGTTTGCTGCTTTCGGGTTGGGCCTTGGCAGTTCTCGGTTTGGGCTTTGGTTGTTGGATTTCTAGTGGTGCCAGCTCATTAATGTTCAAGCTGTGGGTTAACTTATTATGAGCTGATGTTTAGTTCTTTAATTGGTTGTTAGGTGAGCTTATTATGGTGGGTGGAACTTGCCCTTTTCTCTCCCTTTTGTCTTCTCGGTTTCCTCGGTCTGTTGATGTTTTCTGGGTTGGCGTTTGGGGTTCTGCTGCTGGTTCCGCCCCCCTTGTTGTGTTGGCTCTTCGGGTTTCTCCCTGGCTGCTTTTTCGTGGCTGCTGGTTGGGTTTTCTGTGGATTTTGGGTTCTGCTTTCTGTGCTGATTGGTGGGCTGCTGTGGTGCCTTTTGGCCTTTCATTTCCCTAAAACCTTATTAGTTTTGGTTGAAGGTGTGTTGGCTTTTTGGTTCCCCTTTCTTTCTTATAAATATGAGGATCTTATGCCATGAGAAGGGTGTTGAATATTGTGAGCAAAGTTGTTAAAAACCTGAGGGTTTCTTCTTTGGAAAAGCTTGAGAGCTTGTTCCATTCTCCTTCTCCTCTAAGAAAGCTTGCGAGCTTCTCCTCTTTCTTCTCGGGCTTCTAACCTCTTTCTTCTCTACGCAAGTTCCACTCCACTTGTATCTTTCTTCTGGTTCCGTTGGTAAGATTTGTTGGCTGTTTTTGGAGGCATTTGCTGGAGGAGTTTGGTAGAACGTTGGCCCCTTTTGAAGTGGTGGAACCTCGATTTGCATGCCTAAGCATTATTTTTAAATATATTCCTACTTTCGTTACATGTGAGGAGTCTGCTTGTCGGATGTTCTGAGGATAGTGTTTGTTTGGTTTTATTTTATTCTTTTGCTAACTTTCTTTTGTTTAGGTTTGTTGGATGTTGGTTTTCCTAAATCGAATTGAGTCGTTTTAACTAGTCTATTTTGTTCTCCAAGTGGTGTCTTAAGTTTCTAAAGTGAGTCTTGTTTCTCTGTTAGTAATTGTCTTCCTCTCTTGGTGTTTTTACTTCAAGTTGCCTGCATCAATTTTTGGTATCAGAGCCCTAGGTTAGCATATCCTAGGGAAGTGTGTGAGTTGTCTTTTCTCATCTTAAAATCTATGGCTAATCAAAATAACCAAGGTGGAGATTGGCAACAAATGATGGATCAATTAGCGAATTTACAACAACAAATTAATAACATGGCTAATATCATGGCAAATCTGAATGTGAACAATGCTAATGCAAATCCTAATGTTCAAACTTCTGAAAGTGAGGATGAGGGCCCCAGAAATCAAAATAGGCGACAAAGAAATTGGGACTACGGAATTAAAATCGATGTCCACAATTTTAAAGGAAAATTACAACCCGAATAATTCATAGAATGGGTAGAGAAAATGGATCAATTCTTTGAATGGAAAGAAATACCGGATAACAGAAAAGTCAAATTTGCAAGTTTAAAACTCACGGGACATGCATTAACCTGATGGAAAAACTTACAAAACAACAGATTAAGGCGAGGTAAAGAAAAAATTCAAAATTGGGAAAGGATGAAAGAGAAAATGAAAGGAAAATTTCTACCTTCTGATCATTCAAGAACTATCTTTCAAGAATTTAACAATCTACGTCAAGGAAATTAAACTATGGAAGAATACACTGAAAATTTTTATAAATTGCAATCTAGAAATGATTTAGATGAATCTGAGGAGAAAACTGTCACAGGATATCTTAATGGTTTAAAATGGACAATTCAGGACCAACTTAACTTGCATCATGTCATTAAGTTAAATGAAGCTTATCGTATGGCTTTGAAAATTGAAAAACAACATCAACGGGGAAGTAACAAAATAACTGAAACATACAAACGACAACAAATTGGAAAAGGTAAAACTCAATCTGCACAAACATCTGTAAGAACAACAGGGGTAAGAATGAAATCTTTTGAAAGTCAAAATCTGGATAAGGGTAAAGGGGTAATGGGATCTAAACCTACTGAACAACCTAAACTGATTGGGCCTTGTCACAAATGTGGTCTATATGGTCATTTGTCGGCTACCTGCAGAAAAAATAACCCTCCACGAAATAACTTCATAGAAAATGAGAAAGAAATAGAGGAAGAGGAAGAGAACGAAATAGAATCTGAAAATGAAGCTGAAATGGAAAATTTTGATTTGGAAGGTGATGAAGGAGAACCATTGTTAGTAATTCGACAAGTTTTAACTGCTCAAATTGATAAAAGGGATAAGTGGCTTAGAAGAAACATCTTTAGGACTACTTGTACTGTTGAGGGAAAAATTTGTACCTTAATGATTGATAGTGGAAGTTCAGGAAACTTTGTATCACAACATATGATAGAGAAGCTTAAACTGAAAACAAAACCACTTGTCAAGTCGTATAAAATATCTTGGTTTAAAGAAGGGGGTGAGGTTCCTATAACCAAGCAATGCACTGTGAATTTAACAATTGGAGGTGCTTACAAGGATCAAATTGTTTGTGATGTTGTACCTCTTGAAGTTTGTCATATTCTTTTGGGTCGTCCATGGCAGTATGATCATAAAACCATTCATAATGGGGAAAAGAACACCGATACCTTAATTCAAGATAATAAGGAGTTCACTCTTTTTCCACAAAGAAACATTTCTGACCCATCGACAAAAAACAATAAATCTGCAAAATCATCCACTCCTGAGTTGCTTCTAAACACAAATGAATTAACACGATCTGATATGGCATATTTGGTGCTTGGAAAAGAAACTGACCCAACTCAAGAAATTCCTGAAGAAATACAACCTTTACTTTAATGAGTTTTCTGATATAACACCTGATAAGTTACCAACTGGTTTACCCCTAATGAGAGACATTCAACATCATATTGACTTAATTCCTGGAGCTACAGTGCCTAAACTTTCACATTACAGAATGAGTCCAAATGAACATAAGGAGCTTTATAAACAAGTGTCTGAACTGTTAGGGAAGGGTCTAATAAAGAAAAGTCTAAGTCCTTGTGTTGTGCCTGCTTTACTTACTCCTAAGAAAGATGGAACCTGGAGGATGTGTGTGGATGGTCGAGCAATAAATAAAATAACCATCAAGTATAGGTTTCCAATTCCTAGGTTGGATGACATGTTAGATATGCTAAGTGGTGCCAAAAAAATTTTTAAAATTGATTTGAGAAGTGGATATCATCAGATAAGAATTAGACCTAGAGATGAATGGAAAACTGTTTTTAAAACCAAAGAAGGCTTGTATGAATGGCTTGTTATGCCTTTTGGTTTGTCTTTACCTAACAAAGTGCGGAAGCTTTATAAACTTTTGATCATATCAAATCGGTCCAACAGCAAGTTCTTGAAAAACTCCGTATAGCTAATGTCAAATACAAAGCTGCTGCAGATAAACATCGGAGAGAAGTTGTTTTTAAAGAAGGTGATATGGTGATGACTTACTTTCGTTGCCAACGATTTCCTGTTTGTACTTTGGGTAAACTAAGCAGAAAGAAATTTGGGCATTTTCGCATTCTACGAAAATTGGGCACAAATGCCTATCTCTTGGATCTACCTATTACTGTTGGAACTTCTCCTATATTTAATGTTTCTGACCTTTCTTTGTATGAAGGAAATTTAGGTGATTATGTGGATGTTGAAACATTACCAATTTCCACTTCTGTTTTGAATAAAGAAGATCAAGTTGAGGATGTTGTTGATACGAAAATCACTAAAACAAGACATGGTGAGCACAAGAGGTTCTTGGTCAAATGGAGCAATCGACCATTAACTTACTGTACTTGGATCGATGCTGTTGATCTGAAAAATCGCAATTTGGAGCTTTACAAAAAGTTGGTGAAGCTTTCTCATCAGGAGATGAGATTCTCCCACCAGAGGGAATTGATGCATTTAGATTTTTGCCTTATTTTGTTTTGATGTAATTTGAACCAAGGTTTAAAATTGCGTAAATAAGCCTCGAGGCGTTTTTCGTCCGTGAGGCGAGGCGTAAGCCTCGAGGCGGTGTGAAGCGTAAGCCTCACGGACAAAGAATTGCGTAAATGAGAATTTAACTATTTAAGCAGGTAAATAACAGTTAGAGACTATCATACTATAAAAACAACTAAATAACAATTGAAATTAGTGGAAGACAATAAAATAGATGCATCTCATAGCATAATTCAAAATACAGAACTACAAAATATAAGTCTATCAAAACTCACAAAATACAAATAACAAAGAACATCTAATCTCATCATTCTTCAATGTTATTCACTAAATTGGTTATCAAGGGAATCTTCTTCTCCAATTGTATCTATGAATGCCAAATCTTCATCATCTTCAATGTTATCCATTTTTCTCTTCCCTGTTAAATAAGAATGATTAATGTAATGCTAATTGCATATATATATAAATATAATGTAATTGCACAAAATAAATTGTGACATACCTTTACTTGATTGTTGTGCTGCAGAACTAGTAGATGTATGTGGTGTCCCCACTTGATCTGCTTCGCCCCTTAAGACATCCACACTTAGGTCCTCTAGCTGCAAGTCTGATAATGGCAAATCTGTCTCATCATCTATGAACCACTCATTATCAGAAGTTCCATCTTCACACACCAAAGGGTCCTCATCATCCTTTAACCCCTTGTTCCTTATCCTTCTATCTCTCAACCTCTTGTTGTGCATAATGTACACAAGGGAGTTCATTCTGAGTGTTGAGAGGCGATTTCTTCTCTTAGTTTGCACTTGACTATACGTGCTCCAATTCCGCTCACACCCAGAGGAAGAACAAGTGAGGCCCAAAACTCTAACAGCAAAACTCTGTAACTCAGGGGTGGAATCACCAAATTTGATCCACCATTCAACTATTTTCAAGAGGAAAAGGGATAATCAGGTGATATTAAAGTGTTATGATTATATAGATAATTTGCAAAAAATAATTATACCTGGTGAGCGTTTCGCAATGGTAGATTTGGCTGCTTGCAAACCAAAGAATCCCTCCCTATTCCGAAATAAAATAAGCTGTAAATCAGTAATCTCCCTGACATTCAGGTCCGGTATTAATCGCTCCATGCAATGATACAAACCTAGCTTCACTTCTGGATTTGTGGATTTCCTCTCTGAATACTGAAATTGAGGATTGAGATAATACGCCGCTGCATGTAGATGACGGTGTAACTGGACCTCCCACCGAGCATCAATGATATCCCAAATCTCTCTATAACTTGCCTCCTCTCCTCCCAAGTTATGTGCAATTAACTCCTTCGCTTCATCCATTGCATTATATATAAACCCCATTGCTGGTTTCTTCTCGGCATCCACTAAACGTAATACCTGAACCAAATGTCTTGTGCTCAATATGGCATAGGTCACAGTTGCCCAAAACTTATTATTTAGAATTATCCTTCTTATTTCCTTCCCCTCAGTTTTATTGCCCCATGCTGAATTAAGCCATTGTGTCGATGTAAACATTGATTCTAGAGGTTGTCTCACATCGAGTAGGCTCTGCAGTGTCAAATAAGATGTGGCAAACCTGTAGAATAAAGTTACATTAGGAATTGAAATAGATTTGCAATTTTGCAGTGTACAAATGTAGTAACGAACCTAGTGGTAGCAGGGCGAATGATTTCCTTCTTTGAGAACTTTCTCATTAAGGCTAAGACCCATGAATGGTTGTAGATGAACTTTGTGATCTTCTTCGCCCTAGAGAGGGCGCTCTTGTATTGAGGTAAATCACCAAGTGCCTCTAATATGAGATCGATACAGTGTGCTGCACAGGGGGTCCAATAGAGGTGTTTCCTCTTCTCCATCAACATGTGGCCTGCTGCTTTGTATGCACTGGCATTGTCAGTCACAACCTGAACCACCAATTGCTCCCCAAGCTCCTCAACAACCCCATCAAGTAAAGTGAAAATGAATTCCGCATTTTTAACTTGATCTGAAACTTCAACTGATCGTAAAAATATTGTGCCATAGGGATTATTTACAAGGATATTAATCAAGCTCCTGCTCTTCATGTCAGACCATCCATCTGACATAATAGTAACACCAGTCTCAGTCCAGGTCCGTTTAATCTCATCTATACTCTGCTCTGTGTTTTGCAACTCCTCCTTCAAAATCCATGTTCTCAACTCATACATGGATGGTGCCTTCAACCCTCTCCCGTACAACCCAACAGATCGCAACATATTGAAGTAGGCAGGTGACGTTGCAACATTAAAAGGTATGGCATTCTCAAAAAAAAATCTGCCAATATCCATGCATACCTGACGTCGACCCTCTCTGGTACCAGCTGCAGGCATCATTTGTGCTTCTGCTCTCCTCTCCTGGATTTATCATGTATTGATCCATAGGACCCCGCACACCTCTATTATGTATAGTGGAGGAAGATCCCTTTCCACTCTCGCTTCCGAAATAAGAACCTTGTTCGACCCTTTCATCAAATTGCTCCTGTTGTAGATGTTTGGCCGTGGTACTCTTCTTCATGTAAGCAATAATTTCCTCCTTCACCTTATCCGGTACATTCGCACAAGGTACTACATTCTTATGTGAACCGGATAAGTGTTCCTTCATGCGAGTAACTCCTCCCTTCACCACCTTGTCACAAAAATTACATTTTAAATACACATAGGTTTTCTCGCCGCCTCCTACATCAACTTGCACACTATATTTCCAAGAAGGATCACGCCGCAATGACGTATTTGTCTTTTCCTTACCTCTAACCATGTTTCCTAATGCAAAAAAGGGAAAACAAACCAAAAATTTTCAAAATATTAAAAACCCTAGATTTCCTATAACTTGAAAAATCTTCCCTTATACTCAAAAAAAATACCTAAAATGCGTAGAGGAGTTGTTGTAGAGGGCGGTCGGACAGTCTTTGCTCACCGGCGTGAGGCGGCGCCGGCGGGAGAGGCGGCGGGATCGGCTGGCCGAGAGGTGACGAGTGGTTTCTTGCGGGATCTGGCGGAAACGGAAGCTGGGTCGGGATGGGGGAGAGAGAGTTGTGAGGGTTTTTTTTTTATTACTCACTTAAGTGAGTGGGACCTGTTTTGGTGAGGCTTACACCTCACTAAGAATTGCGCAATTGCGCCTCTGAGGCGCGCCTCAGAGCCAGTGAGGCGTAAGCCTCACCAATTCCTCCAATTGCTTAAGCAATGAGGCGCCCAGGACCAGAATTGCGCAGAGGCGCGCCTCAAGGCGCGCCTCTTATTGCGCAATTTTAAACAGTGATTTGAACAATATTAGTTGTGTTTTATATTTTATTTTATATTTTTTTAAGCTATCCAATGATAGAAGGCATCCAATGATCATGGTAGGAAAATGCTTGGGCTTTGCATGTCTTGGGTTTGCTGGCTTTGAGGTCCTTCTTGTCCTTTGGGCTGTTTGCTGCTTTCGGGTTGGGCCTTGGCTATTCTCGATTTGGGCTTTGGCTGTTGGATTTCTAGTGGTGCCGGCTCATTAATGTTCAAGCTGTGGGTTAGCCATTATGAGCTGATGTTTAGTTCTTTAATTGGTTGTGAGGTGAGCTCATTATGGTGGGTGGAACTTGCCCATTTCTCTCCCTTTTGTCTTCTAGGTTTCCTCGGTCTGTTGATGTTTTCTGGGTTGGCGTTTGGGGTTCTGCTGCTGGTTCCGCCCCCCTTGTTGTGTTGGCTCTTCGGGTTTCTACCTGGCTGCTTTTCCCGAGGTCCTCCCTATCCCGTTTCCTGTGTTGTCTCTTCGGGTCCCTCGCCTGGGTGCTTTTTCGTGGCTGCTGGTTGGGTTTTCTGTTGCTTTTGGGTTCTGCTTTCTGTGCTGATTGGTGGGCTGTTGTGATGCCTTTTGGCCTTTCATTTCCCTAAAACCTGATTGGTTTTGGTTGGAGGTGTGTTGGCTTTTTGGTTCCCCTTTCTTTCTTACAAATATGAGGATCTTATGCCATGAGAAGGGTGTTGAATATTGTGAGCAAAGTTGCTAAAAACTTGAGGGTTTCTTCTTTGGAAAAGCTTGCGAGCTTGTTCCACATCTTCTTCTCGTCTTCTAGGAAAGCTTGCGAGCTTCTCCTTCTTCGTCTCGGCTTCTAACTTATTTCTTCTATCCACAAGTTTCCACCCCATTGTATCCTTCTTCTCAAGCGAATGAATGCAAGTTGAGGAATTTAGGAAGCGTTTGTTTTTTGCTTGCAAAAATTAGGGGGGGTTTCCTAATTTTTGCTTGCATCAGTTAATAATGATGGAGGGTTTAGAATCATAGAGGGGAGATTGAAAAGCCAAGACAATCATAAGAGATAGATATAGAAAATCGAGAGTTAACTCAAATCAATGATGAATGATAAACGAATGAGATAACAGATACGTGCGTCCTAGGGTAGCAAAAGAGTTGCAGCAAGCAAGAATGTGATGGCAACAAAAGGCGGCAGCATCCAAAGGCAACAAGTTGAGAAGACAAAAGTTTGAATGCAACAAGGCTGCATAGTTAATTAAGTTTATAAATGTGGTTGAAAAGTGTGAGCAGGCATGGACGAGCAAACATAGGCGGTTGAGTGGGTGGGCGAGCGAGTGGGCAAGCAGATAAATGTGCATAAACGACACTCATATAGGCAGAGTGAGTGTGGGAGTGCGAGCGCTAGATCATGAGATTGAATCAAGCTTTGGAGTGCGTGAGCAATGTCACGTGCAAGATTAGGAGCTAGGAAATAGAAAGGAAGGGTGATGACTAGGTTATTAACTCTGCTCTGATATTATGTTGATCAAATTGAGGGAGAAAAAAAAAAGATTACTGTCTTCTTTAGTATAAAGGACTCATAATTATAATAAGGGAACGAATCCTCCTAAAAGGTATATAACTAAACCTGCTTATTACTAAATAAAAACTTTCCGAAATAAAAACTAATGACAGCACATACATGTCAATTAAAAACAATCAAGTCGTCAATCCTAATAATCACTGCATGAGCTACATAAAAACCATTATTTTTCAAAGGTCACTCTCATGCTCAAAAACAAATCGACTAAGATCAGCTCATTATAGCATATAATACATTTTTATATCACCATCACACACCATTAGCAACGTAGACAGCCTGAGCAATAACTAAAAATAGATATAGGGTGCTAAGCTAACAACATCCAACAAAATACAACTAAGCCATTAAATCAAATACGAAAAATCATAAAATGAATCACGAATCATATATATTAAAAATATAGATGAATATCCTTACTTTTTTCATCATACTTCCACGAGAGTGTGTTTGATTTTTCTTCACAGAAAGGTTTCTTGACAAAAATGTGTAAGACTGTAGTATGTGTAAAACAAGATTAATCATCCATCCAACATAACCAAGGGTTACGGTGCTCATCAGCATTAACCAATCATAAGTTTGGAAATAGTGAATTCCTGTCAAGGATAATCTTCTGAGATTTTCAGATGATTTCATTGCAGCATCATAATCATGTGCAGATATGAAATCTTCAATTTGACCAAGAACAGAGGAATAATTTATCAAGGGCATGAATGGTTTAAAACGAAGTGAGCTCAACTGCTTTAACTCTTAACAACTCATCAAGGAAACAGAAATAAATTTTGTATCTCAGGAAACTGTTTCTCTTTCTAAATAGCATACAACTAATGGAGAACACTTAATGATTGATGGCATGGTATGCCTAAAGAAATAGATTTTGTTAAAGCAGACAGAACAAAAAGTCTGATAAACATAAAATGCAACCAAACAAGGATACGTGACTTGCGAAGAAACTGATTTAAAATTTCTTTTGTATTTGCAAGAGCAGCTTCAACTTCTTCTCCCTAAACAAAGCAAACAAAAGGTAGCAATGAAAGTAATTGTTGAGTCAGGAAAAAATTTCAGAGTTTTGCACCCAGCTAAAGCAAAAGTTTATGTACGAAGCATCAGCATAATTTGCAAAACAAACAAAATAAGTGGTCAAACAATGTGTACTGAAAAGATATTCAATTTTAACATGTTCTCAAAACCAGACCTTATTCAATTGAAGATACTGCAGTGGTAAAATTCCCACTGAATTAACTGGGCATGGCAAACCAACAAGTGTGGCCTGCAAAAATCACATAATCTACATACATGAACGGAAATTAAACATGTAGACCATATTAAAATTTTAAGGTCCACAAGCATCTAACCATTAGAGGAGTTATATCAGCCTGATTTACATCAACTCTTTCTATGCCTGTAAGGCCCCATTCAGAAGGGGTAGGCATGTCATGCTTGTGGTCATCAACAAAACGAAAATTGTTATCAAGTTGAGAGCTGTAGGATAGCCGTTTAGGACCCTTTATACCAGCTCCCCATGCTACAAGCGGTGTGTCCGTGTTTGTAGGATGTCCATCCCCATGGCTTCCTGAAATTTAACACTTGAATGAGATGAACAAGGATACGGGTGCGATTGCGGGTGTAGGTTCGAGCAAGAAGCTAGGTAAGGATACAGGCAAGGTTTAAAATTGCGCAATTGGGTATTGAGGCACTTTTAGTTCGTGAGGTAAGGCATAAGCCTCAAAGCGTTTTGAGACGTAAGTCTCAAAATCCAAAAATTGCATAAAGTAAAAGTAAAAGTTCAAAGTGATTTTTATATAATACCCAAATAATATGTTAAAGGGTAACATATGAACTTTCTATTAACTATCACGTAACAAATTGACATAAATATGAAGCAAAAAATTATACAAGATATAAAATGACAAGTAATAAATTATTCAAAATAGAATTGAAATCTAAATATTAGAAGAACAAAAAAACACAAAATATAGGAGTTACATAAAAGTGTCATATAACTTGAAGTTCCAAAATTCATTTTTTTCTCGGTCCCTACTCATCCAAATTTAATTCCTAAAAAAAGTTGAAATAGTTATCAACAACTCAAAAATCATCTACACTGATTTGAGTCGTCGTCATAACAAATTGGTCTCTCCCGTGCCTCATCCTATGGAGTCCAATGCCTCCTAATTTGTTTATTCTTCATTTATTTAAGTCATTTTTCTCTTCCATAAATATTTGTCATGAACATAAAGATAAGATTAATAGTTCAAAATTTTTAGAGGAGATAATAGTGGTGTGTGGCTTTCAAGTGATCCTCAGCAGCAGCTACAATGGCGGTGGCTACGGCAAAGGCAACAAACTGGAGGTCGAGGCAATCGAGAAGAAGTTGTTGAGTCTCAGGGGTGCATGAAGGCGCAATTTGTTCAAGGCGTTAGTTTAGGATTTAAGTTTTAATAAAAAATATACATAAATAGGGTGAGGTGTACGCCTCACACCAGCGAGGCGAGGCGAGGCGAGATGCCTCAAGGCAGGCTTCAGCCAAGATGAGGCGCAAGCCTCATAAAAAAAGCTGCATTTTTCACTGAAATGCGCTGAGGCGGGCCTCAAGGAGAGCCTCCTATTGCACAATTTTAAACAACAGATACATAGTTGCAGACACAAGCGCTTGAGTCACAAGAGATGCGGACGAGAATGCTTAGAAATATCAACTCTGCTTAGAGAGAACTCATCACTGATATGCATATCAATAATATAAATTGATAATTACCTTTTAAGAGCCACAAGCTTAATTGTAGAAAATCACTTAGATATAACTCTGCTAGACGTATCAATTTCCTCTCATTATAAGTAAGAAATGCATTACTTGGGTTTAGGCATGCTACACAAAGAAACAACTCAATACTATATTAAGAAAAGCGATTATTTAGCTCTTGAAGTTGCATGTCAACTCTAATATAGAATAGGCCAACACGATAATGATGTATGTTTGTTATTTCTTCACCTCTTCGCACTGATCGACAATAAGTTGTGTATATACTATTCATATTTGGAACATCAACTTCAAAAACACTACAAAAATGTGACACTTCATCTAGTAAAGCACTTCATCCATTCTCCCTCAGTATTTATAGTCATTGTTTAGATATTTGCACCAATTTCATCGCATATTCAATATCTTGATCTTTTCTTTGTAATACATGTGATAACTCATTAGTAATCCCCAAGATATCAATCATCAATTGCATTGTGAAAATAAAATCAAAAGACTCCATTACATTAATCAGAGCACCTGCTTCAACCCATAGAAAAAACATTTCAATGCAATTTGGAGTCAGCAAAACAAGCACGAAATTTCAATGCAAACAAAACGTCGTTGGGAGACCTAAAACTCCATAGAAAAACATTTCAGTTCACAGAACCCATAGAAAAAAATATTTCAGTTCATAGAAAACAAAACATAGTATTTATCATTATGGTAGAAAAAATGGATTTATCAAAATAATAGGATTTAAAATTTCCAAAATCGGTTTGGCTAGATTTAACCTAGATCTGGCTTGAATCCAGCCAAAAATAGGAAACAAAACAGCACCTAAACTAAAATGTGTAAGCCATATGAGATAGCATGCTAAGCTTTCATCTTTACTGAGTAGTGGAGAACCTCAAACACTTATGCTGTATTTTAGTGTGATAAAAATGAATTCAGAAGGTGATGAAACTATCAACAACGAATTTGAACTTTGAAAATAAAATCTAAATAATAACCAGAAAAAACGAAGAACATAGCAGTTGAAATGGGGTTAAATGGGGTTGCCAAACCTCTGTTTTACTGGTTTTCTCAAGATCAGAACTCAGAATTTTTTTCCTACTTTGGAGCTGGGCAAGGATTGCAGTAGCTGTATGGAAAAACGAAGAACAAGGTTTACGGCTGCAAGCGCCTGCGACTCTACTCGTTTGAACAATCTGCAGTTTGTCTTTATTTTTCGCAAAATAGGGTTGCTAGTGGGAAAATGCCTAAAATGCCCTTACTTAAACTAATTTATTAAATTTTTGATGTTGGGCAGCATGCATAGGTCTGCCCCTGATGATATCGTAGCAAAAAAAAGGATGTGATTGCAGGCTCCTCACGAGGGGCGAGGTCCAAAACCATATCATAGGGAAAATAACTGAAGTGCATTAATAGATGAATTGTCTATTTATAAAAGAGAATCACTAAAATAGACCAATTACAATGAAATAAAAACGCTCAATTGGCCATATTTAGAGAAGTTTCCTAAAAATATTTCCAATGTCAACACTCATCTTCATAAAAACAAAAAAAGAGAGAGAGAGAAAAGAATGCAAAATATCCAGACATACCTTTATCGCTCATCCCATGATCTGCTGTAAAAATATAAGCTGTTCTATTGTCTTTGAAGTAGTTTTCAACAAGATTGTAAACATTCTCTGCTATCTGATCAACAACTTTAACGTTATTCAGATATATGGAGGAGTAGGGTCTATGTGCATGCCCGTTTGTATCACAACCAAGCAAATGCAAAAAAACGACCACATTATCCTGCAGAAGCAGCTCCCTTAATTTATTATCATCATAGGACCTGTTCAGAAGGCTGTAAAATTGATCAAAAGACCACTGATCCAGAAAAGATGCATCTGCAATAAAAACTCGCTCCAATAAAAGCTAGCTCACTATAAAGAAAAAAACAAAATAACAGTTCCTGATTATAATACATAATTCTAGCATCATAGATGTCCAAACCAAAGACGAAGTTTCGAATGTATGACATTAAAAAGATATTCCCAGAAAAACAGTAGCCCTATTATAAACTCTAAAACTGATTTATATATTATTCATAGCAATTGCTGAAACTGATTTACCTGTTTTAATCTTTATATGACCTTAGCTATGAACATGTCCCAATAGATCTGATCTTAGTCATTATATTTCAATAGCATAAACAGCAATAATGGACTGGTTTCTAGATTCAAACAAAGGCAGATATGAATATGCTTATCTGTATCCTGTATCTTTTACAGCTTCACATCACTTATCCAGTAGTACCGCCAGAAGAATCACCTAACCTAGAAGACTTCAAAATGCAGTAAAGCTAATCATCTGTGAATCTTCAACGTTGACTTTTCTTTGTAAGGAAGCAGACGAAGTTATAGAACCCTCTCCAGAACAACCCCAAACCCACATACACTGAAAAAGAGCACAATTTGGTTAATGGGGGAGGAAGAGAGGGGAGGAGGGTTGCTCAAACTAGGTGTGGTTGCTGCTGCTTTTTTTTTAAGTTACAAAATCTAGCCTTGCTTTTGAGTTGTAAATAACATATTTTTTTAGTTGAATATAATTTTTTCTGTAGCTTATACAGAATAGGTTTTCACCATATTAGTACAAATGTAGTTATGGGGGTTGCTTTGGCTAGAATATCTAATATTTGTTGCTCAAATGTGATGCTGAATGAAGAAATATTCCGCCATCTCCAATCCTATAGAGATTCCATCAATCAGTTGACGGCTCAATGAGCTCAATAGATGTTGAAGGTTTGCTCAAGTAAAAACCGAGACTATCCATTGGTTATTCAAAAGTGCTCTCCAAGGAGAAGACACCTTTCCCTTTCCACTCAAGGGAGCTTTCAAAAAGGTGATTTAAATTACAGAATTAAGGCCTTATTTGGACAGTTTTGACCACTGCTTTTTCGATGCTTTCAAGAAACTTCTATGCTAAAAAGCGACTGTAGAAAATAATAAAAAAATTGTCCCAAACAAAACATAAGATTTAGCATTACTAAACTTTCTCTAATAGAAATTTTGACAGAATAACAATAGAATAATAAGGAAATCCATAATAAAGCAAAGTTATCAAGTCATGCAGCTATTCAATGATAAAATAGAGAAAATTTTCAGGCTGCATACTCTTAAGAATCATTGCCTTCATGAAATATTTAATTTGACTGACAAAGTTTCAAAACTCCTGAGAGCGAACAAACATGTTTGAACTAAATGCTAACTTAAATTTGGTCGTTGATGTAATACCAAACCACCAAGTACTTAGGCTTAGTAACAAGTTTCTCAATGCTTCTAGCCTTGCAAATAGTCTAGAAAAATTCCTGATGTTCGAAATTCAGTGGACTGATACATAAAGCATTAAACATCAAAATAGGCCTTTGACTATTTATCTTTGAACAATTTAATCTCCGAGAATTTCATTTTTCCAATTTAGACACTCAACAATAACAACAAGCCTTTATCCAATTTAGACACTCAATTACACAAAATTGATTCACAATGGACCCTCAACGACTAACATGGGATCAATTTTGTACGGTTAATGAACTAAATTGGGATCAATTTTCTATCACAATTTTTACGTAAGAGACAATTTTCAATCAATTTTACATAATTGATTAATTATATTAGACAAATATAATACTTTGGGACTAAATTGACCACACATGAGTAATTGGAGGATTCCTTTTGACCACACACGAGTAATTGGAGGATTACTTTGGTATTTAATCTGATAAATAAACATCAAAAACCTTTTATTATCATTTTTTTTAATCTCATGCATACTAAAAAAAGGACTTAGGAAGCATACCATATCAAGAACAATGTCCACAAGAGGAGATACAAAGCAAATTGAATACCTAAAAGAATCAAGTGCATAATATCAACAAAAGTAGAAAGAAAAACTACAAACTAACCAGTAGCAAAGTCTTCAAATTCATGGGGGTATGAACCCCAAGTACTATGAGGCAAACCACTACAGAAGATTGGGATAATATCAGGACTACCAAAAGCAAATGTATGTCTACTGCGGTTGAAAACTGAATCAAACTCAACAGGGTTAGCTTTCCATCCTGCAAAAAAGCATAGGACAATTCCAAAATCTATAGTTTAAAAAACAAGTAAACAAATCACGATGGTCATGGAAACCAATAATGTAAGGAAAATCCCTCAAAATGTTGATAGATGCGAAATTTGTAGGACAGATATAAATAATACAAAAAAAAGCAAAAGATATAGAAGATTGTACAAAGAAAAAAAAGTATGACAAATAAAATTATGTAACTATAGAAAAAAAAAGTAACCACAAAAATAGCAAAAGCAAGCAAACTACCATCTTATTGGGAATGGAAACACTCTAGAATTGCTAATTAACATTAAAAAAAGCTTTATAACGATAAATTATTGTTGAATGATCAAACACTGATCTTAATGCATTGTTCTCAGGAAGTTGGTTAGATTTGTTGTAAGATCTAACAGGACTCCACATATTATAAGCCAAATAGATAGATAAAGAAGGAGTTTTTATTTTTCTTTTCTTTTCTTTTTAATTTTACAAACTAAGCAATTGGTTACAAGTCATACCAAAAACAGTATGTAACAGTTATGACACCAAGCATTTATGTCAAGGGATTAAGGGGCATACACATCTTAGGATATCCGAATACATGGCTTCTCTTAAATTCTAAACTAAGTCACGATTTTTTTACTTTCCAAATTCTAGATAGAATCATATATACTGCTTAAGTTGAATTTAGATTGGATTTGATTTGGCCAATTTAGTAGAGGAATGCTGAAAATTGGTTAGCAAATAAATTAATTTTGCATTTTGAATTTAAATTCAGATTTAGATGGTTATTGAGATATTTTAGGACTATTTGAAGGAATTTAAGAGATGGAGTGGAGAGGGTATAGAAGCAAAGCATGAGATCTGTAGGGAGATTACGTAGCAAGGGACAGGTGGAAATTCAGTATTTTCCTTTCGTTGTTAAGGAGTGAGAGAAGGTTGTACAGAAAGGTGAATTCTAATGTTTTTTCATAATAAAAGAGGCAAAGTGCAAGTTCTTCTGATCAAAACAAAAACAATAAGAAAGTGATTAAAATTAGAGCAAACAACAGGAATTCCATTTGATACCAAAACTATGCAGTATACGCAACAGAATTGCGAACTAGGAAATCGGAATAAAATAAAAGAAAAAGATATCCAATAGTTAATAGTCACGCTATTGATGTCAAATCCTTAAGCAATTGAGTAGCCAAATCCTAGAGGAAACAAAACTATGAAGCCCAAAAGGAGTGCAAAAATTCGTCATTGAATTCAACATAATTTCAATAATCCGAATCAATAATCAATGGCCATGCAAAAAATATTATGTATAAAGGAATTTAAACCCTAATTCAAGATAAACTATCATTGTCCCTATTAAATTCAAACTAATTCAAAAAGCTAAAATAATAATTAAAAAAAATAGGTCATAAATGATAAGGGGCCCAAAAAGATATGAAAACAAGTTTGGTTTAACTAATTTGTTGGCTAGTTTGACTCCTAGAGCTTGGCCTTAGCCTAATGAGAAATTAAGTATATCTTGACCAAATCTATTGAAAACATAATATATTGATGATATTGTGTTATTCAACATTCTCATTTGTATCATAAATCCAAGATACTTAACATACCAAACCAATGGATCACTTTATCTTCTAATAATATTGATAAATAATTGTTAATATCACACCCACCAAAAATGCACATCATTATCTAGCTTTGCTTCTACTAATGTTAACTTTTTATCTTATAAACATTATCTCCATCATTCTAAATTTTTACTTATTTCAACAGATGTCTCACCAATTAGGCAATTAGTATTATGTCATCTATAAAAAAGATATATGCCCAAACATCTCACTTTGAATTTCCTTTATAACATCTTCAAAAATCATTAAAAAATATAAAGGCATAATATTAATCATTGATTTAATCCTAAGATAATTGGGAACTCTTTAGTCACTCAATGGTTACTTATAATACTATTCAATGCTCTTCGTAGCAACTTCAACATACATTTTTTCCATAATATGCACTATTGTTGTACTCGAACATAAGCTTTTTCAAGATCAACAAAAATCATATGATGATTCTTCCTCTACTCTGTATACTTTTTAATTACTTGTTTATTGCAAAAATTGCTTCCATAATGGATCTTCCTAGCATGACAATATTATCTTATATCAAGTAACTTTCCTATGTTCAATTACTATCTAATCACGATTAATCTTAGATATTAGTAAGAAAGAAATTTCTTCTTCAATAATTTGGCATCTTCTCCAAATTTATTAACCAAATCACTATAAGATCACTCATAATTCTCCATGTTTTAATATGTATCTCATCTAAGCTTAAAGTTTAACCCATATGCAAATTCAACAAAGTTAACTCAACATCAGTTTTTTTGGAGAAATTTATAATATACCTCAATTATTCGTCCATTATACCCTTGAAATATAATCTTTTCCTTTAAAATATCATGTAATAATTGTACGAGATGACATTTCTAACTTAATATTTTCCTCTTTAATAAGATATTATCATCTTCATTTCTAATTCTTAACCAAAATCTTTAAATCTCATAACTCTTGACTTATTTATTTTATATATCTCATTTCTCCTTCCTTAGTACTTGGTATATTACCTAAATCACTAAGTAGTAATTTTTTTCTTCGGTCACTGCTCACTACCCTCTTTACAATATTTTTAGCTTTCTTAAAATTATTATAAGTTTCAAAAATCTTTATCTTTTATCATTTTGTAAAAGCGCATTTCCTTTTCTCAATAATCTTTTGTACATACCCAATTCACCAATAAGTCTCCCTACTAATGTAAAATCTATTTCTAAATTCTCATAAAACCTTAAAGCAATCTTCTTAATGGAACTAAACATCATAACCATCATCGAATTTAGCTCAACTAATGAGTTTCATCTCTAAACAACCTATCTTGAAAGATTAACAAATTCTCACCATTTTAAGTTGCACAAGCTTATCCAAGGAGACTTAATTATTTTTGTTGTTTCACTTAATCTTTACACTCCTGATATATACCTTCATAACTACCACTCTGTGTTGAATTATCATATATTTCTTTGGAATCACCTTAAAAGATATTGGAAGAAAAAAAATCCCTTTACTTCCAGGTAAAAAGAAGTTTATTGGTAATTTGATTTTCCATTTTTGAAAGGATCAAATGATCTTCTTGCTACTTAAAGTTTTTTAGCTGTTACAAAATCATATGCTATAATAAACTCAAATAGTGCTTAATTTCTATAATATAATAAAACTGGCGATGATTAAATTTTACCCATGTTTTTCAATTAAAGTCAAAATTTATTTAAAAAAAATAATAAAGTCACTTCAACTTGAAAAAGAGTCTCTTAAACAAGTTCCTAGATCAAGATCATTCCAGCAGGATCAATCCGAACTTAAATTGGAAGTAAACAGGCCAAAGCTCTTATCACCACTAGAACAGTATTACAGGGATTCTCTGCCTAATCCAAGCTCAAAAAGAGCCTTCTTATAAATACGTACAGTTGGGGGAAAAAAAACCACCCAATGTTCACTTATATCATAACTCAAAGCAGCCAACCTCAATAATAAAAAAAGGGATCACAATCCAAACCTTTGGTGACAGCGCTGGGATCCTCGTAGAATCCAGCAATAATGGCCACATGTCCGGGCCTCGACTCTGTAGGCGGTCGCGCGTGTGATACCCCCCACCGACCCTTCTCCAGTATCACGCTACGCAGGAACGGCGCCCTAAACCTCCCATCAGATTCCGGCTCAAAGAACTTGTCCGCTCGCAACCCATCCGCTGCATAATGATAATAGAGAATTCGGAGTTTCACGAGTCAAATAAGGAATATTGGAGATGAGATCCAGAAGAAGGGCAATAAATGAAGCGAACCAACAAGGAGGACAAGGCGCTTGGCGGGAGCGCGGAAACGCTGCGGCACAGGGTCCATGCCGTGGACGATTGGGGTCTTGAAGTAGATGTCAAATATGCTGAGCATGTAAATGGCGTGGAGGACGATTCCTAGGGCTACCAGCCACCGCTCGCGACGCCAAACTTGTTGCTTCCGCTGCTCGCCGCCGGATAGAATGCCTTCGCCGGCCATCAGAGATCTATGGGGCGGAGATCGATATGGTGCGGAATAACACCCAAAAACTTACATTTACCAGACTAACATCACAGTTTTTAAATAAAATTACAAAATGGTTCCCTCGATTAACAAACCCTAATATCATCTACAAAAGAATGCGAAAGCCCCTCCTAAGCGCATGCTCTAAACTATCGCAGAAACCACGCCCCCGCGCTCTAAAACCCAAGTTTCTCTCTATGAGCGTCCTCCAAGTCTTTGACTTCGTTTGTGAAGGCTTTCTTTCTGCTCCTCTTAAAGTAATTTTTTAATTTAAAAATTTTAATTTTTATATAAAAAGTTATTTTATGAAGCAGTAAATAAACAGTCTGAGAAAAATTATTCGGTACGTTGTCCGGACGTAGCTCTACGTGCGGACGCCTGTGTAATTGCGCCACGTAGCGACCCGAAGGCGCGGCTACCCGGCTCGGCGAGAAGTCCAAATGACGCACGTGCCGTAATAATTTACGCCCGGCCCAACGACCCGACCCAGTTCGGACGCGCAAATTTAATAGCAAATAACCGCATTCACTCGTAAAAATTCAAAACACGAAACTTTTCACTCTCTCTGCAACAATTCATTGTCGGGAAAAAATTTAGGGTTCTCGCTCGTCACCTTCATTGTGGAAATATAAACTGAATCAATGCCGAAGGTCAGTAGTTTATAACGAGAAACGTATAGTCGTCTTTCGTTGCTTGTCATTTCTTATCCTGTAAAATAAAGAAATGTAAATGTGTTTATATCCTTTAGGGTTTAAAACAGTATCAGAAAATGTAATGTTTAGAACGATGAACCGTAATTAAAAAATTTTCAGTAGCAATTGGTATCAGAACACAGTAATGAGTATAAGAGTCGGTACGGTTAGAAATTTCGCATTAACGTTCGGTATTGATATGCGGTGATTTAGGGTTCGGTTTAAAATTGTAATGCCTGGTGTAAAAACTTATATATGTATGTTTTTAATAAGATAATGAAGCTCCGAAGAGTGTACGGACTCTAACAGTTGGGTATATCATTTATACCGATCGGTACCGAGAAGGTACCAAGCAATACCGCTCGATATTGTTCGGTGTTGATTGGTATTGCTCGGTACCGAGTTTGTCTCTGAACAATTCTGGTATAATGGATCGGTGCTAATTGGTATTGCTCGGTATTGATCATTATTGCTCGGTACTTCTTGATATTTATTGTTGTACTGAGTATTATTGTTCATTAATGTTCGGTATTGGACGGATTCTGATAGGTATTACTCAGTACTTCTTGATATTTGTTGTTGTACCGAGTAATTTTGTTCATTACTGATCGGTATTGCTCGGTACTGATAGGCATTACTTGGTACATCTTGAAATTTGTTGTTGTACCGAGTAATTTTGTTCATTACTGCTCGGTATTGCTCGGTACTGATAAGTATTACTCGGTACTGATGGGTATTACTTGATAACTTATTATCTATACCAATATTGCAGGAATATTCACTACCTATTCATTTCCGATGCAGAACATCCACAATTAGAGAAGTTTGTAATCATTTAGTAAGTATGTTTGGTCAATAATTTATGGATAGACTAACGCAGCTCCAACTCAATCAATTCCTGGCCTTGCCTGTATTCCGTCAGAATGTACCCCTGGTGCATAAGATTCTGACAAAATGGGATATTCGAAAGTAATGTTTTGTTGTTAAAGGACGAAGCATACTATTCAAAACATATGAGGTTGCCCTTATGCTTGGGCTCCCCAATCAAGGATTAAAATTTGTTCCTGGAAGTGATAGAATTATCGGAAAAACTTCCAATGGCATTAGGCATGAGATTGAAAGTCTTTCTGCCTCTACTCCGATTGAAGATCTTGTGAAGATATTTATATTTTACTTACTTTCAAACCTATTGTTTATCATGGTCAACTTCAAGATACCTGCAACAATACCTAGTATGACTGACAATGTTGATGAATTTTTAACATACAACTGACCAGCATCGATTAGTGAATTCCTAACGATTGAATTCAATAGAATAGGCAGAAATATTTTCAAAGGCAGCCCACTGGGTTACATAAATGGATTTGTACACATTTTAATTATGAGTAGATATGTAATTTTTAATTTTTTTAGATCACTGTAAAAGCAAACTCAATTTAGAATGTTAATTGTTTCTCAAATATACAGATTTGATTTCTAGAGCATACAACTATCCGCGATCCAGTGTACGAACAGTCCCAACCTCGTTTAGTTCGTTGGGACAGCAAGATTAAGTATAGTAAGAAGGACCTTTCCAAATTATTTGGTGGTCTACGCAAACATCAGGTAATGATTGTACACGTATTCATAGTAATTTCTTATTGAGTTGAAGGTGTTAAAATTATCATACAGATTGTCCAGCAATTCGTAGGAGTAACAGAATTGAGAGAACATTACTACAAAGTTTCACAATTCATCATGAACAGAAAATGTCATCCACACCTAAAAATGTGCTACAAATTGAATTCCATCAACCATCCAATCGTCAAACTTCCCCTGAAAGATCCCCCAGGCCCTCCAGCCCAGTCAGCTCCCCGATGATTACCAAGTCAACCCAGAACCCGTAGAAGGCAACCCACCACCCGAAGCAGAGCATCAAAAGAAAAAAAACAAACAGTAGATGTCAATAATGATGTTAACTTAAAGAGTTTACAAAATGCATGCAACAAGCTGATAGCATAGAATAAATCACTTGTCAAGAAGTTAACTGCTGTTGAAGCGACCTCCACTTTGTTAGAGAGGCGTGTCAAAGCTCTTGAACAATAAGTTTCTGAAATGAGGGAAAAGGAAAATCGGAAAATTGAAGGAATAGATAAGTTTTTATTCAAACATTTCCCTACTACATATACAACTTATCAAAAGGGGTATTGTTCTGAGTCTACCTCGAGGACCATTAGTGAGCATAATGTAGTTAGCCCAGAAGCTGCTAATACTCCTGAAGATGTAATACAGCTAAAATCAGTTGAGGAAGCACACGAGATTGTTGACAATGCCTCAAATGAAATAACAAAAGAACATGAAGCACAGCAGCTTCTTGACATTGCTACAAATGAAATAACAAAATAAGAGGGCCAACAAGATGTTGTTGACATTGCTGCAAATGAAATAACAAAACTGGAGACCCTGTAAGAGGTTGTTGACATTGCAAAGGAAATAACTAAACCGGAGGACCAACAGGATTTTATTAAAATTGCTGCAAAGGAAATAATAAATCCTGAGGAAGCACAGAATGTTGTTGACATTGCAGTGAAGGAACTAACAAAACTGGATGAAGAGGAAGATATGGGATTTGCTTCTTCTTTCCATACTGGAATAGCTAGAAGGGTGCAGCGTCGGGTTGGGAGAAAAAAAATGGTGTAGTCTCCCTTCACGACTGGTGCTAGGAAACATAAAAAAATAAATTTGCAAGAGAATAAGCAAGTAACTACGCCTAATATAGAAGTTGATACAAATAAAGACACAACTGAGAAGGTGCCTCCTAAGGGTTTAGAAATAGTTGAAGTTGGTACTGAAAGTAAGATAGAAGCAAGGTCAGCTGAAATATCACTTGAGTACGGTGGTCGAACAGAAATAAGCGATGAGAAACATATATTCAATGACACATGTCTCAAAAAATACAAGGATAAGTGAGTGGCATGTGTATTTTACTATGATTATTAATTTGCATAAGTTGATTTATGCTCGGTAAATAGTCGGTATTACTGAGGTATTACTCGGTAATACCGGGGAATTACTCGGTATTAATGCGGCATTGCTCGGTATTAATCGGTATTATCGAAGAATTACTCGGTATTATCGCAGCATTGCTCGGTATTACCACGGTATTGCTCGGTATTAGTCGGTATTATCGAGAAATTACTTGGTATTACCGCGGCATTGCTCGATATTACTGTGACATTGCTCGGTATTACCGCGGCATTGCTCGGTATTAGTCAGTATTACCGAGAAATTACTCGATATTACCGCGGTATTGGTCGGTATTAGTCAGTATTACGGAGGAATTAGTCGGTATTATAGATGAATTACTCGGTATCAATGCGGAATTGCTCGGTATCAGTCGGTATTACAGAGGAATTACTCAGTACTATTTTTTTCCAACTGTATATACTAATTATTTCTTACAGGAATGACATGATCTATGCTTTTGGGCAAGTTTTTATTTATAGAAGCCAAATTGATGAATTTTTAATGTCAGAATACCTTGATACAAACCACGTGGATACATTTAGTATTTTTTTGGTGGAAAAGAGCCAGATGTGCCCTGGCGTCTATTTACCATTCATATTTGTTTCTAGTAACCACTGTGTGAGTTAAATTGTTAAATTAATATTTTGTTTTATCACAAATAATTTTATTTTTCTGCTTATAACAAGGTTATAAGGCAATAACGCAGACACGAAAAGATTTCTTTCTCATATAAACAAAGAATCTATTAGTGTCGCCAATTTGATTCTTGTACCAATCATTGAAAATTCTCACTGGACTCTCCTTGTTGGAAACTTGAAGACCAAAGTTTGAAATTTTTATGATTCATTACCCAAAAAAACTCACAGAGTAATTCTTCCTGAGGTTGTAAGTAGCATCCTGAAAATCATTAAACGAAATTACAATGTCATTCTTTTAAATTCATGGCATTTATAGATATCCCATCTGTACGAGGACACAACTAATTCATTTGATACGGACATTCAAGGTTGACGGATCCAAAAAATCAAACAAGCACCAACTCAAAAGAATAGCGTAGATTGTGGGATGTACTTTTACATATATATGAAAGCCGCTATTCAACCTGAAGCAGTTGTGTGGACTGATGTAAATGATTGGCAAAAAAATATGGTTAAATTCAGGGCAGAATTTGCATACGCCATCCTTAGCACTACAATAAAATGAAAATATAAATACTTTTAGAATATTTTTTGTAATTGAGAATGTAAAAGAACTGCATTTCTGAGAGTAATACCAAGAGTACTACCTCAAAATATTTACTAAACAAACGACGACTGAGTCCTTGTATCTCCAGATGTAAAATGTACAGTTGTAGATGCATTTTTCACCGTGACTTTCATTTTTTTTGCTTTTCCTCTTTTCCTAGTGATCCTTATATCTAGGATTTGAGATGCCCTTAGGCTGGCACTTCGTAGGGTCTTTAATGTTTCTTTGTGCTCCCCCATTTCTAATGCAAACTTTGTTGTTCTCTACCTTCTTCCCTTCCATGATGCATCGAACTTTTCCTGCCATGTCACTCATTGCAGCGACCATACACTGTTCAGCATCCACATTACCCTATGCTTATGTGCTTATTTGATATGTAAATCTGCAAATATAATTTCTAAATATCATGGTATTGAATCCCTCTAAATGGCCTGGTATTCTTTCCTATACATGTAACCTCTTGCCCAGCATAAATATCTTTTTTAGCTCTGGCTGACCATCTTGGCAAAAATATTTTTCAGGTATATTAACAATATCTAACTTCTTAATAACTCTCATGCAGTGAGAACATAACAAATTCATCATCTCAAACTTCCCACAACTGCAATGTATGTTTCCTTGAATTGAATCAAAATGAACATTCCAATTTTGCACGTCAAATGATTTGCCTGTGTACTTGATCGTGAACGTGGATGAGTCCGGTGAAGCATGATCAATGCACAGTCCACCCACACCCTGTAAAAACTCATCTTCAAAAAAGTGTACAATTTTATCGAGTAAAAATGGGCGGCTTGCTTTAATATTGAGCTGCACTTAATTATCGGTTATATCTTTGATTGGCTACATCTAAAATCTTCATCTTGTTCATTTCTACGCCAAGTCTTCATCACCTTCTCCAACCCCAGGAAACAATCAATTATATAACTAGTTGGCTTCGAAATGCCATATCAAACATGATTGGTGGATTCACTATATTATGTAGAAAGAATGTCAAGATTAAAATAATTTTTGTTGAATGATATTGACCACTTGTACCTAATTTTGTATAGATCATTCAACCACTGGTGATTCTGGAGGTTCCCTTCCGTGATCATTTCAGTCCAATTTATCTCGAACTCATCCTCCGAATCACAGTTGCTTAAACAACTATAAAATAGACCTTTCACTTTGTTATTGCTATTAAAGCACCATACTTTGGAAGGAGCCTTCTTGTATATATGTCATTGACACAACTGATACCGTGTGTTAGGTAATGCTATCTCTATGGCCCTAGCCATTGCTTGGTTCTGATCTGTAAATATAGTTATGGGATGCTTATTATTCATTATTCTTAAGAAAGTTCTAAACAACCAGATAAACGATGAGATTGTCTCCTTAGATAAGAAAGCCACTCCTAATAGAACATTTTGCCAATGATTGTTAACTCCTATAATAGATGCACATGCTAAATTATATTTGTTAAGCCTTTAGCTAGTGTCAAAAATTATGACATCACCAAAGCAGTCGTAATCAATTCTACCCAAGCCATCAACCCAAAACAAATTTAACAACCTGTCATCTTTATCAGTTTGGGCATCCCATGCAAACATGTTGTCATCAGCGACTCGTTCTTTAAATAATTGAATAAGCGAATTCGTGTCTCCAATCTCAATCCTGGCTCTTCGCTCTTTTTGAATGTAGTTGCATCCATCCCTCTTTGTGAACTGCAAATTTTCTACATCGCCAACTTCATTAGATAGGTATGAAAATGCATCAACTGTTCTGATCCGATCTTCTGACATTGATTTCAGAACAGATGCATCCTCATCACTAATGTTCCTGCATAATCTAAGCAAATGTTGATCTCCTGGCTTAGCCAATTCGTGATTGTGACTTTCAATCGACTTTTGCACCATCCAAACTCCATCTTCAGACACAGTAAATCTAATCATAGCTGGACACCTGGTTCTTGTGTTTGATTTCTGATATTTTAATTTTGCTTTTAAGTCAATTTCCTTTTTGAATCCTGCTTTCGAACATACAAAATCCTTCTTTTTTATTTTTCTCGAATTTGGCTAGAATGAATGATGTTCTTTCCGAACACTAAAATCATGACAATGAGCATAATCGCAATATATATCATATGCTTCCTTCTCACAGCTGTAAACACCCTGTGTACAAATATAAATAAATTTCATATGCTTAAATACACGCAGTAGTTAAAAATCTGTACCTAGTAAACAACACCTCAAACGCTTGATACCATATTTCAATACCGAGTTACTCTTACGGGTACCGAGTAATTCTGTCGGTATCGGTACAAAGATCGGTACTCGTGAATCTACCCAGTTGCAATACCGAGTAAAACTGTACCGGGTAGCACTACCCAGTTGCAATACCGAGTAAAACTATACCGGGTAGCACTACGCAGTTGCAATACCGAGTAACTATACCGAGTTACTCTGCAGGTACCGGTACCGTCAATCAATACCGAGAAACTCTACCATTCTCGGTAAGATGATCGGTACTAGATAATATGCTCGGTATACAGCAGTTGGATCGCCAAAAATTATCAGTATTGTCATGACTCGATAAATAAAACGTGCTATTGATCGTTACCGAGGAATAGCGGTAATCAAATACCAATACCATTAAAATATAAGTTGTCAAAGCAGAAAGGAGGAGGTGCACACATAGTTATTGTATGTATAGAAAAACTTACCGATATTAATTCAGAAAAATCAACCCTACATCGGTTCTTCTTGGAACCTTCATCCGCATTAAACGTTTTTTCGATCTCCTCGAACCCTTCAATGTCATCCAAAGAGAATTCCATTTTCTTCTCTTCCTCTGTAATTCTTTCTCAGCGCTCTTTTGAACCCTAAATACTGTATAACGTTTCCTGAATAGTCCGTCAAAAGTTATTAACCCTAAAGAAAATGGCACGTAATTTATTTTTTTGAGAACAATCCGGGTCGGGTCATTGAGCAGAGCGAAATATCTGAATTTCATCGAGCCGGGTCGCCGCGCCTTCGGGTCGCTACGTGGCGCCATTACATAGGCATCCGAACGTAGAGCTATGTCCAGACGACGTACCGAATAATTTTTTCCCAAATGAAGCCTTTGTCTCTCCTTTCTGTCTAGCACGTCTTCAACATTTCTCTCAACTATTCTCATCTTTGTCTAACCCGCTGCAGCCAACGCTCAATTATTATTTTTTATGTTATAAAAATGTATTGTTGATAAAACGTAATACAATTATTATTTTTTGTCGATTAATATTTCATTTTATAAAATATTGTGAGCTCATCTAGTATTGATTGAATTTCTTTCTAATTATATGTTGGCTGTGTTGTCATCACCCTCTATTTGTCGTTATCTGTTATTGATCGCTACCACCCATCATGACCGTGGCCACCACCATCATTTGATTTTATATTGCATTCATTGATCGCTGCCACCCATCACTATCATCGGTCGTCGTCGTTATTGTCAATAACCACTGCCAACTTTTAGTGCAATAGCTGCCGGCCGTCGCTGCTGGCTACCACATCATTTGACTTTATACTGCATTTAATTTACTTCGGAAAAAAAAATTACATGCATTTCATATTATTCATATAATTGGAGAAATTTACTTATTTTTATATTTTAATTTTTCAAAGAAGTTCATCTAATATGAAATAATATGTTATAATCACAGAATGCTCAACGGAAATAGCACAATCCAACCTTAGATTTACATAACTTTTATATGGTAGCTAGTTGTATAAAATTAATTATGAAATGAAGATTTTATCTACAAAATATTTACCAAAAATTATTTTTATCATTCAAATTTATAATATAAAGATATTAAATCATCAATATATAGTCATAAAGCACAAATTATTATTATTATTATTATTATTATTATATACATATATCTGAGTTATTTATATTCAAAATCTCAAATTAATTCTATTAATGTTTTTTAGTGCATACCAATCTAACAAAACTATTAAAAGCCCAAATCTTTAAAGGCCCGCAGTCTTCTTAGAGCCCACTAGTGCTTATATCTCTGCGGTGGTCGCGGGCTCCAATGAGCTCTAATCCACAGTCATTGCATTTGCTATGTACTAAAAATCAGCCTTTGAACCACAACAACAGTATTATGCCGTTATCCCCTTGCAGGGGGTTAGATAACTGTTTTTTTTTTTTCCTATTGCATCCCATTAAAGTTTATTTGAGACAATTTTTTATGTACTTAAAAATTATTTTAGAAAGTAATAAGAAAGCTTTCTCAAATAAAATAAAAAAAAGAAAGCAGTAAGAAAGCTTTCATTTGGGACAGTTTTTTACCACTGTTTTTTTATTGCTTTTAAAAAAAAAATTATACTAAAAAATTGTTTTAAAAAATAGTAAAAATAAAACCTAAGAATATTTTATAATTATTTTTATTTTTGGCCAATTGCTGGCGAGTTCAGTTCAGGCATTTATAGGATAATACTTATAGTAATTTTGATTTTATATATTTGAGATAAGTTTTTTTATATAATTTAGATAGTTATAATGGGCTTTTTTCTTTACAAAGCACTTGCCAACTAGTTGCAAGCCTGAGTCTGCTTAACTTGTTAGACGTGAAGTTTAAAATTAATAAAATAAAATAATAGACTATTTTTTTATCACGAATTTAACCTGAAAAATCAAGGTTCAATTTGATCAGTATAATAAACGGGTTAGGTTGGGCTAACCCGTAAACCTGCTTTTGACTCGAAAATGATTAGTTTAACATCTTTTTTGCTTATTTCTTTTACTTGTGAGTATAATATTCTTATATTTAATCAAATATCTTAAACTCTATAGTTAATAAGTTACAAAGTTTTTTTAACCAAAACGTGTTGGGTCGGGTTCGAGTTAATCTTTTTTAACTTGTTTATTAAATTGGTCGAGTTCAAGTTGACAAAATTTGGATCGGGACATATGGACCACAATCGAACTGCTCGATTATGGTCGCTTGACTTTTGTCACACATCTACAATCCTTTAACTACATTCTCCCAACTATGACCCTCCAATCATTGTCACCCGACTATATACTCTTGCAACCGTTGTCACCCGATTTTGGCCCTTCGACCAACAATTCTCTAACCAATGTTATCATACTACAATGACACCCATAAACTTCATCACTTTTCTCCAATAACACCAACTTAGGCTATTTCCTATAAAGTTATTGCATGTTCTATATACTAACTCGGAGTCACGATATCAGCATCAACATTTATGCTGGTTTTCTTGGTCCTTGATCTCCCCACTTCAAAGGAGAGAGACAAAACAAACATAAATAACTCTTGACGACAACTCCCACACCACAGGTTTCTTCCAACTTCCGCCACCTAATTTATTTTATATAGTTTGTGTTCATTCTGCTATAACAACATATTCTCCTATTACAGGATTACAGGAAATTACATAATTTCTAACTCGTGGCAAACGCTAATGGAATCATTGCCTCATAATTTTTTCTTTAATAAATTTTCCACATAAAAATTCTGATTTCTCTTAGAACTCTTTTACTTGTATATATGCTAGATCTTCATATAATGCTAAGACAATAAACTCCCGGACTCTACCACCACGAACGTTCTAACGAGAAACAATACAATTATTTTTAATTGATTAATCTCATCTTTTTCAATTATAGGTAGAAAGCAAAGAGCGAACACTTGTTTCCTTAATTATATAGGAACAATTTCAACTGGGTATGGCCTATGATTTTTTGACTTTTTGAATTTCCACATAAAAAACTATAATGCTTCCTACAGCTTTTATGTGCGCGTTAGATTTTCGTATAAAATTAAGATACTAAACACTCTATTTGTTCTTATATGTTTTCTAGCACATAATAATAGTTAAATAGTATTAAGAATAATAATACAAATGAATACACTTTCATACAAAATTATATATAAAAAGGATAATTAGTGTCCTGCATTTTCGATAATGTGGATAAATATATTTTTATTCATAAAAGACAACGCTATTATGTTTGAATTCAAGCTGCTCAATTAAGACAAATGAGTAGAAAATTCTTTTTGTATGGAATTTCAACTACTCCACTGTGATAAATTTGAATAGTTCATATTCAATAAATATTTGTTAAGCATTATCCTTTTCTCTTAAATAATAGTTGCTATTCAATATAGAGCATCATATAATGGAAAGGAAGAAAGATGCAGACAAATGATTAACTGAGTCAAGCTGGCTTATGAGAATTAGCTTGTGTTGGGCTTAACAAATATATCAAATTTGTGTCAATAATATTTTATTTATTAGCTCAAAAATTAAGAAATTTTAATGTAAAATATACTTAAATATTTAAGGAATCGATGATTTTTAATTATGAAATGATTAAAAATTTTAAGCTTTGATCTCGAGTAATTTCTTATTTTGTAATTACTACTTGTTTTAGAATCACGTTCTCTATTTCATAATATATGAGTTAGCTCATCAACTGATACGATCCAGTAGAACTAAGCTTGTGCTCCAAAATAAAAGTTAATTAATTAGTCAAGCTCAACCTCAAACTAGAGATGAGTTAAACTCAAGTTATATTTGACTCGTTTACACCACCAAGATCAAAATTTGCATTTATATGCTCCATAATGTCCAAAATTAGAGAGATATGACAATTGTTTTGTTTCTTTAGGAAATATGCTCCATAATGTCCGCTCTAGATTGAGCACTACTTTTTAAAGCCAATCGTGATAAAATTTAATTCCAACAACATTCAACCAAGGTTTGAATGACATTCGATCAAGGTTGGCAACATATGAGCTGAGAAATTCAATCTATGATTGCGTATTATTTGAACCCTAATTGAACATAAACCGTTCTTATTCCAAAAAAAAAAAAAAGAGATTCAATCAGACCTTGTTAGAAAAAAAATATATAAAATAGTTAAATTACATGTTCAAATAAGATTTATTTAGTAGAAATCAATCGGAATAACTATGAAATAGTAAGAAACACAAAAGAGGATAAAATTTTAATAAGAAACCTTCTATTAAATTAAAGTAATTAAAATGTTTAACTCAAGCTTTGCAGTGATCTTCACTAACAAAACCACTGAAAGCAGCATCACATCTGTAGAGAGTAATTTAATATCTCTCTATAGGCATGATGTTGAAGGTTTGCTTCTTGCATTCGATACAATAATATCATTGGCCTCAAAATACTCAAATGTCAAAATATTTTTTTTTTTATCATACCCCTAGATCTATATATCATCCAAGCATTTATCTGCATGCATAGCAAAACAACTCCAATTAGTATATCTCAAAAGATAGCACAAAAACGACAATTTAAACTTTGCATGAAGCTTCATCAAACATGATTAAAACTTTATCAATGTTGCTCTAGAAGTTATTTGAATATTGTTCTTGGATTCATAACAAAAGGGTTTAGAGTTTGACCAAACCATCTTCAACACATAATTGAAACTTCTTCAACTATTGTTTGATCTTGATTTTAAAAACAAACAAGCTTTAAAGAATGTTCGATCATGTGCCGAATATGTTTCCATCAAGGTCAAAACATGTTTTGAGAAATATTCGAAGCTGGTAATATTCTCATTAATATCCTTTGACGTTTAGGGTTCAAAGTATAAATATATGAAATAATCGAAGACGAATACTTTGAAAATTTTATAACATCTCTAAACTTCAACATCAATCGCTAGCTGGCCAAAGACAATGAATAAAACATTGTATTGGAATTTTACCTCAGCACTATCACTTATGAACAACAATCACCAGAGATAAAAAAGGCGATTAGAAAATGAGGGGTCGGTTAATTTATTAGGTGAAAGATAGCTTTGATAAAATAGAGCATCCCTTCATATTTCAGGATTATTTTGGTTCGAATAGAACTTTCAGATATATTGCTCCAATAAATAAAATAACATACATATTTATCCAATTTTGAGTAATATTGAGCATGCTAAAGGAAGATAATTTTCTTATCCATGCCGAAAAAATACTCTGACCTTCAAATATAAATCCAATTGGATCAAAACAAAATTTTCTAGAATATATATATATATATATGAAATCGCAAATTAGTGTGACAAATTTGCGTGTGATGCCACTTATTTATCTCCTTAATATGCATGTGATGTATCCAATAAATAAAATATTTGCTCTATGATTTGAGAAGCACAATGCAAGTTGAAAAATATGCCCAAAAAATAATGAATAGATAAAACAAAAAACATTATAAATAGATGAAGTGATTGGGCTCAAAATTTATTAAACAACATTTTTAAATCACAAATTAGTGTGACACATTGTCTTATTACATAGGTTCTACTTTTCAATTTATGTGAAGAAATAATAATAATTTCATTTTGTATTTGCTCCATTTGGTTAATTAGTATTCAAAGCCTAACTCCATATAAAATAAAATAAAATCATATATCACTATTATATTATCTAAAAAGTAAAAAATATATAAATCTACAGTAAGATGCAGAAATCAAATGGGCTGTCAAGGCTTTAATTCTTGGCATTTAAATCAAATCTAAGTAGGATTAGGGCAAAGACAAAATATTTATTAATAAAATATAATTAAAATAGACAAATGGAGCTTTATTCAATAAATAATTATTCTAATGAAAAGATGCTTAGACAATGATTATTTGGGTAAATGGTGCATGATTTTTACATAAACATTAAATAGAAAATAAAGAGAGAGACAGAGAGAGAAATTCAGTAATTTTCACTTTAAATTTTATTTGCTATTTTCTTATGATTTTTCTTAGAAATGTAAGCCAATTAACACACTAATTGAATAAATAGTTAAATGTTTCTTAAAATAAGGTTTATTTATGTTGGTTTATTGTAATAATCAGACAAAGTCATATAAAAATTTTAAAAGTCTGTTTGATTATTTACATTAATGATGTATTTTTTTATTATTCAATAAATAATTGGCTAAAAGTTTAATAAAACATTAATTTATTGATAATTTAGTTGCATTTTTATAATTTGTTTTAGATTATTATATCAACTTTCTTATGTTTTATATATGCACTTCTAATATAATTAGTTACATAACCAGAAATATAAATATAATAAAAAAATTTGAGAAAATTGATATATAGTGGATTGAGAATGTATTTTTATAAATATTTGATAATAAAAAATAATAATAAATGCTTCATGGATAGAGAAATTTTTTTATATTTAATTAATATTTGATTAAAAAAGGATTAAAAATGGCTAGATTGAAAACCTAATTTTCTTATTCATAAAATATTAGAAAGAATGCAAAATGAGTTATTATAAATTCTATTAAAATTTTATAAATAATAATAATAATAATAATAATAATAATAATAATTATTATTATTATTATTATTATTATTATTATTATTTTAATTATTAACTTTCTATTAATAATCAAGTAGGCTCAGTTATGACTCATATTTGTTATGAAATTAATAAAAAAATTAAATAAATAAATTTAACTCAATTCATGTTTAAATTTTACTTGTGTCCAATAATAAATAAATAAACTTGAGCTAAATAATACTCTGCCCAATTTGATTAGCTTAAATTTCAAAATTTCCCTTTTTCAGGGCTTTCCACGTAAAAATCCTAGTGTTCTTTCATTCTTCTGTTTGTGTGCTGGATATACGTACAACGCTGAGACGGAAATTTAAACTCTATCGCCGCGTATATTTGAGTCCGCAACAAGATTATTATATCAAGTTTCTTATGTTTCATATATGCACTTCTAATATAATTAGTTACATAACCTGAAATATAAATATAATAAAAAATTTTGAGAAAATTGATATATGGTGGATTGAAAATGTATTTTTATAAATATTTGATAATAAAAAATAATTAAAAATGCTTCATGGATAGAGAAATTTTTTATATTTAATTAATATTTGATTAAAAAAGGATTAAAAAATGGCTAGATTGAAAACCTAATTTTCTTATTCATAAAATATTAGAAAGAATGCAAAATGAGTTATTATAAATTCTATTAAAATTTTATAAATAATTAATAATAATTATTATTATTATTTTAATTATTAACTTTCTATTAATAATGAAGTAGGCTCAGTTATGACTCATGTTTGTTATGAAATTAATAAAAAAAATTAAATAAATAAATTTAACTCAATTCATGTTTTAATTTTACTTGTGTCCAATAATAAATAAATAAACTTGACCTAAATAATACTCTGCCCAATTTGATTAGCTTAAATTTCAAAATTTTCCTTTTTATTTATATTTTACTTTTCATATTTATAGCATAAGCCAATATAGTTTGGCCAATGAAATTTACTTAGAAGGGATGGATTGATGCCTAACAAATACCATTTTTTTTTTTGGTGCAAGCTTTGGCTTCTGTCATATTTTGGAAGTTTCAGAGCTCAATGTCATCAGTGATCCTAAGTCCTTACATTAATCATGCTGCTTAATTTTTTTTTTCATTTTATTTGTAATAATAAAATTAGAAATTATTATAAATTAAATTCTAAATATAATTATATTTCAAAAATAAATTAGAGAAGTACCATTTTTATATAAATTATATATTTTTATGATAAGTCAATGTCAGAAGATGACTCTCATGCTTTGTTATAGTACTATTATCACTTTCTTGTTTAAATAATGATAATATGAGATAGGGTTGCAGGCCAGTTGGTCAGCAGAAGAAAAATTCCTCCCGATCTCGCCTCTCGCTTATGCTTGAATCCCCTAATATAATATATATGCATGTATATATATTATACAACATAATTTGAACAATAATTCATCAATAATTTAAGGAGATTTATATAAATATCATAATTTATTAAGTATAAAGGTATCTAACACAAAATTTAATTCATATCAAATATGTGTAGATAAATGTGTATTTTACTTTAAATAAATTAATTTTTATGCTATTTTTATGTGAAATAAATATTTAGATCTTGAATAAATAAAAATAAAGATTTAAATATTAGATATATAAATATAAATTTTTTTATATTTTTTAAAATTCCACTTAAATTTATAAAACCTTTCATGAATAGTTTTCTTGAAAAATATACAAATAATTTTATTTTGTTTTCTAATTTAACATGTAGCATATAGTTTACAAATTAAATCAATTATTCGCACTAATAATTCTACTAATATTATTTAATTTATTTTTATTTTAATTATTATACAATTATTTGATCAAATTAATTTCCATTTTATTAATGGGATTATTGTGGCAATGATGGAGAACATTATTATATTTCTGTGGTTATTATTTAAAAATTTATATAAAATTTTACTAGGATGTAATTAACTGTTATACAACGATAGAGTTTTAGGCTTTAGCGCTCCCTTCTTCCTCTCGATTTTTCGCCTCTACTCTCCAGTTTTTTGCATGCAATCATTAGGATCTCTATACAGGTCGGTGTTTTGGTGCCTCTTCTGCTTGTTTACCTTGATCGGGCAATTTTTCTATTGGTGGGTGCTTCGTCTTCCAGTCCGTGGGGGAGTGTGATGGATCCAATGTTGGGTAAGAACAAAGGGTTTTTTAACTTGGATGTTGATTGTCAAAAATTGCCGCCTCGCTCTCGCTATTTCAAAGACGTTCTTTCTGGCAACTCTTTGGCAAGTGACAATCTTCCAACTTTAACCCAATCAATTTTCAATGGTGTGCTAGCTGTACTTTTGTCTGATGAAGAGGTTATTAAACTTGCTTCTCCATTTCAATTTACTTTAGGTGGAAAATTTGGTATGCGTAGGACGAATCTTGATACTATTCGCCACTTTTTCGATAGTCTCAAATTATCTGGGGTTTTCTCTGTGGGTTTATTTGGATTCTCGTCATGTTGCCATTCAGCTTTCTAACGACTTAGACTATAGTGGTCTGTTTGCTAGAAAATCTTACTTTATCAATAATTGTTAAATATGTATTCTGAAATGGACACCATTTTTCGACATTAGAGAGGAATCACCTATAGTGTCGATTTGGATTTCATTTCCTAATCTGCGTTTGCATTTTTTTCAATCCGAAGGTTTTACACGGACTTGGTTCCATTTTTGGTATAGCGCTTCAGACCAATCAAGCGACTACATCTAGGACCCGCCTCTCTATGGCTAGGGTTTTAGTTGTGGTCCATATTACAAAAAAAACATGCCAAAAAAATTTGGGTTGGGTTAAAAGCTTTTGGTTATTTACAAACAGTTGAGTTTGAAAAAGTTCCAGATATTTGCTCTTATTGTAAGGTCCATGGTCATGCTTTGACTGATTACTTTAGATTGCATTGGGATTTAAAAAAAAAAACATCTAACCTGCATGTTGGGAAGGCTGGCTCGAACTCGAGAGAACATGTGCCCAACGCGAATGATAATGATTTGATCCATTTGGATCATGTGGAGCCACCTTCCCCAAATGACAAGCTAGGGAATCGTGTTAATTTAAATTCAGATCTTCTAGAAAATAGAGAAGTTGTTTTAGCCGAGAAGATTGCTACTAGTTCGGGTGTTCCTAATAATGAGGTTGAGAATGTTCCTAATATTTATGTTTCGATTGACTCTATGTTCCAAAATAATGATAATCCTTAGTTACCTATAACTCAATCGCTTCCTAATGTCAATATAGAAGTTGAAAAAGAAAATGATTTATTGGGTTCTGGGGATGTTTCTAATGAGAATTATGAAGGAGAATTTATTCCTAAATTTATATTGGATCCTAAGAATGTGGATCATAAAAGTAATGTTGAAAATGTGAATTTTCTTTCTTCCAATCATGATGATAGTGCTTCTAAAACTAATGATGAGGAAGACTTCTCTAAGGTTGGTAAAAAGAAAGTTAAACATGTTAAAGTTCCCTTACCTTTTACGCCTCGTTCTACCAGAGCTTAAACTAATTCAAAAGATTGTAATGGTTAAGGCTCTTATATGGAATGTGGGGGGGGGGGGATGTGGGGGGCGGGCATTTGGACTCTAAAGTTAAGAGTTAGAAATTTGTGTAGAGTGCATAATATTCAGTTGCTGGTTTTAATTAAGCTTTTTATATCGAATGATAAGCTTGATTTTTCTGGCTCTCGTTTGGGTTTTTCCATGAAATATGCTAATTGCTCTAATAAAATTTGGATTATGTGGAATAGTGTCATCAATGTGAATATTATTTGGACTCTAAAGTTAAGAGTTAGAAATTTGTGTAGAGTGCATAATATTCAGTTGCTGGTTTTAATTAAGCCTTTTATATCGAATGATAAGCTTGATTTTTCTGCCTCTCGTTTGGGTTTTTCCATGAAATATGCTAATTGCTCTAATAAAATTTTGATTATGTGGAATAGTGCCATCAATGTGAATATTATTTCTGATCTTCTGCAAGTTATCCATTCTCAAATTACTTTCTTTAATATCAAGTGTAATGCCTCTTTTGTGTATGCTGCGTGTTCTAGGTTGAGTCTCCTTCCCCTTTGGGAGCAATTAGTTGATTTTGCTCTTAATGTTTAATGGCCCTTGGTGTGTTGGTGGAGATTTTAATATTATTTATAATGCTTCTGAGAGAGTGGGGGGTAACTCCTCCAATTTTAATGCGATGGAGGATTTTAATTCTATGATTAATGATTATAATTTACATGACATTAGGTATTATGGGGGTGCTTTTGCTTGGAATAGAGCTACTATGTGGCAAAGACTCGATAGGATCCTTTTCAATAATGACGAGATTGCTAATTTTGTTATGACTCATGTGGAACATTTAAGTAGAACTAATTCTGATCACACGCCTATACTTTTGACTATAAATGCTAATAGAACTTCTGGTCCTTCTGTCTTTAGATTTCAAAACATGTGGTTATTACATAATGCTTTTATAAATTTGATTCATACCAACTAGCATGCTCCTATTTACCATGATAATAATATTGCTGGTATGTTTAGATTATGGTCTAAATTGAGTAGGTTGAAGCAGATTCTGAGATGGTAGAATAAAAATATTTTCAAGAATATTTTTACTAATATTAAGGAAGCTAAAAATAAGGTGATAGAGTTGGATAAGGCGTATTTGAAGAATCCTATTATTGATAATCTCAATAGCCTTTACAATGCTAAGGTTACTCTCTTTCAACTATAGAATCAGGAGAAAATTTTTTTGGAGGCAGAAGTCTACTTCTGAGCTTATTTTGGAGAGTGATAGGAACAACAAGTTTTTTGATGCTATGGATAATAAGAAAAGAGTCAAAAATCATATTCATAAAATTATTAATAATGATGGTAGTGTTTATGAGTCTGAGGATTTAATTTTTAACAATGGGGTCAAGCACTTTAAAAACATTTTTAATAATAATGTTAGCTCTATTCCTATAGTTAATCCCCATGTTATTCCTCACATTATTAGTGAGAATAAGAATCACTTACTCACTCAATCTCCTTATGTGTCAAAAATTTGGAATGTTATTAATGATATGAACGGGGATTCTGTGGCTGGTCCTGATGGGTTCACTGCTAAATTAATTCAGAAAACTTGGAATATTATTAAATTGGATGTGATGGAGGCTGTGAAAGATTTCTTTGCTGGTAACCCTTATCCTAAATTTTTTAATCTATGAATATTATTATAATTCCTAAAAAGAAGGTTGCCAATAACTGGAATGATTTTAGACCGTTAGCCTTTGCTCTTTTCTTAACAAACTTAATTCTAAAATCATTTCTAGTATATTGGTTAACATTCTGCCTAGAATTATTTCTTATAATCAGACTAGTTTTATGAAAGGGAGGAGCATTTTTGACAATGTTCTTCTTGCCCAAGAGACCACGCATGATGTTAACCCTAAAGTGAAAGAGGGCAATATCATTTTGAAACTTGATATCACTAAAGCTTATGATAATCTCAATTTGAATTTCTTGTATATGTCTTTATTTGGGTTTAGTTTCTCTTTCATTATGCTTATTAAGAATAGTATTGAGAATTGTTACTTTTCTGTGTTCATTAATGGGAGGAAACATGATTTTTTGAAATCCTCTCAAGGTTTAAGGCAAGGTGACCCTATATCTCCTGCTCTTTTTATTATCGCTGTGGAATATCTTTCTAGGGGGCTAGAGGAATTATATAAAAGGCATATGAAGCTTCTTTTTCATACTGTAGGTGGTATCTCGATAACTTATCTTAATTTTATTGATGATTTTATTATCTTTTCGAATGGCTCTATTAATAACATTAAAGTTTTAGTCAAATTTTTTTCCCCGTTTCAAGATATGAGTGGGTTGGCCATTAACACAGATAAAAGTAGTTTTATTTTCACTAATTCTGTTAATCAAGGTAGAACTAGTGCTATCTAAAGAATTTGTGGTTTTAATTCTAAGTCGTTGCCCATTAAGTATTTGGGTACCCCTCTTTTTAAATATAGAAAAAGAACTCACCTATTTGAAGATGTTTTCACTATTTTTCAAAGGAAACTTTATCATTGGTCTTCTAACTTTCTTTCTTTTGGAGGGAGGCTTGTGCTGATTAAAAGTGTATTGAATTCTATTCTTATTTTTATTTTTCATATTATGAAACCTACTTTGTTTATTTGCCTTAGATTGGAGAGAATTCTTAATAAGTTTTTTTTTTATCGAAAAATAATAGTTATTGCATTTGTTGGGCTTCGTGCAAGAAAATTTGTTGGGTTTTTAAAGAAGGGGGCTTAGGTTGCAAGAATATATTGGATACGGTTTAGGCCTTTCTCATAAATTGTAGTTTTCCTTCAGATCTAACATTAGTTTGTGAACTCAGTTTATGAATGTTAAATATTGCAAAGATCTTCATCCTTTGTTATATAGTTATAAAAGTTCTGACTCTATGGTCTAGAAAAGGCTTTGCCACATCAAATGGGAGGCAAAGCAATTTATTCAATGGGGTTTGGGCAAAGGTGAGATTTCTTTCTAGCAAGATAATTGGTTGGGGCCTTGCTTTATAGATTGCTTTTTTCATACGCATACTCTGGATAATATTAAGGTTAGTAGTTTTATTGATAATGGTTCTTGGAGTGTCAATAAACTTTTGAAGGTTATCCCTATTATGTCAATTGATAGTATCTTGACTATTCCTTTACAATTACAATGTAAGGATAAAATTTTGTTCAATTTGTCTTCTTCTAATATGTTTCATTTGATAAGGAATACTATTAGAGTTAATTGTGAGATTTCTCACATTTATTCTGTTATTTGGCATAACAACATTCCTTTATCTTATTCCATCCTTGTTTGGAGGTGTCTTAAAGGTTTTCTTCCTGTTGATGATTTGCTTTGGAAAAAAGGTTTTAGTTTTCGATCTAATTGTCAATGTTGTTCTAATGTTGAAACTATCGATCATATTTTTGTTAATGGGGATATTGCTCAAAATATGTGGGGTTTTTTTTTTGTTCTCGCTAACAAGGGTAATTTTAATATTAATAGTGATGTTTTATCTATTTTAAAGTGTTGGTTGACTACCACTAAAGGCCACATCTACAACTTAATGCAAATCTTTATTTTGTGGTATCTTTGGAGGGCTAGAAATGATTTCAAGCATAATGACATTAAGATGGATGCTAATCAAATTATTGCCAATGTTAGAAACAAAATTTTGCAATTTTACTATGTGAATCTTATTACTGTTAAAAACTTCTACAAGTGCATTGATATGGCCTTAGAGTTAGGTATCTCCACTGATTGTGTGCCGTCAGATAGATTTGAGAGGATTGTGAGGCGGATCAAACCTTCCCCTCCTTATATTAAACTTAACTCTAATGGTTCTATTGAGCCTTCTTTCGCGGGCGCGGATGGCATTATTTGTAATCAGTTTGGTTGTGTTATAGCTGCTTTTGCTGGTCTTTTAAATTTATGTAATGTTATTACTGCCGAGCTTATGGGTTTGTCCTATATATGGGCTTGATATTTGCCATATATTGGGGATTGAGTATGTGTGGATTGAGGTGGATGTTATACTGTTAATTCAGATCCTTAATAATGTGGTGGCAGCTAATCCTCAAAACTTTTATATTATTAGAAAAATTAAACAGTCCCTCTCTACCCTTAATTACTCTATTTCTCATATTTATCGGGAAGTCAATTCTTGTGTTGACTAGTTGGCCAAATTTGGGTGCCATCTTGACGTTTTTCGTGAGTTTAATATTATGGATTTACCTCTCATGGTGAAAGGTTTGATTAATTTGGACAAATCTGGGTTGCCTTATATCCGTAATGCTTGAGGGTTTTGTTTTTTTGGTTTGGTGGTCCTCTGGTTCTCTGATTCTCCTTTTTGGACTCATTTTCTATGCTGTGTGTGCTAGTCCAATGTGTGTCTATGGTGTCTTAGTCATTGTTATGGATATTGGTCTGTGTTGTCTGTATTGATGGTTGTCTCTTTTCCTATGAGTTCCTTTTTGTTGTTGATGGTCCGGGGGGTCATTTGCTCAAAAAATTCTGTTTGTTCACTTCTTTGGGTTGTTTTGGTGATTATTGGGCTCATTTTGCTGGGTGGTGTTATCACTTCGAAGTTGGGTGGCTTAATTATTTTTTGTTGTCTGCATTGGGGTTGTTGTATTTCTGGTTGTGGTTGTGTTTCCATTCTGTCCTTTGGCCCTCTGTTACTAGGTTACCCTCCTCCGCTGGGATGTAATAAGGTGGAGTATTTTGCTGGCAATATTTGTTCTGTTGAGCGGGTGCAGTTTGCTGGAGCTTGGTGTTTTTCTGCTGACCCGTCTGCTTTTTTTCATTTCAGTTGGATTATGTATTGTTTTTTTACCAAGTTTTTCTTTCAGGGCGTTGATTTCTTCATCTACAATAGTAGCGAGTGTAATCCAGCTATTTGTTTTGCTGGGTTTTCTGGTTATATCTATCATAATAGCTTACGTTTATTCAATTTACCATCTTATTGCTTTGCTCTATGATGCATTACCATCTTTTGTTGGAAGTGTTTACCTTGTGCATGTGGGTTGGTTGATGATTATGGTTGCATGCTCGACCTTTTTTCAGAAAGATTGCGTTGATTGAGTTTTATTGGATCTTTCTTTTTTGGACGTTGGCTTCTTACCACCCTAGAATGTTACTAGGCAATTTTGTATTTTGGAGTAGTAGGGGACATTCGGCTCGTAAGTTTTTCTTTTATTTATTTTTGTAATTCTTCGGAGCATTAGTGAGCTGAAGGTTCCCCTAAGGACCTTGTTCTTTTTTATTTATATTAACACACAGGTCCCGTCGTAGGTTTTCCAAAAAAAAAAAAGTTTTAGGTTTTGTTTGGGGAAAAATTATTCTGTTCGGACACCGGACGCATTCGGATTCCAATGAAAATGTGCTGCATCAGGTACCGAGCCGCGGTCGGTACCGTCGGTACCGCTAAAATACTAAGTATACCGGACGGTATTACCGTCCGCTGTCCGAACAAAATAATTTTTCTTGTTTGGGACACCTTTCTTACTGATTCTTAAAGCAGCTTTCTATTAAAAAAATTTAATTTTTGCACTAAAAAATTATTTTAAAAAATAGTAAGAAAGCCATACCAAACGAAGCCTTAAAACAATCAATTCAAAATAAGAGTTTGAAATAAACTTGTACCCGTGGTTTAAATTATATATGACAAATACTTAACCTTTATTTTGATGGGTTGGATTCAATTCACAACATGAGAAAATTAATTTGGATTCCATCAGATCAGAATTGACAAGTGAAAAGGACTAAGAAAATGTAGGAAAGTGTAGTCATGGGACTCTTGCTTCAAATAATGAGATGTTGCTTCTTTACCACAAAGTCTCACGGTTATGGTTCAAACCGAATTATTGGTCAAAGGAGAATGTGACAATATTATAAGTCGTATGGGAAAATTTTTAATGAATAGTTTTAAGGTTTTCAATGAAAATTAATCAAAGAGTAACCACAGGAAAAAAAGTCATTCCGTCGGTAATTTATATTTCCGGCGGATTTCCGACGGTAAATCATATGTCGGAAAATAAATACCGTCGAAAAAATCCACCGGAAATATTTTTGGCGAATTTTTCGCCGGAAATTGCTTAAAAAAAATTCGGCCGGAAATCCGCAGGAAATTCCGTCAGAAATTCAATTGGAAAATCAAGTGAAAAATTCGCCGAAAAAACAGCTGAAATTTCTGAATTATATAAGAATATTATGATGGATTTTACATCAGAATATACTTCAAAGCATTTAGATCATTCTTATTGGATGATCATGCCTTCGATAATAATAAGTCGATTGATGGAACCTATACTCTAAGATTATTTAGTGTTAATTGCTTTGATATCTATATTAATTATAATCATCAAACTCAAATAGTTTGAATTTTGCTAAGAATATGATCTTCCAATGCATAAATAATAGAGCATATATATAACCACAATTAATTAAATATAATTTTTATGAGAATAATTAATTGATTATTAATCTATGATTAGTTAGGTCCACTTAATACTAATTATTTAAGCGCAAAGATATACATGATCTATACAACTATTAAGAAAATGTTAACACTTATCCCAACCCAAAAAAATCTTGTCCATTCATTTGGTTTAGATCTTATAAAATCTTAATTAACCATAATCAATTTGTCATTTTAAGAAAAGATTGAAATATTAAATATTTTTTATTTTGTGATTTTTTTCCTAAATATATACTTCTTTTGAAGTATTACAAAATATTTATCAAATATTCAATATTATTTTGATAGATTTAAAACTCAAAAAATATGAATTACTAAATAAACATATTTTAAAATTTAATAATTTAGATTATTTAGACTTTTTACATTGTGGGCTTAAGTTTTTGTATTTTTAAAGCAATTTATTTTATTTTTATCATCTGAATAATAAAATATGTTATGATAAAATGATTTAAACACTTTTTAAAAATATTCTCTTCAACTCTCCTCATGCATATATAGATGAATTTTTACAAATGTTAGAAGCCTCTTGCAATATATAAATAATTCATATTGCATCAATCTCTAAGCAAATTTAATGATTTTAAAGCTCATCTTAAGTTTGTTTGGGAGAACTTTTTTACTACTTCTTAAAGTAGCTTTCTAGTTTAAATATTAAAATTTTTATACTAAAAAGTTGTTTTAAGAAGCAGTAAGAAAGCCGTCTCAAACGAAACCTTAATCAGAATATCTTAACGTAAAATTTTTCTTTTCAAATAAGAATTTGTAAAATGGTAATTAGCCTCAACTTATTTCCTATATAATAATGTTTTTTTTAATTTTTTTAAGATTTTGGTGACATTAATGATCATAATAAATAATTAATAATCATATTTATCCTGATTAATTAATTCTTAATTAAATTCACAGATAGAAACCTTCAATGGGACTGAGAATCAACATAGAAGATCAAGCCAATCTGCACAGCTCAGATTGAACTGGCCTTCTCGTATCTCCAGCTAGCACAAATTGACAGGTTGTAGCATTAGGAGATGGCCTGGAATAATCCTCTATTTTACATCAAAGCATATATTTGTTTAACCACAAATATATATCAGTTATAGAGACTTTTGAACAAAATATTAATATGGGGGAAAAATAGGTGTTACTTATAAGGAATTCCATATGGAATCTTAATGGCTACAGTACCATAAATCATCAACAACTTTGTTCTGTTGGGTTTTCTTTTTCTTGGAAAGTTGAGGGCAAAAGCCAAATAACATTAAATGAGACAAAGGCTTCGTTTGGGTCAGCTTTCTTACTGCTTCTTAAAGTAATAAGAAAGCCATTCCAAACGAAGTCAAATTCGTTATCATATATTGATCATCCAAAAACATTTGATGGAAAATCAGAAAAACTGTGCAAGGATCAATATGGGCTTAGATTGTAGTATCAATGAAGTTATAGGCTTTATTTGGGACTGTTTTTCAACTGTTTTCTAAAGCAACTTTTTAATATAAAATTTTATTGAACTAAAAATTTTTGCACTAAAAGCTGCTTTAAAAAACATTAAAAAAGTTGTCCCAAATGAAACCTTAGACTTTGGTTTCATTTGAGATGGCTTTTTTACTGTTTCTTAAAGCGGCTTTCTAGCACAAAAATTAAAATTTTTGTACTAAAAAGTCCCTTTAAGAAAAAAAAAAATCATCTCAAATGACGCCTTAATCAACAAGTGTTTGATCAAGTGGAGCATATGTTCGACTATAACATCGTAGCTTAATAAAGATCCAAATCCAATTAGACTCTGATGATCATCATCCATCCACATTGTTAAAGAAACAGTCATGTAGAAAAAAAACATGAAAGACTTCAAACACCAAAAGATGAGCCAAATGTGTCATTATTATGAAACAATTCGTTAACCTCATTAGACCAATCATCTATTTGTTTCATTCTTTTTAATTTATAAGCCGCCAGTATTCTAATTTTAATAGCAAGAGTAGTTTATTATAGTGTTATATATTTGCCAAGTAATACATACAAAATATAAACTGTTTCGAAGGCTAAGAGTTATCATAACTTCTTCTATTGTTGCTGCATGTCATGGTGGAATCATGGGGTCTGGGGTGGCTTTTGCTCTCTACATTAGATCCTATCTGGTCATGTAGAATATAAACTCTTATCCATAAACTATATATCTTGCCCACCCCCTAAATTTTTGGTAAATCATTTCACCTTCTATCACTTTATATTCTAATTTTGTCACTAATTTCTTGTTGGATCATCCATTATTGCATTGCTACATTGATGTTTGATTGTGTTTCAGCATTCATGCACACCATTTCAATATTCATAAATGACTGAAAATTCTTGAGCTCACCTTCTACATCGATAAAAGAAGTGATATGAGAGGATTATGTTTTGTTTGGGACAACTTTTTTACTGCTTCTTAAAGCGGCTTTCTAGTACAAAATTTTTTATTTTTGTATTAAAAAACCGCTTTAAGAAGCAGTAAGAAAGCCGTCCAAAATGAAATCTTAATTGAAAGTCATAAGCTATATCTTGGGAGCTTAATTCATAAATTATCTCTATTTCCAGCCACTACTCCGCTCTACATTCGAATATTTGATAGTTAAGATGATCCACCTAAAGATCCACCAAATTCTATAGAACTATAAGTTACTTGTTCTTTAAGGCGTATGTACTCATCCTATAAAAAATAATATTAATGACATTCATAAAATAGCATTGTGACAATGAAGTATCTATACAAATTTATTAGAGCCATTTAATTTAGTTAGTAATGATTTTTAAAAAAATATTATGAAAATCTTAGAATTTAATCCCGTTTATATCACATTTGTGATTTTTATACTCAAAATTATAAATAAAAAAAACCACCCTTAAATAGCATACTTCATCAAAAAAATTTTCTTACATTTCATACTACTTTATTTATCTTTAATTGAAAGGTGACCAAATCAATTAATCACTCTTGCAAGGCACCATACATATAAGCATGGACACATCTTGACTATGTAAGCATTGAATTATCATAACAACCGATTGATGATATAGTTAGATCTACATGGGCTAAATCGTAACTCTATCAGATGAGATTTTCTATCACATGAATTTGAAAAAATATGATAAAGATAAAGATCAAAAGATATGATGCATAAATGTGCTTTCTTCTATATTTGATTAAGGTCTTAATCTCAATAGATTAGGTTGAAAGCTAAGGAGATTAATTTCTATCCTAATTAAGCAAGGCTACACTCACAAGTAACCATAGTTATTTTGTGTTCTCAGAGATTTAGTATCCAAACTGTTTAGTAATCTAATTTGTTGTTCCTCTAATTAAGTTTTTAGGCCTTACTTTCTTAATCAAATCATAAATAATTTCTATTTTCTAACAACCATATTCTAATTTACTTAATTAAACCCATAAAATTAACAAATTTTCAATATTATTTTACATTAAATATCATAAAAATAATTTCCAAAACATTTTAAGAAAATAAAATCAAAAGTTAAAATATATTTAAGAGCTAGTCAAAGTAAAAAATATTCTTAATTAGGAGATTAATTTCTATCCTAATTAAGCTCATGTAATCACCTATCCCATACAAAGTGGATGATCATATATATCATAGGAGAAAAAAAAAAGTGAATGCAATAGTCAAAAAAGAAAGGTAGCAATCCAAACTATGATCTCACAAAGGGGACTATTTCAAAATAGTGCAAGTTGTTGCGTATAGGAGACGCATATTATATACACTAATTCTTAGCTATGCTATGATAAGGACCTCATAAGAAAGTTTGGCATGTCTTTTAACATATATAAATACTTGATCAGTTGCATGCAAAAACTCATTAAGTAACTTGGAAGCTTTATCTCTCATGATTCCAACAAAAGTAATGGCTTCTACTACTCTTCCTCTTCTTCTTCTTCATCTTCTTCTCTTAGCTGCTTGCATGGACTGGGCTAGGAGTGATCGGCCAGCTACAAGTTTTTATGAAAATTATAAAGAATCATGGGGTGGAGATCGCATACAGATATTGAATAAGCAGACTGAGGCTTCGCTTTTCATGGACAAAGCTTCAGGTTTTATAATTTCGATAGTTTTATTTTTATCTGGTGATATAAAAGGGTTGATATAACAATATAGATGTTAAAATTAAGGTGTTGAGACATGCAAACTTGTTCTTATATTTATTGAGAAATTATTTGTCATCTTTAAAATTTAATTGAGGCTTCATTTGGTACAACTTTCTAACTACTTTTAAAAGCAGCTTTTTAGTTAAAAAACTTTTTTGAATTAGAAAATTTTAAACTAAAAAATTGTTTCAGAAAAGCAATAAGAAAGTTATCCCAAACAAAACCTAAATTAATCTCTATCAAACTAAATTCAAGCTAAGTCCAAATTAATTAACAAGCTAAAGAACTTCTTGTTTTTATTGGACTCATTAATTAAGCTCAATGGAACAATTCATAAATCATATCGATAACTCCATTACAGTAAATAATGACTGTAATGGCGATAATAGAGGCATTTGTAGCGATTAAAATTGCTAAACAATTGAATATATAATTTTTTTATTGTTGACACCCTAACGTCTGTAATCATCAAACATAAATAAATATTTAAAATAAAATAAATAAAATAATTTTCAACCCCAAAAATCTGTATTTAACAAACATATATAGTAATTATCATTTTCTTATTTTTCTTTTTTATCTATGCGGTTTCAAATTAATACTACGTCAATATCATGCATGCAAGATGCATGTTTTAGTATATGAACCCTCTAACACGACATCACCTGATAATTAACCCGTGAAAGCCTTAATTAATTTTCTTCTTTATTGTTATTTATCCCGTTCATATGTAGGAAGAGTCGCTGAGATGATATACCATTTATTTATAATTAATTGTATCAAGATTGATAATCTATCTATCATAGAAAATATTTTTAAGATATTTTTTTATTAAAATAATATTATGGCCAATTTATACAGACTGTAGTGTTCAATTAACTTCAATTGTATATGTTTTTCTTTTTGAATAAATTTGGCTTAGCAAAATAAGAGAAAATTGATATTTCTTATGCTTTTTAAAACAAAATTTTAGTATAAAAATTTCTAATTCAAAAATTTTGTACTAAAAAGCTGCTTTAGAAAATAATAAGAAAGCATCCCAAATAAAATTTTCATCAACCAAAGAAGCATTTCAAAATACATATATGATTATTACCCTTGAACGCTTTGTGTTTGTTTTATCAGGTTCTGGATTTGGATCAAAGCTTAAATACGGCTCTGGGTTCTTCCATATGAAGATAAAGCTGCCAGGAAATAACTCAGCTGGAGTTGTTACTGCTTTCTACGTAAATTTCATCAAATCTTTCATTTTGTTGTTGGGATAATCCAATTCTCAATGCTTCAAACACTACAAGAATTTTAATATATTTGCTTTAAAATTTGATTAAAAGGTATACTATAATAATATTTTAAATAA